>JARYHS010005468.1:0-28637 GCA_031002005.1 Vandiemenella viatica | reverse complement strand
ATACGACCAAAATCTCTTTGGATTTTCAATGAGGCTCTTGGAAAGTGAGTTGCATCGAAAGTCATTAAAGGCCTCGCGCATCGCATTCTTGACCTGTTGTAACAGGCCTAATACCTGAATTTTGAATAATATTGTACTGTGTGAAATATTTGTAGTGAGCCAAAGTTTTGCTTGAAAGTGATTTGATATGTTTATTTTGTAAATTCTTGTAACTAAGTGTATATAGACTTTGTTTTAGGGTAAGAAAATTATTTAAAGACGATTTAATATGTTTTAATAACCGAATGGTGCAAGAGTATTTCTTAAAAGATTGTATTTCCATGTATTACTGTAATTTACGATGTCTACAGGACGATTTTCTACCGTTTGAAAGGATTTTCTGTAAATAATTTTGTATTCAAGTATCTCTAATTACCATTTCTAATCATTTTGTAATGTTATTAATTAATTTTGTATCAATTCCGATTGTTTTTAATATGTTTGATTGTTTGAGTGATTGTTAATGATCGAGAAATATCGGGCGGATGCCTTTGAAGAATTCTCGTAATTTCGATAGACTCTATATAAACAGATCGCCTGGACAGAGAGTTTAGTTGGCATTAAGTATAAATTCAGTGTTACAGAGACATTCATGCAAGTCAGTATTGCATCTTTGGATTGTAACAACTATGCTTGTGAATGTCGCAGACTTGTTTTGATTTGTTCAAAATAAACGAACATCTCAACATAACCTTGTTTTTGGTGACTTTATTAATTAATTAATGCAGTAATTAACCCACCAAAGAACCTTAACATGGCGACCGTTGACATGACGAGAAGTTCTTAAACATCTGTGGGATGTTTATCTTCTAAAAAGAATCTGCAGAAAATTGCGAGGAAATTTCGACCGGCGACGACACGGATTTGACGGCCTAAGGCGGAGATTTTTCATCGGCAATCGGCTGTAATCTTCCGACGTCGAGTGGATTTTCTTCGGGCTCAAAATCGTCTTCCTACAGTGGATTGTGAAAAGTGTGGTTAAGTGTTTGAAGTCAGTGTGGTGTTTAATGGTTAAATAAGTGCTTCTAAGTGAAATTTAATGTGATACAAAAGTGAGGAATAACTGTAAGTACGGCATTGAATATTCAAGTGATTTCTTTTGCATGTTATCGTGTGGCAGTTAGGAAAGATTTTAATTTTCCTTAATTTTGTTTTGTATGTTGATTTTGCTAATTACTAAAAATGGCTGATAATCAGAACCTGCAAGCTTTCCTAGAGTCTTTTTGTAGCCAGTTTTAATGCAAAGTTTTCCGAATTTGACAGCAAATTTTCTGAACTTGATGGTAAATTTGACAGCAAATTTTCTGAATTTAGGAGTGAGTTAAAAAGTGATAATGATAGCAAATTTTCTGAATTTAAAAATGAGTTAAATCTTGACAACAAATTTTCAGAATTTAAAACTGAGTTAAATCTTGATGGTAAATTTTCTGAGATCAATTCTCAATTTTTTGAATTTAGAAGTGAGTTAAGGAATAGAGGTTATACATACTTCTGCTTATCATCCAGCAGGAAATCCCGTAGAACGCCTAATGAGGGAAATTGGACGTTGGTTTAGGACATATTGTACAGACCAACACAGTAAGTGGGCATGTGAAGTAGAAAATTTTGAAAATGTAATTAACTCTATACCTAGTGATACAACTGAAATACCACCCATTGAGCTGATGTTTAAGAAACCGGCTAACAGATTAATTCGAGAATGTGTTAGTTTTCCAAATAGAAAGAATTTCACTATGAGGAAAAGATAGCTTTAGCTCTTAAAAATTTAAAGGAAAAGGCAACAAGGAGAAAGAAAAGGCATGATGAAGGTCAGAAGTGTATAGAATATAAAGTGGGTGATTTGGTGTTAGTTGAAGTTCATAGTAAATCGTCAGCTTTGCGACAAGAGACTCGTAAGTTTAACCGTTTGTTTGAAGGCCCTTTCAGGATAGAGTCTATACCAAGGAAAAACTCTTATGAGCTAATTGACCCTGAGAGTGGTAAATGTAAGGGTGTGTATAATGTTGAAGCCCTAAAACCCTTTTATGAATAAGTGATCACTTATGAAATGTGTCACTATATGTGTAAATGTCTAATTTGTAAATAAGTATGTCAATTGATGCATGTAAATAGTTTGTGTGAGTACTTAAGCTCAGATACAGATGTAAGCATTTCAATGTATAATTTGTGACAGTTTTGTGTAGAGACTTTTGGTATTTTCATGATGTTGTGACTTTCTACATTTTGGTGACAAATTATCAGCTGTGAAATGTAAACAGACTGGTGTAATTAACAAGCAGACATCAAGTGTGTAATTTGGAGTGAAAAAATTGTAACTTAAGGTGATGGCATTGAACGTTTGTTGTGTAAAAACAGTAAATGATAAAATGATTGGACCTGAGAAAAGACAATTATTGTAAACAAAATCAGTGTCATGGACTATGTGCAGATGTTGTATGAAGAATTGTATTTGTTCATTGTAAAAGTCATTATGGTTGATTGATTGTAATCTGTTCGTGTCTGTATTATGTGTACATTCAACCTGCTTAGATTCGTGACGGATTCAATCAATTTTATCTGTGTAAAATTAAGTGAATCCTGGGGAGGGGTTGTAACAGCCCTAATACCTGAATTTTGAATAATATTGTACTGTGTGAAATATTTGTAGTGAGCCAAAGTTTGCTTGAAAGTGATTTGATATGTTTATTATGTAAATTCTTGTAAATAAGTGTATATAGACTTTGTTTTAGGTAAGAAAATTATTTAAAGACGATTTAATATGTTTAATAACCGAATGGTGCAAGAGTATTTCTTAAAAGTTTGTATTTCCATGTATTACTGTAATTTACGATGTCTACAGGACGATTTTCTACCGTTTGAAAGGATTTCTGTAAATAATTTTGTATTCAAGTATCTCTAATTACCATTTCTAATCATTTTGTAATGTTATTAATTAATTTTGTATCAATTCCGATTGTTTTTAATATGTTTGATTGTTTGAGTGATTGTTAATGATCGAGAAATATCGGGCGGATGCCTTTGAAGAATTCTCGTAATTTCGATAGACTCTATATAAACAGATCGCCTGGACAGAGAGTTTAGTTGGCATTAAGTATAAATTCAGTGTTACAGAGACATTCATGCAAGTCAGTATTGCATCTTTGGATTGTAACAACCATGGAGGAAGGAATATATGGAGACGAGATAACGCGAAATCCGTGAAACCTCGTGAAAAAAACTGTGCCTGCGCGGCGGACATCGCAGGAGTACCAAAACATTGGGCTGTTTGCTCTGTGTCAGCTGCTGAGAATATTTCATTTTCTAATATTCTAAAGTTTTCTTTAATGCCAAGTTGCGATGCATATGGTTGCACAAACAGACGAGATAGGAAAAAACCTGGAATAGCGTTTCATAAGTAAGTCACATTGTAATTATCGTTCTTGAAGTATCTGACAGGCAACCGCAACATTAGTACCATTCGCTATAAATTTATTCATTGCTCTCAATAGGATCATATTATTCTCAAATTTTTGTTGGTGTAGTGTAGACAATTAGCATATGTTACTATTTTGCACCTGAAAAGCTAGCCTTATTGTAGACAAATGTTGGAAATTTAATTTAAACGGGTCGTGTTTACATCGTGACACAGTGAATATGGTATTCTGCATGCATTACTCACGTTTAAGTTTACGCTGAAATTGAACGATGAAATTAATCGTGATAATTTGTGCTGTGCGAACTACTAAACGTGATGAAATAAACTTTGTTGACGGAAATGTAGTTCGCGATGCATTTCTTGCGTTTAGATGTGTCTACATAGTTTGGTTTTGTAGCGGCAATATTAATGGAAATGTTGGCAGGTTTAAATGCGGTGTTTACCTGAAGAGAACAAACAATTTATTTATTATTAGCTGTTAGCTTCTGATTTTTGAATGTACTGATTTTTCTAGCAAAATTATATAGGCCACTACCAGTACAATATCTTCTAAGTAAGCTCAGAAACTATGAGGTTTTATGAAGTATTAATATTTTTTAAAGCTCTAAACATTGACTTATGCTTTTTTTTCAGATATGACTTGTTTCTATTTGTAAATATGTCTACAAGTATATTTCTAGATTTTGAAATCTTCCTTGTCAATTACTGAAATAGAATGTGAAAATATAACCTATTTGAACATCAACTAAAATTTAAGGACTGTAGAAATAAACAGTTTGTTATTCAAGTTAAAAAGAATTACCTGCTCATTAAGTTACGTCCGAATTCATCATCAAATATGGATATGGCGATAGTTTTTTTTTCTGGTCCAGGCCGCATTTCAACCTAACCACGTCAATTTGTAGGTACAATATCTCTAGAACTAAGCGACATATCAAAAAAATTTATTCTTTACTTTCAGTTTCTCTCATCGACTTACATAAGAATTCGTCATCAAATTGCGGCGCCACGGTTATCGTTGAATCCCTTCATAACCTAACAACCTCACTTTTGAGACAGTATATCTCGCGAACTAAGCGAGATATCGAAAAAATTTATTCTTTATTTTCGATTTGTATCGTCGTGTTACATAAGAATCTATCACCAAATTTGACTTTGGGGACATGTTTCTTCTGAATTTCAATCAGAAACTCCACTCTTTTGAGACAGTATAGCTTGAGAACTAAGCACGATATCAAAAAAATTTATTCTTCATTTTTGATGTGTCTCGTCGAGTTACATAATAATCCATCATCAAATTGCGGTTCCACGGTTGTCTTATGATTCCCTTGGGGTTTTTGTGCATATTTCCGTGTTTCTCTGGTCAAGCAATATGGCGGCCTCCCCTCCCCACTTCTCTCCACCCGGTTTCACTCCAATATGTGGCGAAGGTCCCTTGCGTCGTCTCCATATATTCCTTCCTCCATGGTAACAACTATGCTTGTGAATGTCGCAGACTTGTTTTGATTTGTTCAAAATAAACGAACATCTCAACATAACCTTGTTTTTGGTGGACTTTATTAATTAATTAATGCAGTAATTAACCCACCAAAGAACCTTAACACTGTCCTCACGTCTCAGCTAGCTTTTCTAAAACACTCCTATACATCGTCCTTCTTGAGCGTGCATGAATCTTCATTTGCTTTTTAAGTAACCTTTTAACTTCACGCGTATACCACGGGGGATCGTTCCCGTCCCTGATTGTCCTTTTCGGTAAATCAGTAAGTCGGAAACATGCATCTTCCAATTTAAATTATGATCAAAATGCAAGTCTAAAAATTTCACACTCTCTACCTTTTGAATGAACTGGCCTGTAAATTTTATGTGTATCTCTGGCTTTAATCTGTGTGATTTACTTAATTGCATAGATTGTGTTTTATGAAAGTTTAAAGACAAGCCATTAGCTGTGAACCAAATATTAATACAGTCAAAGTCAAACGAGAATATTTTCAGTAGAGAAGTCTGCAATATTTTAAAATACTATGCAAATGTCTAGTTATCAGATTTTACACAGGGGAGATTATTTACATATCAGAAAAAAGAATAGTGACCCCAATATAGAACCCTGAGGTACTCCACATCCGATGAACCCACACTCAGAAAATTTTAGACCACGTGAAGCAACATTAAAATAAACACTTTCTGTTTTATATTCAAAATGTATAAAAGATAGATATTTATTAACAATGGCTTCTAGAATACAATACTTTAATTTTTGCATCAGAATTTCATGATCAACACAGTAAAATACCTTTGAAAAGTCACAAAAGATTCCTACTGACTGTAATTTATTACGTGTTCCTTCCAAAACATTGTTGACTGGCAAAACCAAATTGTGATTTAGTAAGAACATTTTTATGTCTAAAGTGCTGATAAACTGGTAAATCAAAATTCATGTCGCTAAATGTAAGTCCAAAACATTGGTAAGACCATGATTGTCTTATAAGTGTGTTTAACATGTTTATAAAAAACATGTGCTAAAGTAAGAAATCTGTTTATGACAGTTATATCAGAAAATTTCTTAATAATTATTCTAAAGTGTAATCCAAATGATATGATAAAAGACAATTTTACTAGGCTTTAAACAACGTTATAATAATCCCTACAGTAAGTATTCCAACTGAACATCTAAAAAATTGAACAAATCGATAAAATGTTCACTTAATAATATTTCATTCAAACTTTATATCATTCCAAGTAATTATTATCTTTCATCCATATATAAGTGCGACGAATTATTAAGGAACATTAAAAAAATTATTCAATTTTGCAGTTGTCACAAGCATAGGAATTAAAATTCTCCAGATTTCTTTGCTTTAACGTATTGAAAATATAATTTTGATCACGTTAATAGCTGGTTCATGGCCAATGGCTTGTTCTTAAATTCATTCAAACTAAATACATGCAATTCACAACGTTAAACAAATTAACACCAGACATGCCTATAAAATTTGTAGGCTAGTCCATTCAAGAAGTAGAGAGTTTCAAATTTCTTGGTCCGTATATTGACCCTAATTTAAATTGCAGGATACATGCCTCCGGCTTGCTAAGAAGTGCAATCACATTTGCAATTCGCAATTTGAGCCATAGATAACCTGATTACGAAGAAACTAGTAAATTTTGCTTAGTTTTACTATTTTATACCATGCGCAATAATCTGATGTGGCGATTCAACACATAAATTATTAAAATTTAGCTATTGAAGAAATAAAAACTAAGCAACTATACTAACCAAGAAATAATTTAATTTAATTGCAATGGAGCACACGCTCCGGTGGCAATTTCCTTACACACCTATCTTCCCCCTATCCTGCACCCACCTACATTTTCCCTCTACAAATTTTAACTTTAAAGTTTTTTAACGTTATTCATCATTCCCCTTGGTAACTCATTCCAATCCCTGACACCCTTACCTAAAAAAGAGAATCTTTCCACACCCTTGTGCCTGAAATCGAGTGCCAGCTTGTGGTCAAGGTCATCTTTTCCCTTCCATGCACTACTTTTCATACCTACTCCAATATCTTTCCATGCGTCATCGCCAGTATATGCCCTGTACACTCCCATGACCCTCTTCACCCTCCTCCTGTCTTACAATGAATCCTATTCCAGCTCCTTTATCATATCTGTCACTGATTGCATTCTGTGATAATTTCTAGAAACAAATCTAGGAGCCCTTTTTTGCACGTTCCCCAATTCCTGTCTTTGATACGCAAAATGTGGGTCCCATACTACACTATCATATTCGAGCAATGGTCTGACCAAATCACAATTCGGTTTTCAGGAGGACCACTCAAGCAAACAACCTGTATTTATTATTATTATTATTACTCCGCGATTCACTAAAAGTGTGTGGCCGAGGGTGCATTGCACCTATCCGAAAGGGTAATGGTTTGGAAGGGATATGAACTTTAAACTTCTGCCAAATTTTTACCATTACTGATATTAACTCGCAAAAATTTTCTATTTCAGTTACTACGGAGCAATTGACGGAATTTGCGTTCACTGAAAATATTTCAGAAGGAATGAATTAAATATCGCTGCTTGTAAGGATTTTTTGTGACTTATCTAAGCCAACTGATTGTGTCGATCATGAAATTCTGATATAAGAATTGTAATATTATGGTATAGATGGATTCATTATTGCTTTTTGAAGGGAAAACTGAAAGTGTTACTAGAATATTTCCACGCTACTTCATATGGTTCACAGTTTTCTGAGTGGAAGTTTATCAGATGGAGAGTACTTCAGGGTTCTATGATCTATCCCATGTTATCGCTGGAAACTCATCCTTTTTGCAGGTGACACATGCATTAGAATTAAAAATACTCAAGATTTTCCCACTGAATACATTTCAAATTATGTCTTTGACAGACTTAATAATGGGTTCACAATTAATGAAATGTCTTTGAACTTTTATAAAACACAATATGTACATTGTAGTACGTTAAACAGATTAGCACCAGACATAGACATAAAATCTTGTGACGTGACGGGTATCTATGTGGGTGCCTTAGTTTATTCATGTGAACTTTTATTATATCAGGTAGCCAAAATCTAATTATTTTGAATTTATTGAAAATGCAAAGGGTTCTTTAATTAAAGCACATAACGGCATAAATAAATCTAAAATTTCCGTAACCTGCCCAACTCAAGTAAATATTGCACAATGGTGATTGAAGCTATTTTATTGACAATGGCAATTAAATGCTGCACCCTACCATATACTACGTATCAACATCGGTAAACTATAACTAGAGAACTACAAAATGAACCTATCATCCTGGCTAGCAATGTGACATTGACAATTTACAAAGAAAATTAATTAATCGAAGAAACAACAAAGGTAAAAATGGTTTGTGCTGCAGGATAGCGTATTGGGACCATAGCTATTCATTATTCTAATGAATAATTGTGTTCATTGTTTACTATCTGAAATTAGATTGTTTGCACATGACATAATGCTATATAAAAGAATCAAAACGATGGAGGATTGTAAACAGTTGCAGGGTGATCTGGACAGGATATCTAATTGGGTTGGTAACCATGGGATGAAGATAAATGCAAAGAAGAGTCAGCTTATTAGATACACAAATAAAAAACAAAAGGTTAATTATGAATATAAGGTGGGGAAAGAATTGCTTGCTGAAGACTTGAAATGTAAATATCTTGGCATTACATTTGATAACAAGCTTAACTGGGCTGGACACATTGGACAGGTGGTAGGAAAAGGTTTCAAAATTCTGCACTTGTTGGAGAGAGTGATGAGGGGATGTACGAGGGAAGTAAAGGAATTGGGTTAAAAAACTTTGGTCAGACCATTGCTCGAATATGGTAGTGTAGTATGGGACACTCATTTTGCGTATCAAATACAGGAGTTGGAGAGGGTGCAAAAAAAGGGCTGCTAGATTTGTTTCTGGAAATTATCGCAGAATGCAATCAGTGACGAATATGATAAAGGAGCTGGAATGGGATTCATTGCAAGACAGGACGAGGATGAGGAGGGTCATGGGAGTGTACAGGGCATATACTGGCGATGAGGCATGGAAAGATATTGGAATAGGTATGAAAAGTAGTGCATGGAAGGGAAAAGATGACCATGACCACAAGCTGGCACTGGATTTCAGGCACAAGGGTGTGGGAAGATTCTCTTTTTTAGGTAACGGTGACAGGGATTGGAATGAGTTACCAAGAGAAATGATGAATAATTTACAAAAAACGTTGAAAGAATTTAAATATAAAATTTGTAGAGGCAGCGTTGATTTTATAAACAAAAAGTCATTGAAACATCTCCTCCAATTAAAACTCATGACTGTTCAATAGATTCTTATTCGCTTCTTGCCAGGGCCGATGGGTAAGAGAGCTTATTTGAATTTTAGAAAACAGTTCAAAGTATCTGGTGTCATGTTACCGTATGAGGCCTCACCTACACGGTCTTTAATCAAAAAAACCTATGTTCAACTCATGGTCACCGTTGCGAGCTGATCAGAGATGTGATCTCGACCGTCGCCGATGGATCAGTCCCCCTTGCCTCGACACTTCGCGAAGTCTTATTCTTCCACCAGCAAAAGTCGGTGGCGCCAATGATTTCTCGAACTTCTTCCTTCGATCTCCCGATACGACCAATCACGAAAGATTGTTGTACACAAAACAGTAACTTCAAATAAACAAATTCTGTTACTGAAAAGTCATAGACAGTCATTATTATAAATATAAAAGTAGGAACAACACTAATATTTACTTTACTATTTGTTATAATCATATTTAACAACTTCATAGGATTATTCCCATATGTATTTACTAGTACAAGACATATATATATAACATTTTCTCTAGCTTTACCACTATAAATATGTTTTATACTATTTGGTTTAATCAATAATACAAATCATATATTTATACACTTAGTACCCCAAGGTACCCCGTGAGCTTCTATATTATTTATGGTTCTAATGAAACAATTAGTAATACACATATATTCTTTCTAGATCACGCCTCTTCATCAGCTTTTTTCTGGTTGGGTGAAACCTCCCTTCCCCGTCGTCAGAGAATTTCGACTATCGAGCTTCTGTGTCTAACAGACATTCTGTCCTTGTCTCGCGTGGGAAACGGCTTACCTGGCGCATATCTATTTATGCACGTCTCGATTCGCTTCGGTCACCTGAGTTGTTTCCGTAAATCCGCGTAGCTTTGAAAATGTCACGAAGACTGAATTATCCATGGTGGATGTTGGGAACACATAAATATTCCGCTGTAAGGCGACGACACTATTGAAGGTATCACCGGCTGACAGTTGACGAGGGTGAACCTCTTGAGCTGTTGCAAGCGGAACAATGCCTTGCGGGGTCTCCAGAGTAGAGGTGTTTGACCGCCTGGGCCGGGAGTGTCTCTGGGAACTCACGTACGCAGAAATAATAATTGTTGACTAGTTGCACTACCCATCCTGTACGCGTACTAATTGAATAATGTAAGATTAACGCAAGTTTAGGTAATGTTACAAACTGCAGGTCATTCAAGAGGCATTGGGAAACTTCTACTTTTGCATATTGATCATAATTTAAGTTGGAGGGTGTAACTGATTAAACACATTCAGAATTAGTACAATTTTAGTCATGGGTAATCTCAGTATGAAGAACCTAGTTTATTTTGCATATGTTCATTCCTTAATCTCATATACACTAATATTCTGGAACAATTCAACTCCTAGAGATAAAATACTCAGAGGCCGAATTACGTGCGAGGGTTAGCAGAGAGCTGTTAGTAAGTTAGGAATTTTAACATTGGTGGGCGAGTATATATATATATATATATATATATATATATATATATATATATATATATATACAGACATTAAAATGACTATGACCAAGGACTGGAATAAGTTACCAAGAGAATTAATCAATAATTTACCAAAAACGTTGAAAGAATTTAAAGTTGAAATTTGTAGAGGGCAAATGTAGGTGGGTGCAGGAGAAAGGGGAGATTGCTGCGTAGGGAAACTGCAACAGGAGCGTGCTCCCCATTACAATTAAATTAAAATTCATTCAGTTTGGTCCACACTAGAAGCTTTACAGCGGGCGTTGTCGCTCTGGTTGGCTTCTGTAGAAAGTGAGACGTGTGACAGAATAAACCACGAGGTTACTGAGAACTGTTTTCCGGATAGGCGGGAAGCCAAGTTTGGCAGGTGAAGAAATTATCCGAGCAGCAATGTGAATGTGCCAGTAAGATCAGATGCGAAATACACGTGGCCAATGAGATATTTTCTCTGTTTCTGGTTTTGGCGGATGGACCTGGATGGAAAACGAAGGCGGGAAGCCAGCGGTTGACGACCTGGAAAGGTGTGGCGGCTGCGGAGGAAGCAAGATCATGTCTGGGTACACGGGCGCGTGTCAGAACTTGCGGACGCAGAGAACTTGTCGTGGAGTGTTTCTATCTGTGTTTGGCAAGGCACACAGTGTTTCGCTGTTTCAATGTGGAAAGTGAATGGTGCACCGAGGTGAAATATCCACTCAGTGACGTGATATTGTGAGCAAGTGATAGTTCTGAACGCCACATAAGGAGCGGTGCATCCTTTCGGGACACTAGAGACTGTAATTTATAAAGTTTCAATTACTCCGATGTATTGCTGCACTTCGATGCACCCTGTAACACTTTGACAGGGAGGCCAGTACAAATGTGAGTGTTTCTCAGTGGCTCTACCCCTTTTATTATAACTTCAATTAAATTTGAGCTTTATTGAGTGGCGCCCTACTATTGTAATGTGACGCTGTGCGCCACATTCCATGGCACATTTTATTATATTGATGACAATGTAATACGTTATATTTTTTCATAAAAGTTGGGAAACCATTATATTTTTTGTTAATTTCTTTTTTAAATACGTAAGATTCTAAGCAAGAAGGGTTGTGATGCCAATAAATAAATATTTAGTTTATTTTAGTGCTAGTGGATATTAAACATTTTGTATGGCGAATACTGAAGTGTGCCGACTTGGCTTGGGGCTTTGAGGAGACGATGACCCGTGGAAACCACTACCTGCCGGCGACAATATGTCACCACCAAACAAAGCAGTGGGGTGGATTTTACCTGGGCCTACACGTCCTGAAACTTGAGAGAGGTTTCAGCGGATGGCGATCAAAAGGGCGGTCACTCCACCTAGCGTGGAAATACGCGTCATCCGACCACACAAGAAGTTTTCCGAATTGTTTCCGAACGGCGTAGTCCACGCGCGACATGAGCGTGGTTAAAATGAAATGTCAGAGATATCACGTGATATAAGGATGCTTAGTCTACGAGCCTATCAAAATGAGCACTAGACTGAAATTCTGGGATTATCTGTCCAGCATATATCTTGAGACTACAAGGGTGGTGCCAAGGTTAACGTGAGTGGTGGATAAGCGATGAGCTTCATTCTGGAGCTGGACGCTGCTGATCCCGACATACATCCTGGTGCAGGACTCTGAACTCGACATAGCTCCCGGTATGGACTTCTGGGGTTGAAGTCTGTCACCACCACTGATTGCAACTTGCAATCTGACCCGAATTCCGAGGCGACGTGCGCAATGCTAGCACGAGCATCACCTGGTTGCTTCGACTGCAGCTGCCTTGTGAGTCACAGGTTTCACATTACTATTACTATTACTACTATTATTATTACTACTATTACTATTACTCCGCGATTCACTAAAAGTGTTTGGCAGAGGGTGCATTTCACCTATCAGGAAAGGTAATGGTTTGGAAGGGACATACGGGATATGACAGGTGGCGCCCATGGGCTATTGTGAGGAACCATCCCAGCATTCGCCTGGAGCGATGTAGGGAAACCATGGAAAACCCAGATCAGGATGTCCGGAGTGCTTTATCGGAAGCTACTCCTGTCCGATTTTGTGTTTACTCGCCCGGTAAATCATTTCTATTCCGCTCCCTAATCGCTCGTGGAAAAAATGAGTAGAGAAATTAATCGGTTCTGGCACTGATTTCTCTTATCTTATTTTCGCGGTCATTCCGAGATGTGAATGTTGCTGGTAGCAATATTTGTTTGCTGTCATTCCGAAATACGTCAGTAGAGAATTTTTCAATTAGCTTCCGTCGAGAGCAACGCCTTCGGTGCTCCAGGTCTTCCCGACTTAACTCCTTCAACATGGCACTTACGCTTTCCCTCCAACTATATATACCTGTCACGAATCGGGCGGCTCTTCTTTGGACCATCTCTAATGCCTCCATTAATCCCTTTTGATGGGGATCCCATACAGAGCAACAATATTCTAAGTGAGACCTCACTAGTGACTTGTACGCAATCGATTTAACTTCCGGAGTGCATTGTTTTAAATTACGACCTAGAAATCGAAGCATACGATTTGCTTTCCCAATTACATTCTCGATATGTTCATTCCACGACAAATTATTACGAATTGTTACCCCTAGGTATTTAGCGGAATCTACCGTTCTAAGGACAGTACCATTAACTGTATATCCAGAGCTAAATGGTGTCACTTTTTTACTTACACGTATGACTTGGCACTTTTTAGCGTTTAATTCCAACTGCCAATCTTTACACCACGCAATTATTTTCATAATATAGTCTTGTAACTAAGCGCAGTCGTCCTAGTTGTGATTTCACGATAAATAATAGCATCATCGGCAAATAATCTTTTCATCGCCCTTATTATGTCGCACAAATCATTCCGTGGGTAGACCTCCGACCGCAGCTGCTATGGTGAAGTGCTACATCACCAGGTCCAGTGTGTGTGCAGTCCATGAAACAGATAGCGACCCTCAAACGTCCTTGAAATGAGAGGTCTAATTTTCTAAATAAAACCCCACTGAGCTAACGGCACAATTTTCCAGCACGGTACGAGTTGTCATAAAAGCGCTTTGCTTTTAGAGACTATGTTAGTACATTCGAGTGGTATATTTGTTCCATTCGTGGCGCCCAAGGTTATCTTTATTGCAAAGTCACAGCATCATTGATAACGATGTCTGAGGTCATCATGATTTGTTTTGTACATTGATTTTGCTTGTAATTCTTCCAGATGTACTAATTATTTGAGCTTAATTTCAAAGAAAATTTCATTTGTTTGTTTGTTGATAACGGCTAATTGTACGTCTAAGCGTTGCTTTGTTATTTTATGCTATCATGTATTAACATTAAAAGTAAATACGCCTAGAGATGTAATTGCAAATTGAAGCTAAATAAATGTCATATTGTGACAGTTTTTCCTGTACTCCCGATAGTTTCTTGCTAAATTCTTATTTGCATTCACTCTTAAAATTAAAATCTCATTTGTTAATCATTAATTACCAAACGGTAACTATAAATAATTCCTTGCCAGAGGATTACCCCGAATACACTATTAATAGAGGCTTTGTTTTCTTATGATAATGATGAGTTGGGCGGAGATATCGGTATCCGTCTCATATTAGAGACAAAGTAATTTGTTCATGTATTTCATTTGCATAGTAATAAGTAGTCTATACTTGTTTGTATTTGTTTTGCCTGATTTGGGTATGATAAATATCAATAAATATTAAATTTTAGACCCTTAAACGTTACATTCTTCGATGTAATAATAATAATAATAATAATAAACATTAAAAATGCAGAGGTACCCCATCATAAAAGATAATAATTAACCATAATAATTCAAAAAAATTAATAATTAATTTCCCACAGCACAAAAGTTTTTTTATTGTGTACAGGGTGTATCAGCATTGTTGCAGAGCGATTACTGGAAATCATGGAGAATCCTTTTTCGATCTCATTGCTTCCAGAACTTTACAGTTAGCACTAGAAAAACAGTAATTATCAGTAGCATCATCACGCATATTGATGATTTTTTTACATTCTCAACTGCATATATGACAACACTAGCAATCAGAAAAATATTTTTATTTAACGCTGAAAGCTTTTTAGTTCTTTGGTTGCCCGCTCTACATTAACATTTAATATAGGAGCTGAAATGGGATTCATTGCAAGACAGAAGGAGGATGAGGAGGGTCATGGGAGTGTACAGGGCATATACTGGCGATGAGGCATGGAAAGATATTGCAATAGGTATGAAAAGTAGTGCATGGAAGGGAAAAGATGACCATGACCACAAGCTGGCACTCGATTTCAGGCACAAGGGTGTGGGAAGATTCTCTTTTTTAGGTAAGGGTGTCAGGGATTGGAACGAGTTACCAAGAGAAATGATGAATAATTTACCGAAAACTTTGAAAGAATTTAAAGATAAAATTTGTAGAGGGCAAATGTAGGTGGGTGCAAGATAGGGCGAAGATGGGTGTGTAGGGAAATGCCACCGGAGCCTGTGCTCCATTGCAATTAAATTAAATTAAATTAAATCTTAGTGATGATCGTCAACGCTTTGCCTCATTACCACACCGCCGCAATAACAAGTTTTAGCGAACTTCTCTGTTTGAGTAGTTGGTGCTGAGAGAGCCAACACAAGTTGAGAGTGTCTTCCAAGTTGTTCAGAGACCGGACATCATGCAGTCTAGAGAAGAGTACAAACTTTGGTTAGAGATCTGTGATCATATTGAATGACGTGATTTACATTATGTGTTTCCAAAATGTTAAAATGAGGTACAGACCTTACAGCAGCATGTGAATTTTAATTTCAGTCATTTCATTATCTCCGTGTGTAATTTACGATAGTCTGACAAGAGAAAACAGTACGAAATGTCTGCTGGAAATCAACAGGGAAAGAAAGCTCCGTGGTTCGTGTGGAGGGGAGGGGGGGGGGGGGGAGCGATTGAGGCAAAAGACACGTCGGGCTACGTGGGGGGGAGGAGGGTTCACAGGAGGACAAAACGGAGCTACGTGGTTTATGCACGCTCCCTAAGGTACAATGTCACATCCTGCTACGTTAAGACTCCGTAGTGATATTATCTACATTAGCCCCTTTGTGCTAATTTGGACATCAGACTTGTGGTTAAGGCTTTTAAAAATAAAAAGTGGGAGTTTTCTCAAATTTCTTGAAAGCCAGAAAGCAAAGCGTTAGAATAGGAATTATATTATCAAAATAGGTGGAAGTAAATATGAAAGTGCCACAGGGTAGTGTATTGGGACCGGTGCTGTTCATTATTCCAATGAATGACTGTGTAGATGGGCTACGATCAAAATCTAGGTATTTTGCAGATTACATAATGGTATACAATAGGATCAAAACAGGTGAAGACTGTGAACAGCTGGATTGAGAGTCATTGGAGGAAAGGAGGAGGGTGAAGAGAGTGCTGCGCATATGTTGGCGATGGGGCTTGGAGGGATATTTGTCTAAGTATTAGGAATAGTGTATGGAAGGGGAAAGGTGACCATGACCACAAGCTGGGGCTCGATTTCATGCTTAAGTGAGTTGGGAATTTTTCTTTTATTGGTAAGGGTGTCAGGGATTGGAACAAATTACCAAGTGTAGTGATGAATACTTCTAAAAACGCTGAAGGAATTTAAAATTAAAATTTGTAAATCAGAATAGTAAATAGGTGGAGACATTTAACATTCCAATTACAAATGAATATATATAAAAGGGGTAATTAGATGACTAGGAAATTACCACCGGAGTGTTGGCTCTATCGTAATTAAATTAATAATAATATTAATTTAAGATTTATTTGGTTTGTGTGCTGTTCGCTGTAGCTGGGTCATACTACGTTTTATTCTCTTTCTAGTGTGTGTGTTCACTGTAGTTTTATTTTGGTCATTGTGATTGTTTTGTTTATTTATGATTTGAGCTAGTTTTGTGGTAAGTCACTTTTTCGGAGTTCCTTAACAGAATAGAACTGTCTGTAATATTAGTTTTAATCGTGGTCAAAGCAGTATATATCGCGATGAATATGGAACTACTATCATCCCGATAAATTAGCTATCTTAGTAACAATGGCTCTCAAGTTATTATTATTATTTTTTTATAAAACTTAAATAACTAATTCTCTCTGTTATAATAACGAATGGTAATCTTAATGCTCGAAAATAAAAGCTTCTATCACACGCGTATTAATACATTCACTGTATCTGCCCCAGTTGTATTTTATATCGGCATAGAATTGGAACTACTTTCAAGCGGTTGAAATAATGACGTCGTTGATATGACGGCACTGATAGAAAAGTTAACTACTTGCAATAAGCGACGTAGTATTAGTTTTGTTGCTGACCCATGCCGCATGGTTTGCTTTCATCCGCATGACGCAATTGGTTCATTAACATGGCGTTAATGAAACATCAGGTCAACCTATCACGACCCTAAACACGGGAACTGTCCTAGAACCGTGACCATACCTGAAACACGGTATTTGTGTGGTCGGCGCTGTTTGTGTGTCGCCGGGGAGCTATATATGTGCACGGCGCTGGGGAAAGCAGCTGAAGTCCTCGTTGGGTTTGTTTGCTGACGCGGAGCTAATTATGGGCTACACGGCAGACAAATGCTTCAGCCCGAAAAAGAATTCTGTGTGAGTGTCGAGTCGTAGTTTAAGGGGGACATGGGTCTCTCACATCACAATTAATACAGCCTAACACTCGCTTTACACCCCACATTTCACAAGATTTTTAATGTCACAAAACGGGCAGATTAAGTTCTGAGATATATGATCTCCCTGATCGTGGGATTTAATATTAAAAGCATATTCAGTTACTAAATAGTTGAAATTATATGATGTTTGAGTGTTAAACGTCGTAGAACGTCAAGCCTCGTCAGAAAGAGGATCTTTGGTTAACAGTTGTTATGTAAAAAATGAGAGCTAAAGGCAAATGTATTAAGACGGTCGAAGTTCTGACATGGTGACGGTAAAGTGGAAGTTGATGTTTGAAAGTACGAGCTCTAGGGCAGTGAAAGGCGGTAACGGCATGATGAAATTGTAATTAATGTATTTAAGTCATATTATGTAATCTAAGAGATATAAAAGATAAGCCGCTGGTAACTGTCAAACTATTTAAGTTGATATTTGCCAAAATAATTGAACTTCATTCAAAAGGTATTTTTTCCAGCTGTGGTAATATATCCAGAATCGAATACATAGATGGAAAATAAAAGACCAATCGAAGCAATTCTATACTGGAAAAAGCAAGATAAATGTAATTACTTTGAATTATGACGGTGAAGGTCGCGATTACTAATGTAAATATAGCGGTACATGGCGTACGAACACTCAGCAAAACAGCCCGTCTTTCGTATATTTTTAAAAAATTATTTTCTGTTGTTTCTGCTGTTTATTTATTTTGAATATTAATTTCAACAGTCAGATGTTAACGGTTCGCGGACGTCGAAGTCCTTAGACCAGGGAGAAGATTGTGGCTAGGGAACGGGAAGGAATTCTGCTTTGGTGTTTTGAAAGAACCATCCTGATATTCACCTGGAGTGGTTTGGAAAAACAGGAATCTGGATTGTCAATACTCCCGGTCCTAATATCACAGGAGGGACCCACGGGCTATATTAAGGAACCGTCTCGGAATTCGGCATGATTGACCTAGCAAAACCAAGATCAGAACTGAGCGGTTCTGTTTTACAGCTCGATAAATCCTTCCTATTTACTTCCCCTTGTAACTATTTTAAATTATTTTCTTTGTCTGGATCACTGTCTAGTTAAGTATTGAAGAAAATGTTTACTTATAGAGTTACTTTCAAAAGCGATGAAGATTCCAAATTAACCTTGATCACAGTCGCCAGTCTGGTTAGCTTCAGTAGTACATATAACAACTTTCAAAGTTTACAGTAACACACAGTAAATTAGTGCACTTTTGCAACTTTGTTTTTATTCATCGTCAAAGTTGTTCTTCGCTACAGAAGCCAACTGCCAGACACTTCGTCTCCCAAAGTTGCAGGTTCATATACTTTGAAAGGTAGGAAAATTGTTAATAATTACATTACATTTAATCCAGATTAACACTTAAGGAATCACGTCCAAAGCTGATCAACATTTCACTACAATTCACACGCCATGACTCGTCAGCGATAATCCTACAATGTCTCTACTCCAGAGAGCTTATATTACCGACTTATCGATACCTGTAAGTTCTGTGAAATTAAATAAAATTACACTAGAGGCATTATGCCTGTTCTATTACACCCTGTTGCCTAGTTCCTATGAAACATAGCCTCTGTTGTTCCTGAGCCGCTCCTGCCGCCTGGAACCGTGATGTCGGGAGTTGCCTGCTTCCTTTAGACTGTGTTACAAATGTCCTAACACAGCGTTTCGCAAACTCTTCTCTCTTGTGAATCGGTCCTTTTTAGGATTTTATCGTGTCCTACTGCTTACTTACTTTATCATGTCCGGACATCATAATCGTTTTGCCCAATGTTGGACAAAGTTGTCAATCTCTCTTTCTGTCCACAGGTCTTGTAGTGTTGTTGGCTCTGCTTGTAAGCATAGAGGTGATCCATGGTCTGCTGTTCCCCACATTCACATTGATCGTCTGTTGTCAGGACCCATGTTAGCTTCTACTGGAGCCACTCCTGTGTTTATACGGTTGAGTGTTCTCCATTTTACGCAGTCCAGTTTTATGCCAGAAGGTTCTTCCTCAGAGACTGGGTACCAGTTTGGAGGATCGAGATTTGTGTGATGTAGAAAAGGAGTCCTAGAGTATAGCCTTCTAGGTGTATGGCTTGGTATCCCAGACATTACGTGCTTCTCATCGAACATTTGTTTGAATCGCTCTGTGTGCTCGTGTGAGTTACAGCGTATTCATGGTTCAGCGAATCCAGCTGCTTTGTACAGCAGGTGTATTGGGGTTGGTTTCATGCAGCCAGTCACTATCAGACAAGTCTCATTCAAGGCTGTATCTACTTTCTTTGAATGTGCGGATTGATTCAACTAAAAACTTACCGAGCGTGGCATTCTGGCCTCGCATTCGGGAGGACGGCGCAGCGGTTCGAATCCCCGTCCGGTCATCCAGATTTGGGTTTTCCATGGTTTCCCA
Source organism: Vandiemenella viatica (assembly GCA_031002005.1). Taxonomy (NCBI): domain Eukaryota; kingdom Metazoa; phylum Arthropoda; class Insecta; order Orthoptera; family Morabidae; genus Vandiemenella; species Vandiemenella viatica. The sequence continues at coordinate 8,744 of JARYHS010005468.1, read as the reverse complement.
AATCACTCCAGGCAAATGCCGGGATGCTTCCTTCAAAAGGCCACGGCCGAATTTCTTCCCATTCCTAGCCCCCCATCCTTTCCCGTCTCTAAAGACCTCGCTGTTAGAGAGACGTTAAGCAGATAAAAAAAACTAGAAACTTATTGCTTATTTTGAGATGTGTTGGTAAAATAAATTATGTTTGGTGTGTTGGTTAAATAAATTATATTTGGATCTTTTTGTTCCCTAATAATTACTTATAAATTATATCCATACGAAATTAAAGCAAAGATGAAATTTTAAACTAGATCAAATTACAATCAAAATAAACTTAGCTGCAATATAGTTGCAGGCCATTTTAGCTGTTAACAGATGAAGCGAATGCAATTATTTTACATTTGTTTATTGCGTACGCGTGTCTCCTCTATCTACGCATGCATCATCAGCGACGAAGTAAACGCATTAAATTATGTTCTACGTAATTCTTTGGCTGTTTACAGTTCATACTGATTAGTTAAGGTTTCAGTTCAACATCTCCGCTTTTTTTCCAATCCGAACATGCTAACAACAACTATTAAAAAAAAAAAAACTTCACTTTGTGAGGAAAAAATGATAATTTAATTCTCATATTGGGTTCTGCTTCCGGTCTGTTCCTATATTTATTTTTATGAAAACCAGTATTGAAAATCTTGCTTCTCACTAACAGGTCGTGACAGAAGCCGCCATAACTTTTATATCGTTTCTGCTAAAACTGGAATCTCTGGAAGAGACGGCAGCCAGAAATGTTATCCTCTCGTATGTGTGTCTTAGAGTGATGTGTTACACGACAGCTCAGTTATACACTAACACCTCAATCCAGCAATTCTGTGTCGGATTTTACGTTAAATGTAAATGGCTTCGTTATGCATCCTTTGTCGCTGTTCATAGGTGAAAGGAAAAAACTACTGCAAGTAATAAGAGAAAGGAAGGAGTACTGGGTGGGACACTTGCTGAGAGCGGATTGCTTGTTATAAGACGCCTTCGAAGGACTAGGAGAGAGAGCGAGAGAAACGAAGAAGGAGGTGCAAGATTACAGACATCATCAGAAGAAATAGCAACTACACGGACATGAAGAGGACAGGAGACCGTGGAGAGAACCCATGTTAAAACATGCCTATGGGCAGAACACTGACAATTGTGAACAAATATTCCTGCAGATCCGACTTCGCAATTGACCCTCGATATGTCCTGAAGCAGAGCAAGAGGATCCGGGATTGGATCACGATCCACTATTTGGAATCACTGTTCTAAGGGATGGAAACTAGAGGCTGAAGTAAACTAGTCATGGCACATTTGTTCTGATAATATAATATGATCAGTGGTGTTTAATAGTGCGTATGAGATACAGGGTGGGTCTGACCTGAAAAAGGTAAAAGTTTTTCGGTCGAAACGTCGGCATTAAGTACTAGTATGTGGTGCCACCCTGAAGCTAGACACTGGAGACTGCTTCCTCTGCTCGAATCCCGGTCTCGGGTGAAATTTTTACGCGCCTTAAGACTGACGTTCACCTCTGGCAAAGCATGTGAAGATGTTCTGTTGACTTCTCACGACCCGTGGTCTAGTAGGCAGCGCCATGCAGCCCAATTGGCTGGATCAGCAGGCGCCACCGGCTAGGCCTCCCACCTCCTCACCACGTTTCCTAGTGTCGTTTCAGCTACCCGGGCATTCGATGTTTACCGACTGGCCGACGGATAGAGGTGCACCATCCCTGCCAGTAGAGGCAATTCCCTTCCCAGCTGTTCATAGTTAGGTCGGCGCGGCATAGGCCGTGGGAAGTCACCTTTAGGGACGCCCATGTTGTGCCCTTTATGCTATGGGATTAGGAAGTAGGTTACGCAACAAGTTGAAACTCTGTCACTTGCCGGCGTAACTACCCTTCTGCGACTTCCGGTAAACGCTGCCATGCTGGACTGTTTGTTCTCGGTGGTGTCTGTCTGTGAGTCCTTCTGGGTCCTTAGCAGACAGTGGCTGTCGAGTGGCGACCAGCGACAGGTGGACAAATTGTGTCGCCATCGAGGCGTCGAGGGCCGGCCTTTGTCTCCCTCACAAAGGAGGCGGAACTGAAGGCAGCACTCGGCGAACAAAGGTCGCACTCGCCGCTTACAGCCTCTGTGCGCAGGTCCGTTAGTCTGGCACATCTCGCTTCTATCCCTGTTGTTAGTCTCTCGACTCTTTTCATTTAATCCTCCATCTCTCTTCCTGTCGCGCTAAACTACATACCCCTTACATCTTCAATTATCTGCTTTGTCTTCCTCTACAATTCGTTCTTACCGAGCGTGGTGGGTGAGTTGTTAACGCTCTGTCCTCGTATACTGGAGGACACCTGTTCGAATCTCCGTCCGGACATCCAGATTTGAGTTTTCCATTGTTTACCCACATCACTGCAGGCGGATGCTTCCTTCAAAAGGCCATAGCCGAATTCCTACCCGTTCCTTGTTCTCAGTTTCATCCCGCCTCTAATGACCTGGACGTTGTAAGGACATAAGTAAAAAAAAAAAAAAAGTTCGTTCCTTCAGTTGTTCTTCCCACAAATAAATTAACAAACCCCGCCTGTCTTAAAAGCTAACCCACCATCCTATCACGAAAATATAATGAAATTGTTATGTTTGTTCACTAATATATTTAATAAGAACTTAAAACTTTTTTTAAGTTGTTTTTTACCTAAATTACTAAGTTTTTTGTATTTCAGTACAATGCGATGAAATTGGGAGGCGTGACCTCAAATAATATTGCAGTGGCGCATGTCTTAAGGCGCATTCCCACGACCCCTTATAGGCGAGGCGAGACGGGACGGGACTTCATTAGCCGAAGTGTAGGGACGACCGCGGGCCGCAGGTTAATCCTAGCTTACCTCGCCGCCACCTCCCCACCACGTTGCCTAGTGTCGTTTGGCACAGAGCACTTTACAGCAACAGAAGGGGTGCGCACCGCTGATGTAAACAGATGGCAACAGCGCACCGCTACACACGCCTGTGATGTTTACCGACTCAGAGTGGGTAGCTGCGTCTCGTCTCCGCTAGCAGAGGCGGCCCTGTTCCCATGGCGTCCCGTCCCGTCTCGCCTTCGTTACCAGGGATCGTGGGAATGGGCCTTTAGAAGACTGATAACCTCTGTTGTACTCGACACATTCTCATGCTTCAGTTCTCCTTCTTCGTGTTATTCCTAAACTCCGAGCTTCCAGTGGTGAGCGATCGAGCTCTGGTCTCGCGTTCAGGCGACCGTGACCGAATTCCTTCCCGTTCCTGGCTGTAACGTGGCCGACGTCGAGAACCATTCGGACAGTCAGTGGCCGTCTGCCCCTGAGGCTGTGGATGTTGTCTCAGTCGACTGGGTCCCGCAGGCTAGGAGGGGTGGCGAGCCACGATTCCCTATCACCAGGTTGTGCACCCTAGTCCCCCGGCCTCTCCATAGTGAGTGTATAGTCATAACTTTATGACCAAAAAAATAGAGAAATATGCTGGCAAGAAAGAGCTTAAAAATTAGTTAATATGAACTAAAAATGACAAAATATGATCACACATTTAAATTTATTATACACCAAAACATGATCAATTATATATCATTTATTTTATCTACTAGTGTCGCTTTCATGTAGACAGCATAATTTGCTACCGTGCAGTCGCTGAACCGTTGGGAATTTAAATTCTTTTGTTGAAGTCGCTTTAATTTCAAATAATTTACAGAATAGAACTCGTTCATGCGTAATTTTTTTAATTTCACTTAATTACAATGGAGCACATGCTCCGGCGGCAATTTCCCTACACACCCATCTTCCCCCTATCTTGCACACACCTACATTTGCCGTCTACAAGTTTTAACTTTAAATTCTTTTAACGTTTTTGGCAAGTTATTCATCATTTCCCTTGGTAACTCATTCCAATCCCTGACACCCTTACCTAAAAAAGAAAATCTCCCCACACCCTTGTGCCTGAAATTTAAATACAATTAGAAACCTTGAATCAGTGTTTGATTCAGCATTTCAGCTCAAAAAGAAGGCAGGAAAAAAAAATTGACTTGTCCTAAAGATGCGAACCCTAGTGAGAACCTACCACCCCGTTCGTGGTGATTCGCCCGTCTGACGCGACCTTACGGGTGGCGGTACTGTTAGTTTTTCTATGAAGAACAGGTCCGCATAGGTTGCAGCGCGTTTAAACTTCTGCTTACTCTATCTTTCACTCACCTACAACAAACTACGCTGAACATACAGACATCGCATCCACACACACAAACAGTAGCCCTTAGCAGGGCAGGCCGGGGAGACCAGTCCTCAGGGCTCAGCCCTCAGCCCTGCAGTGCACGAGTAGCCACTGTCTGCTCTCTAAAGACTGGACACTAAATTTGTACTAAGGAGCAGGTGGCTCTTTCTGTCGTTTGTGCACTTTTTGTTAATTTAATATCGCCTTGCTGACATTAAGTCCACGGCGAAAACCGGAATGATATGTGTAGGCTGGTTGATTTTCCTACATGTAGCAGCGTCGTCAGCTTATTTTGTGCTTCGCAGTGCTCATAAAAATCAAGAAAAGATATGGTCGCATTACAAACTGCGGGACGCCTCAAGTACCAGGGAACATCTCAAGTATTTTTTTTTTTATTACGAGAAATCTGTGTCGGGGAAGCAGCGACGAGGCGACGCAAGCTAGTGCGTGTGTGTGTCGGGACACGTGGCTCAGCAAGCGCCACGTGTGGTGTAGAGTGCGCGCCACAGCACATCAGCAACGAGAAAGAACACCCCAGCCTTCTCAAGCACAACTCATTACAAATATTCTGTGGCTGTGTCAACGCCTTATATGACGAAATGATCTTTCAATAATAATAATAATAATATTTAATTTAATTACAATGGAGCGCACGCTCCGGTGGCAATTTCCCTATACACCCATCTTCCCCCTTTACTGCACCCACCTACATTTGCCCTCTACAAATTTTAAATTTAAATTCTTTCAACATTTTTGATAAATTCTTCATCATTTCTCTTGGTAACTTATTCCAATCCCTGACACCCTTACCTAAAAAAGAACATCCTCCTACACCCTTGTGCCTGAAATCTAGTGCCAGCTTTTGGTGATGGTCATCTTTTCCTTTCCAAGCATTGCTTTTAATTCTTACACCAATATCAAAAGTCATATAGTATACAATTAATTATTTTGTTCTAATTCTTGACTGGAGTAGGAGTTGCCAATAAGATCATTTCTCAGTTTTTCTTTAAATATATCTTTATTATCTGCAAACTGCTTTATACTCTTGGGAATTTTATTAAACAGATGTATACCAGAATAATTAACTCCTCTTTGTACTAATGACAGAGATGTTTGTGTTTTGTGCAACTTATTTCCGTTTCTTGCATTGTAATTATATACCTGTGAATTAAAAGTAAACAGGTTAAAATGATCTATAACAAAGCACATGAGAGAATATATATACTGAGAAGTCAATGTAAGAATATTGAGTTTATTAAAAAGTCGTCTTCAAGCAGTTCTACGTTTCAACCTATACAACATCCTAATAGCTCTTTTCTGTGCTATGAAAACTTTTTTACTTTTTTGTCTTACGGCTTTATGCCTCGTCGACGTCGAGGTCATTAGAGGCGGGATGGGACTGGGGATAAGGAACGGGAAGGAATTCGGCCATGGCCTTTTGGGGGAAGCATCCCGGCATTCGCCTGGAGTGATTTGGGGAAACCATGGAAAACCCAAATCTGGATGCCCGGACGGGGATTCGAACCCGCGTCCTCCCAAATGCGAGGCCAGAACGTTAACCGTTCACCCACCACGCTCGGTTTTTTTACTTTGTGAAGAGTTTCCCCCCAAAAATTATGCCATATGACATCACTGAATGAAAATATGAGGAGTACAATGTTTTGTTAATTCTTGATCTGCTGTTAGAGAAAGTGTTCGTATTGCAAAGGTGGCAGTACTTAACTTCTTCAGTAGTGAAGTGATATGTTCGTGCCAACAGAGTTTCTCATCTATTTTAATACCAAGGAATTTTATACTCTTTGTTTCTAAGATTGTGTTATTTTTATAGCTTACTTGTAAATCTAACTGTCCATAATTTTTTGTTTTAAACCTAATATAAGGTTTTGTTTTTTTTTCAAAATTTAATTTTCATGAATTTTCCTTAAACCAATTTGCTACTTCACTAAGTACTTCATTTACATTAAATTCTATATTGCTGTTTGGTGTTTTTCTCACAGTGAGGTTAGTGTCATCTGAAAATAAAACACTCTTAACTTTTTCAGATAAGTTTCCAGGAAAGTCATTGAGGTACAACAAAAAGAGGAGGGGTCCTAGGACAGAACCTTGTGGACTTCCATGTTTTATTTTCTCCCAGACCGATGAAGCATCTTTACTTACGGTATTTTAGGATCGTAAATGGAAACTTTTTGCATTCGGCTTTCCATGTATGGTTTAAACCATTTACCTGCGGTTCCATAAATACCATAGTATTCCATTTTCTTCAAAAGTAATTCATGGTTTACACAGTCAAATGCTTTTGAAAGATCACAAAATATTCTTACATGGCTCATTTTATTATTCAGTTCCTGAAATGTGTTATTTAAAAATGAAAATACAGCCATTTCTATAGATGATCCTTTTTGGAACCCAAATTGTGATTTAGTGAGGATATTATTTTGTGTAACATGTTTTGTTACTCAACGATACACGTATTTTTTAAAAAAAAATCTTTGAGAATCCTGAAAGCAATGAAATGGGACGAAAGATATCTACACATGTTGCGTCTCATTTTTTAAACAACGGTTTTACAACTGCGTTTTTAATCTATTTGGAAACACACCTTGCATTAAGCATTCATTATAAATGTGGGCAAGTACACAAGTAAATAAATAATTTGTGTGGCGAGACAGTATTAAGCCAGGTATATTATTTGTAAAGTGATATCTGGTTGGGTTGGTAAACATAGGATGAAGATAAATTCAAAGAAGAATCAGCTAATAAGGTAAAAATAAAAAACAAAAGGTTAATTAAATAATTATGAATATAAGGTGGGGAAAGAATTGCTTGCTGAAGACTTGAAATGTAAATATCTTGGCATTACATTTGATAACAAGCTTAACTGGGCAGTACATATTGGACAGGTGGTAGGAAAAGGTTTCAAAATTCTGCACTAGTTGGAGAGAGTGATGAGGGGATGCGCGGGAGAAGTAAAGGAATTGGGTTAGAAGACTTTGGTCAGACCATTGCTCGAATATGGTAGTGTAGTATGGGACCCACATTTTGAGTATCAAATACAGGAGTTGGAGAAGGTGCAAAGAAGGGCTGCTAGATTTGTTTCTGGAAATTATTGCAGAATGCAATCAGTGACAGATATGATAAACGAGCTGGAATGGGATTCATTGCAAGATAGGAGGAGGGTGGAGATTGTCATGGGAGTGTACAGGGCGTATACTGGCGATGAGGCATGGAATGATATTGCAGTAGGTATGAAAAGTAGTTCATGGAAGGGAAAAGATGACCATGACCACAAGCTGGCACTTGATTTCAGGCACAAGGGTGTGGGAAGATTCTCTTTTTTAGGTCAGGGTGTCAGGGACTGGAATGAGTTAACAAGAGAAATGATGAATAATTTACCGAAAACGTTGAAAGAATTTATAGATAAAATTTGTAGAGGGCAAATGTAGGTAGGTGCAGGATAGGGGGAAGATGGGTGTGTAGGGAAATTGCCACCGGAGGCTGTGCTCCATTGCAATTAAATTAAATTAAATTAAATTAAATCTTTTGATTCTTTTATACAGCTTCTCCTTTTTTAAACAACGGTTTTACAACTGCGTTTTTAATCTATTTAGAAACACACCTTGCATTAAGCATTTATTATAAATTTGGGCAAGTACACAAGTAAATAAATAAAATAAAATAAATTGTGTGGCGAGACAGTATTAAGTATATTATTTGTAAAGTTGAAGTCACCACGAAGCATTGTTGTGCCGAGAGGCGCGCGGGGCAAAAAGTGATTGTTGGGTCAGTCTGTAACTAGCCTGCGCGGGTGTCGGGGGCAAGTTACAGCGCGACACGTGTTATTGTATAGTGGGCCAGTCTTCCCTTGTATAATTGTATCGAGGACCTAAAAGTAATAACATGTCGTCCACTAAGTGCTTCGTGACGAACGACAAGCTAGCAGTGGTGAGAAGTGGTAACACAGTCTGTAGACTAGATGGTCAGAACTTGCAATCGGAGGAAATGAAGTACTTTACAGCCTTATCCACGGTCAAGATGAACAATTAGTGGTGGTGGTTGGGATGGATGTATGTGCTTGGTAAATAAATCAGATGTGAACTTAAAAGCGACCTGTAAATTGACTTAGCAGAAAAATCGGACCTGCAAACCTAAACAATCAAGCCAACTATCCACCATACCTGTTATCTCCGACACAAGTGATAGTGTGCGCAAGCAGATTAAATCGCTACAATTGTCCGGAATCACTGAAATATGGGAGACGAGTTAAATAGAATAAGATTACTGTAAGGCACTCGCATGACAGCACATTACACGTGGTCCCTCTGTAAGTGTCGCCAGTGAGTTCGCACGTCGAGGGCGTCTCTCTCCCGTGGTCCGTGACGCCCAGGTTCCGCTCTGTCAGTTCCTCCGTCTATCACTTCCACTCACAGGGCCATAAAACATGCCGCGCTTTCTCTTTAAGAAACCAGAAGAGTCTTCTATACACAACGCGGGAGGCGGGACCAGTGTAGATACGTTGCAACGATTAACTGC
>JARYHS010005464.1:0-28612 GCA_031002005.1 Vandiemenella viatica | reverse complement strand
ATTGGATATTCGGCAGCATATGACAATGTGGTAATCCCCGTTCTGATGCAGAAACTCAGCAAGCTGGGAATCCCCCAAAAGCTCTTAGCAGGAATCTACTCCCTAATATCAGAAAGAGTGATATATATAGCGGCCAAAGAAAAATTGATAAGACCTCGTTTGGTGTTTAAAGGACTCGCGCAGGGAGCAATACTAAGTCCTCTGTTGTATTGAATATATACTCACGACCTGGGGAAACTCTTTTCTCCTAATGTAACTACCCTCAAATTCGCAGACGGCATAGTAATATATATAAAAGGTTCAACTATGGAAGTTCTACTTCAGATGTTGAATGAGGCATTAGAGGAATTCAGTACCTGGTTATTTAACAACGGTATGGAAATCGCTGCCGATAAGTCAACAGTAGTGCTATTTTCCAAACGAAAAATCATCACCAACGAAAATGTGTCGCTAGGACCATACAATTTCCCAGTGAAAAGGCAATGCAAATTCCTAGGAATGATAGTCGATAGTCGTCTTACCTGGAGAGAGCTCATACAACAAGTAATAGCCAAATCTGATAAAAGACTCAACATCCTAAGGGCTGTAACATGACGCGCTGTCGCCACGTTACAAGGTGCATTTTTATTATATATGTCATAATGTTAGAGTAATTTACATAAATCTTGGGCGACCACCTAAATAGATTTTTGTTGTAATTTTATAAAGTACGCAAGATTCCAAGTGAGGACTGTAATGAAATGGTGAACATACAGTGTATCTTGGTAAAGCGAATATTAAAAAGAGTTATTGAGCTATGCGTAGGCTTGAAGCTAATCGTGGTCTTCCCGAACCATGGCGCAGGACGTCGCGGATCTGGGGTTTTGCCGGACCACACATTCTGCTCCCTGGGGATGGGTCAACAGGGTCACTCACCTGGCGGGAAATGCCTGCCGCCCGACACCCGAATGTGCTCTCACTTAGCCGAATATGTCCGACCTCTGTGATATGAGCGGGGCAAATCAGATATCGGGGATATCACGTGACATTAGGTGCCGACCTGAAGATCCAATCCAAATGAGCGTATAACTTAAAATCCTGGGAATTTCTGTTATATGTGAGCTTCGAGACTACAAGGGGCGGAGCGAGAAGTTTTCCTCGTGGACCGAAGAGCGAGGAGCTGGACATTCTGCCTGCGATTCTAGTCGAGTCTAGTCTGAGGTGGACTTGGAAAGTTGGCTTCTCTCGCCAACTGCCGTTGTACGATTTCTGGCTGCCAGCTTGCCTTGCTGGAGCAGGCTTATCACGGCGACACCGCCAGTAATGCGATGATGCGCATTAACAGACAGGACGTGTCTGTAGCCGCCGTGTGAGATAATCTCACATACCGTGGGTCATCTCCGGTCACCGCAGACATCAGACGCAGAACTACAATGGTAACTTATTACGACCAAGCCATCTGATTGTGCATTCCGTGAAACAGAACCCTTAAACGACTTTGAGAGGATAGATCCATGTTCTCACTTTGTAATTGTAAAAACCCCTGAGCTAGCGGCATAATTTTCATTCGTGGCGCCCATGATTTTCTTTTTAACTGTAAAGTCACAGTATTATGATACCTTTGTCTGAGGTCGTCATAACTTTCATTGTTTCCAATTGTCATTATTTCTTGCATTTTGATTCTGAGATATATTTAAAAGTAAATATACAATTGTTTGCTTGCTCATGACGGCTAATTGTACCTCTGAGCGTTGCTTTATGATTTTGCCAATTTGTGTTAATGTTAACGGTAAATTCGCTCAGACTTGTAATCGCCAGTGATAAGAAAATAAATGTCATATTGTGACAATTTTTCCTAAATTCCAACTAACGTCGAGATTCTTGCAAAATTAATAAATTTTCACTCCTTCATAAAAATTAAAATTCTACAATTATTAATCATAAAGGTATGAAAGATAATTGTAACGTAGTTTGCCCACCAAGGCACCCACTACAGGGCAGTAGTGGGAACGTGGTGGGGATCCTATCCTAAACCCCTCCTACTTTTATACAGAGCATTGATCAGATCGCTAGTAGACTATGGCTGCATCTTTTACGTTAACGGCAGGGGAGACGCATTACGGAAGATGGATAGATTGAAATACCGCTGCCTCAGAACATGTGTGGGAGCCATGAGGTCCACACCCACGAACACACTACTAGTGGAATCCGGCGCACGCCTCTACATATAAGAAGAAGACAGCTATCCGAAAAGTTCCTAGTAGACAAAGTAAACCTCAAAACGCATCCACTGAGAGAACGGATGGAAATATTAAAACAAGCGGTAGAAAAATTTGCAAACCAAGATCCAGCGTCCCAATACGACATACCATTACTGAAAGCGTATAACTATTGGGAAGAAATCGGTGATAAAATAGAGAAATTCGATATACAACCTATGTACCAAGCACCATTTCGTCCACGAACAATCGACGCCAAAATCCATCTCCTATAAAAATTGGCGAACACGGATGTAAACGAAAGCCTTAACAGGAAACTAAGCACCTTAACCTCGAACGCAACACAGACGGCGCCAAGGTCAGCCCAGGAAGCAGAGTAGGATGCGCATTATACTACCCACTATCACAGTATCATGGAATACACTCGTTACCGGAGCAAAAGTCAATTTTTCTTTCAGTAGCAAAAGCGATATTAAAGGCACTGAAATATAGTAGCACCCATGACCAAACTGAAGTAACAATCATCGCCTAATCCCTGAGCGTAATCGAAAACATTGAAAAGCCCAGTTGGAGCACAAGGATGGCAAGCATAATAGCAGACATCCTCCGCGAAATATACACCAACAATTAAAGGGAATCACCACAAGTTTCTTGTGGGTTCCATCTCACAAGGGAATTAAATTCAACGAATTCGCTGACAAGATAGCGAAGGAAGTATCGGGACATGAAAAGACTTAAAACTACCCTCCTCATAACTTCACGAAACCATCAAACAGCGAGCAAAAGAACTATGGCAAACGGAATGGAGTAGTTCTTTACACACTATGGCTATATACAACCAGACATCCCCGCGAAGTCTTGGTACTACAAATGGAATGTTAACAGGTGGTACATCACAAGTATGATTAGAAGTCGTTTTATCATGGTAACTTCCCCCCATTTAAATCGAATACGGCTCAGAGAAACTCCACAATGCGAATGTTCAGATACAGAAGTAGGTGATTTAAATCACATTCTATTTTCCTGTCAGGAATACAGAACAAAATGCTGAAAGGATTGAGAATCCTCGATATACTTTTACCAACGAATGCGATCATCTTGCTAGCCTCCAACGACAAAATGATTTATAGGACATTAATGACATATTTTAAGGATGGAGATATATTTTTTTGAGTTCTCCTCATCTAAATCTTTAAACTGCACCATTTATACGCTCAAAAATTATCTCCTTTAATGCAGATGCAGTGTAAATATATAACCACTAAATTCAACGTCTTACTTGTGGGTAATATAGATAAGCCTTAACTTATCGACAAAAACATTCACTGTTAGAAAATGATATATCTAGAAGATGGAAATATTAGCACTACTTATACACACCACAAAAGTGGACCCTTTGTACCGATTAGAATTTTTCTTGTTTAATGCATCCTACAATATGTTCGAATGTAAAGTTTATAAAGGCTGGCTGTATAACTGACGAGGCTAAAGGCCAATAAATAAATGAGATACCATTAATGTTTATGATCTGTTGGTAGCGTCATGGATGCGAAGAGAAACTTGAATAAGTAGAAGGATTTGCTTTGTCATGATTATCACAGTTACTGTCGAAGATGGATTGATCTTTATCCTGATCGTAGTTAATGACTTCCCGAATACAGAGGAGGAAGTGGACGTAAATCAGAATTAAGGGCCTGAGAGAGAGGGGCAGAACTGATCCGAAACGTTCGGCTCGAAGCCTATTAACAGAGCTCGTTGCACTCGCGTGGATATAATTTGATCCGCATAATCGCTGCCTATTACTGGCGCCAATAATTCGCCGGAACATTATTAGTACATTATGCAGATATTTTCGTGAGACTATCGCGTTCATCTAGCGGAATTTGATACGGATAATTTATAACGGCTGTGTGCATATGTGGATGCCGCAAATTTATTTTGTCTGAAAGCCCGGAAACATTTTAGCACATAATTCCACCAGGCTCATTACGATCAACAATCATTTATAATACAGATTTTATAACGCACCATAACAAGCTTATGTTTCTTACTCTCGCCTGAAGTCATCTACGGAACGGAAATGTTAAACCATTGACAAGTCTTAAAAAAACAAGAATGTCCTGGTTCTTAATTATGTAAAGAATCTTGACAGATTCATCCATCTTGAAGAAGACTGTAGACCTGTACCGAAACATTGTGGAACATGAACAAAGGATGCAACGTAGTAGTGTATCATTCACCATAACTTTAGATAATTATTAACAATAATAGCTGCCAAGACAGTGGAAGCTTTCACGGGTATGTTTACATAGTAGTAAGTATCGGATGTCGAAAAACTGTGACACCACAATCAGCTTAGGAAACACGACCAAATGGGCCGCAGTTCAGTAATAGTTCTATTTATCTAACATCCAAGGCAAATGAAGGTTCGTAGCGACTGCATACTAGGTCGCCGGGTGCCTTTGCTGATATAATTCCTCAGCCTAAAACTCTTCCCATTTGCTTATCCTACCTGCACCATTTTGCGAATGGTAGAAATATTTTTTATCTCTACTTGTAGAAATTTCACACTGTCAGGGTGATGTCTCGTTCACTTGTCACAGCGATGTGAGAATTCAGGAGTAGGAGGTTTACGTCCGTGGGTCTGTTGTTACAATATGATGGAATTGAAGAGGTGATTGTATATAGGCCTACATCATTTAAATTACACACTCTCTGTCACAGATTTTGTTAAAAAAAAAAAAAAAAAAAAAAAAAAAAAAAAACTTTAGAACATTAACACATTTAATCGAAACTTATACCAATATTACATTATTAACGCTCAAATATACAACAATAACAAAATGTTTCTTTATAATTATTGCTATAGGACTGTATAAATTTCTCCCAGATAAATGCCACATCGCAATGTCTTATGAAACACACTTTTTCGAATTTATCGGATTGAATACCAGAGAATAATTAGTAGCAGCACGCCACGAAAGATTCCATTCTATTCTACCTCAATATTTAAGTATTCAGTAAAGTGGAACAACGAACAGACGAAAGTTTAACAACCACCTTAGTAACATCGTTAGAATCTTTACCGTGACAGAGAGAGAGAGAAAAAAATACCTTGTAAATTTAAATAATATCTAATGCTTTTGACCAACACATAACAACCTGCGAATAATATGTTCATATATTAGTTTATCGGTAATTTCAAGTGTTACACATGGTGAAACTGCACAATTAACAGCAGCAATAGCAGGTTTTCGTCTGGTTCAATAGATAAGAGTTTAAAATTCAAATTCAGAATTCTGGAGATCTAAGATTCGATTAACGGTTCGGTTATCTAGATTTCGATTTTCATAGTTTCCAAGAATAATCCTAGATAAGTTCAAGAATGTTCCTTCAAATACATAGGATGCATTCCTTCTCTTTTATTTTCTTTAATCGCCTTTCAGCTTTAATGACCTCGATATCGAAGAGTTTGAAAATCATAATTTTTTTTAAAAAATAGTCATTTTTCTTTGGCTTGTTGACCGAAGCCACTACTTCAATTAAAAAAATCATTAACCGCTTCAGCCACCCCGACAGTTTTACGTATTTAGAATGCATTCGTAATTTCATCCACACATTCATTCACTCAACAGTGACACACATGGTATGACCATCCCAAACGAACCAGCATACCAATGTCCTTTGTAGGACCTGCAGCGTGAATGTAAAATGCAAGCTGTAAGGCAAGGGAGGCAGGAGTTTTCCCATCGTCGTTCCGAACATATTGCGGCAGTGAGGTTTTATATCGTTCTAGGTGCATTATACGTTGTTTTTGAGATTGAGCATATTTCTGGCAGCAATACGGTAAAGCTAGCACAAGAATGAGTTTGAAGCAATTGTTCAAATTAAATCAGTTTTGTTAGTTTAAGAGGAAATTCAGTATTAGTCAAATTACTTTGATTGAAGTCACAAACTCAAATTCGTTACTAACGCACTCTGTGTCTCGGAGGAATAAAAACTTTTTTAAACATACTAATCGCTCTTTCAAATAGCAGACGCTAGAAGTTGCTGCTTCACTGTAATAGCAAATAATTTTCCGGGATTAGATCGTGATCAGTTTTAGACAGAAAAGCATCATAAGAACGTGCCAGGGGAGGAACTTCAACTTTATGAGAGGTTTATCAAGTTTTCTCTGTAAGGCATATGAGGAGGAATTCAGTCCTCGCATTTTGTAGAAAGGCTATTTACTGTTATGCTTGAATTACAATTTTGTAGTGAAAAAGTATTGACAAACAATTCTCTGCCTATTCATAAGTTTATCAACTGTATTGTACTGTATGGCATTTTGGGGATATTAAGAAGAGCTGATAGTGCTGTAACAATGGCTTATGAGTGTGGTTAAGGGAACGGGTGGCTTCAGTTAATTATTGCGTTCTTGTCCTGATGTCCATACTTTGTTTTTAACCTACAGACATGATGTCAATGCGTAATACACTGAACAGAAGAAATAAAAACGCAGGCAGCTTAGTCTATGGCCCAACTGACAAGATGCTATTAAAAGAAAGACGGTTTTCTAAGTTCTAAAAACTTCACAGATAACACTTAACTACACTAGTAGTGGGGGACGGATTATTGAAAATTTTATGTTCTTTGGACAAGCCACTGAGGTATTTCACTCGTCTGAGTGATTTCGCAGTTTTAAGTTCTTTGCATGGAAGGCTTTTTAATTCATCCAATCAGACTCCAAGGTCGTATGACGTCACTGACGGTCGATTCGAATGGTCCAAAGGGAAAATTTGGCACCAGCGAATACCAATGGCGTCATACGACATTGGACTCTGATTGGCTGAATTCAAAAGCCCGCCTTGCAAAGAACTTAAAATTGTGACGTCATGCAGACGAGTGGAATATCTCTGCGGTTTGTTCAAAGAACATAAATTTTTCAACCATCCTTCTCCAATCATTTATACTTTTGATCATGAAAGCTGATTGTTTATATTCTATTTTTCTGGTGATTATTGAGAAACCCTTGAGCGAAATTTCATTTTGTTACTTTATTATTTCTTCCTAGCTGAGCCTTTTATCAAAACGAACGCATAATAGTGAGTATTTTTCAAGTCGCTGTCTTTGTTAGAGGAGTTTTTCTGCAAGGCACCAGTGGCTGGACTGAGAAGCTACTGCTGTGCGTGTCTCGACTGGCTGCCAGGTGAGCCAAGTGCCGGACGCAGTCCATCAAGAGAGCCTTCCGAGTGGCTAGAGTACGCTGCGCTTCTCTCCCCCCAGCGACTATCATACAAAATGAAATCTCTCCTTACCCTCACGAGCTTCTATATACCATCTGCAATCAGTTCTGATGTCTCAGTTGATAAAATGTATATTACCTACCCTTACCTTGAGTAATTCCGCTCCTCTGAGAATTGCAACTGATTTAAAAAATAATAATAAAAAAAATAATCAATCGGCTTAAGTTATGGGTGTCAACAATCGGTGAAAGATACTACAATGGTGAAGTTTGGTGTGCTTTCACCCAGAAAACTAAAATTTTTAACACAGTTACTACAGGCCCTATTGGATAGTTAGTTTTTGATAGTAACTTCATGCATGTAAATAAAGGAAAGTTCACCATCATTTTCTCGTTGACTTGTTAATAATAACCAATAATTTACTAAGAATTAGTAACTTACAAATCTAACTCAAACTCCAATGATTAAATAAATAAGAAACACCACAAATCCTATTTAAAAAATTCAAACCAATTTGCTAAAATCGAAATCCTATAAGAGGAAATCGTAGGTGATGTTTTAAAAACACGATATTCTTTCGCAAAGATGTAAGTGACACTATATTGTAGTCCCAAATACTTGAATAATCTCTTGCGCAACGAAACGAGAAGTTCATTGATAACAACAGAATTTAATTTCCTGTTTTTTTCGCCACTTGACCTATCGAGATAACATATATTTCAGATTTAAAACTGGAATCTCATTACTCAAAGTGCGAAAGTCACACTGAACTATGTTAAGTAGTTTTTACGTGATGTTGGAACTTATAAAGTGTTCTAACAACAATAATATCAGATTTGGCTATCATTAAATAGTCGATTACCTTTACATAAAATTTTCAGTGTACAGGCATAGCTATGTAAAAGTTTTTCAATAGCACAAATATAGCGGTAAGTACCAATTATCTCCCAGGAAAATGAAGATCATTATAGAAATATAAACCTAAAAAATGGTAACATCGATATAAAGAAATTACCAGCACACGCCGCAGTTTTGATTGAGTGTGAAAGCTTGATATTAAAAGTGAAATGTTAAAAACTGAATCAATACGAAGGTTCATTATCTTCTTCATGAATATCGTCCTGGATTCGCGATAGTGTGTTGTCTCGTCTACAATGAATTACGTCCAATGCCCCCGACTAACGATTCACGGCAGCATCTCTCAAGAAATATGACGTAAGTCATGGCTACGAGCCGCCATGCCGACCATCATGCCTATTTAGAACCTCCACTCAAGTTCTGTAAGGAGAAGAAGAGGCCGTGCGACTCATTGACAAATATAGCACCTGTGCGTGGAAACACATGGCTTATTACGCTGGTTGCCTTTCATATCGATATGAGAAACACTGTAATATAGAACAGTTGGCACGTAAAGACCAAATGTTTCAGACTATAACAGAAACTTTCCAAATGCTTGACCCCCAACAAGAAGATGGCAGCAGGCATCCAAACAAGAAGTTCCACGACGATATGAATACACGAAGGACCTGAAATAATCGACGGTAAAATAAGCCACAAGCAGAAACAGGCAATTAACAGAATTAACAGCAAATGTTAGAGAATTCAGCCTGAGTATGGAATCTTAAAAACAGCCTGCAATGCAAGGGGCTGTCCATTTTATACGAAATCTTATTGTCTATAGTGAAGATGTTTCTGGATTTCCAAAGATTAATCAGCTTGCAAACGTAATGTGAAAAAGAAACTGCACCAGTAAAGAACATCTACAGAAGTATCGAAGGTCTCAACGATAGAAATGAGTACTAAAGCTGTCACTTTATCGAGATTTAGTAGGCCCATACACCAGAAATTATATCAACAGTACTAATACTGTCAGGGTTATTGGGACTGGCAATATTTTCCTCAAATTATCATCTTTTTACAGTAGACGTTTTACCTTGAATTAACAACAGTGAAAGAGCATTTGTGGTAATTGTGTGAGTAACTAGTAAACAAAAAGTTAAAAATATTAAAACTAAATTAAGCTTACCGTCGTGTCTAGCTTCAAGAGTTATTTCGCATATATATAGACCTGTATTAGAAACTTCTGAGTTTGGTTGAACCTTTACTTCGACACAGCAACAGAAACATGAGAGAACGTCGCATTGACGAAATACTGTTTGTCCCAGCTATACACGGTCAGCATACTGCGCAATGAAGCGAGACTACTTGATTTTTCTACTAGTTCTCAGTATAACTGACAGTACATGGATATTTCTCTCACATGGTCGGCAAACATTACAATGTTTGAATTATCACAGTATCACTGGCGGTGCTCTGGTCATTTTAATCACGTTTCCTCAATCAATAAAGTACATATTATCCTAACATGTTCCAACCATTTATTAAATACATTTTGATTATATAGTGCAGAAGGAGAAGTATGCAAAGCCATTGCACGCAACAAGAAGGTTCAGAAAAGTAGGTAGTAGCAAACTCGGTTTCATAGTAAATAACTGGATCTAGATAACACTGCTTGTAACATCCACAAGAGTCTTGTCTCTGTAATAACATCAGTAGGATCAATAGGATCCAAGTTAATTCTGTTGTTTACGACGGTGTGCACGCTCCGGTATCTGAGGCAGGAAGGATGTTTAGCCTGGCTGCACAAACTGCTCCGTGTGCTCTGGTTGTGGAGACCTAAAACGTCGGCTTTACACTGCAGGGACCGTCGGTTTGAGCATTGATGGTTTTAATCAAGTTTTATATCCGTACAATCTGTACTTCGTTGAAACGACATGCTGCCGATAGTTACATACACTTTGAGTAAACTACCTTGCTGGAGCTGGCTGTAAGGCATAGTAGTCAAATGCGATCAAGGTTTTTTTTGTGTTTTGTTGTTATTTTTGTCATCCAGAATGCCAGGGTCGAACCTTAACCCACCCAACGAAACGATATTCGTCGAGTATTAAATAACGCAGGTAGCCAACATAACTTTCGGATTTAGTGTCAGTGGCTTCAAGTCGTCTGTAATTTCTTCTCGTGATCGACACTCGTAATCTGATGGTGTTCTGAAGAGGACAAAATAGTGTATCAAAGTCTCAGTCTTCACGAAGGCTGTATTGGAAATAATGGGCGCGCAAAGAAGATTGTGGAAGAGTCTCAAAGAATGAAGAAGCAGGATTCTGCGTAAAACTTTAAAACATAGGGACTGGTTAATTTTTTAATGGAGGGAACAGTTTAACGAACGAACTGCAGAGAAAAACGAGGATTGTAATATATGAAGCGGATAACTGAAGAGATATGTCGTAAGAGGTAATTATAAAACAAGAAGTTAGATGATCGCAGGAACAAATGAAGGATGCGATCAAACCAGTCAAGAGATTGATACAAGTAAACAAAACAACGGTTTTGTGAACACCACTTTGATAGAGCTTGACGTCGTGCTAATTAGGGGCTGGGGAAATGAACGCATGACCTTTGAAGGTATGTAGTATTCCAGCATTAGCCTGGAATGATTTACCATGAAACCAAAATCTGGAAGACTAGACGAGAATACAACCTGCCACCAGCCAAACCGTTCACCCTCCCCCCTCCCCCCCGCTTTGACAGTGGTTTGAAGTGAATTTATGCAACGAGCTGTGATTTTTACTTCAACAAAATATACGTACATGATCAAATAAGATCCCGTCTTTAACACTTAACGTGTTGAAAGTTATCATTCTTCAAAACAGCCTCTAATTCGACAAGCTGGTGTTTCGGCAAATGTGTTTGTTTTGAAATGTTATGATTTTCTTAAAAATAATCTTAAAGAACTAATAAAGATCCTGTGTAGTAAGTGGTGGAGTCTGCTCCGTGCATTGGGAAGACGCGGGTTCGAACACTAACTGGCCATAATGAGTTCGTTTTCCCCAAATTTTCCCGGAATCATTTAAGATCAAAGCCGCGATCGATCCCTCATTAAGGTTATTGCTGCTTTTCTTTCCTTTGCTTTTTTACATCCCTTTCTCTAATATAAATTAATGTAAATAGAATTGTGTTTGAATGAAATATAAGCTTGGTAATCTCACTCTTTTGTTAATACAATTTCTACGTTAACATTATAATTGTACTTACAACAGTTTTCTAATCAAATTGTGTGATGTAAACAATTTTTTTTTGCAATTCTTTATTTCTTTATTAATTAACCACATTACTTATAATAATCAAAATGGATTAAAAACGTTTACCTTCCAATTTTTATTTATTTAAATGTTTTATCACCATCAATCTACAAATCGTATGTACCTACTGCCTTCAGCATTGATTTGCCTTAAAAAATATACTTCGTTTTAAAGTTGTTACGTCGTATCGCAACGTGTGTACACTACAGTATTAAAATAGACTTCAGTTAATGTATGTGAATGGTAAATGTGAGACAACTCGTTGAATAAAGGTCACGGTTAATCTAATAGTAGTGTGGGAGTATCTGACGAGTTAAAGTTGTTGACCGAGAGTGAGCAGAGAATACTGGTAAGCCCGTCACGAGGTGGTATCAGGCTGCATCCTCGTAGCACGGAACTTAATTTCGCCCACGCTGCTGCTATCGGAGACCCTGCTCAGCACTTCCGGCGTTGCACCCACGCTACCCGCTCAAGTCTGCGCTGGTTGTCTTAGCGAGAAGCAGACACCGATGAAACTTAACCGTCATACGCTTGCAGCAGGTTATGAATTTTGTATGAAACCCTAGGCTGCAACCACCGAGAGCATGTCTGAAACCCATGACAGGAGTTTTCTTTTACTATTACGACTATACAGACATTGGACTTAAGCTTTCATACCAACACACAATAGTAAATTCGAATTAAACAACAAATAAGGTGGTGATGACAATTGAATGATGTTCAATCATATTTCTTAGGAAACATTTGGAGGATTTATAGAAGTGAAATATGTGATAAAACATGAACTAAGATGAACAGTCAATTTTTATTGCCGTCGAAATGTTCCATAATAAAATGTTTCAATTTTATAAATACCTTGCCTGTTTAATTGTTATTTCAGGTACGTAATTCTGTTATAATCATGCCCACACGAACCGCAAAAAGTTTCATTGGTAACGGAATAGCATACAAAACGGAAAAAAAATTGTCAGCCTAGCAAAGCCAAAACGATTTTCGTTGAAAGTCCTTACTGAGTCCCTCTATTTCGATTTTTTCTGTAACTTAGTCATGTTGATGGAAAAGTAGAGGGACGGGAAAAACTTTTAACGACGGTGGAAACCAAATACGGAACCGATGAAGAATTTCCAAAAGAACATATGTTAATGTTTATTCAGTACCTGTTGAACGATACCACGCCGGACGTGCTGATATTATAGAGATTCTGCTTTAGTTATTTTGGTTCAGGAACCCTAAAAATGACATTGTGATATCTCATATACTGCAATCCATTTTGGATGGGAGTAGTCAATATTATCGATAAGTCGCAGAGGAGACGGGCGTTTTATGACTCCTATGACAACTTGACACAGAGTTAGGGCTCGAATATTCCTTTAGACAGTTCGCATTATGCTTATTTACTTACTTGGAAACGCATACTTTCATTTTCCACTAGGCTGAAACATTATTGCCATCAATTATGTATTTGGATTGCAATGATAGGGAACATAACAGCTGAGAAACCAGGTGTCTCACTGACACCTATTACCACATTTCTCTCCTCGTTCCGTAATGCATAGAGAGACATGCATTGATGCAAAAGGTACCTACTGCCACCCAATGATTTGTTAACTGAATAATATAGATGTATTACTTACAATTACGGTAGCAAATTAACACCGATTCTGCTGAACTGAACTGGTCTCCATCTAACATCTTCATGCATATGATTCCTAAAGCTAGTTTTTAATGCACCAGTGTAGGAAAATCGAACCGTCTGGTAGTAAAATTGTGCGCCGATGTCGCGTTCAGTAGTCAGTTGTCATAAACAACGAAATCGGCAAATCTTTTCTTCCTTTTTTCATATTTATCATGATTTTAGTGATGTAAAGAGAGACAGTAGGACCGAAATCCAGAAGCTGGTAGAAAGGTGAAATTCCATTGAAAAAGAGATTATAGATAATATTAATTTAAACTGTACGTATTTTTATACGAGTCCATTACACACATGAAGAAATTAGATCGCCAGCTAGTTTTCTGGATGAATGAATTGAGTGACAGGGCGAAATGTATATAGTTTTAAGCGCCACAGAAAGGATGCTAACAACAAAATATAAAAGATATGAGTTGGAACCCTTACTCCCTTCGTTATTAATTTTTCTGCCTTTTTTCCTATTGTTTAGAAAGGTCCAGATATCTCACATGATTTTTTTATTTTATTTTTTACTAGGTTTTGACTCTTCGTCATATCTACAATAGATCAGAAGGACATGTAACACAAAATTTAGCTAAAATTTTAGAAGTAAATATTTTACAGCTTTATTATCTTGTTCAATTCCTCCTAATGAAAACTGTTACCCTGTCTTGACGTTTAGAATTTATGATGAAAGTGACTCAGTTTCATCGCACTACCTGTTGTAATTATAGTATTCGCCATAACTGTAAATTTAGATTGCAATGATTGTATATCCCAAATTTAAGCAAGATTATGTGTGTTTTAAGGTAAAATGATATTTCTGTTAAGGTGTGAAATGTTTTAATTGTACTAACCAATCTTTTTATCGCAGATGTTTAAATTATACTTTACACTAAACATTTTACAGAATACTCGAAACGATTCAGTTAATCCTTACACAAAATTACACCCTCATAGTACTAAAAGTATTCACTAGCAAAAACTATACTTTAGGAAGTTTGTTTGTGAAATATCATTCTCAGATAGGAGCAGTAACCTAAGACAATCTTTGACGGACTGTACGGCCTGTAGGAAGGATTTACAACTATAATTATAATGATATGAAAATAATCACCTTAATTAGCTCATGGTATCAGTAGTTTCTTTACGTTTACGGATTTTAGTGAATGTTGTTTTGTGGCAGAATAGTCTCAGTGCCATACCAGTAATACTCCAATTCCACGCTGTGGTGTGAGGAGAGATGGAGAGAGGAGAGGACAGTATTCACTTTGTAAGCCTTTATGCATCGCTGACCGAAAAAATATTGCCTTCTAAATAGGCAATTTCTGTGGGAAAGTGTTGGCCGGACGAGTTTTGTTACCTGTGGGAGGGGCGATTGGTGAAGCTGATGGATTCCACAGATCGGGTGCACCGATCACCATGATCTACATCATCTCAATATGTAAGAGATCAAAGTCAGACCCCGCTCTTCTTTGTAGATCTCGAAATACGCCAGCAAAAACATTCACAAATCAGGTCAAGATATTTCAGGTAACTATGCGTAACCAGAATGTCCCTGCAAAAAGTCTGAAACTATTCTTTCCTGTAAAAGAAGCCTGTAAAATGTATTTCATCTTCTTCCGGTGGCCTATGGTTAGGTTATAATTCGGAAAGTAACCTCAAATTATTGCAGGACTTTTCATTTTATTTAAAACTTCACAATTAATAACGACCACTTATATTTACCATTGACTTTTTTTCAAGTTTAATGAACATATTCCTGTGCATTACATGGAAAGCTAGCGTCATCTCACACGCCGAAGCATCCGAGAAGTAATTAATGACCGAATATTCTGAACACAGCGCAGCTACGTCATCCAATAACATTTTAGCACTTCATCGAACTATCGACGAAACTACTCAACGATCCAGAGTTGTTGGTGATTGCGATCCAATTCTGTTAATTACTAATATTAATCTGAACTTCACAGATCTGTTTAAAACATTAAAGAAAATAATTCACAGTCGTAAATACAATCTGAATCCTGTCTCTAAAAATGTCTTACAAACAAAATCACCATCGATGTAGCTGACAATTATCTTAAAGGATTTTTTTTAACAATGTGTCATTGCAATAATTTTTTTTGTTTTTTGTTTTTTTTTTTTTTTTTTTTGTTTTTGTTTTCGTTAGACAATAAGTATAAATTTTAGATTTTGTTTTTAATTTCAACAGTTGACGGTCAGGTATATTAAAGCTTCTTACTGACACAGACTAAAACAGTTGGCTACAATGAGCACTTATATAAGTGGTCAATAAGATTGTTTTTGTTTAAATCCGCTTTACGTTATATTATTCAGTTATGACAGTCAATATAGCAGCAGATTTACACCGCCGATCGTTAGTTACGTGGAAACGAAGGGTTACTGAGGTCTGGGAAGCTAGGTTTGACTACCTGATCCACTATCCGACTTGAGGTCTACCGTCGAGGGTGGAAATATACGGCTGCCCGAGACCGTTTAGCCGGAAATAGCATCGCAGCCCCCTCCTTCCTCTACAGGATTCTGTGTCGCCTCCACCGCTGGTATCCCATACCGCCACCACCGTCGCCGCTATAATTTAGTGGCAGCCGAGCGGCGAAGAGGGGACTGACGGCAGACACAGAGACACTTGTTCATTCGGTCGAGAGCTCTGCGGCGATTCTCGAGGACAGCTAAAACCAGGAGAGCGTTTTTCTGCACACGCCAGCTACTTCCTCGTTAGTTTCTAGGATTTCCTGTCCAGGTCTAATAATAAAATCAAGTTTTACCGTCTGGATTCGCAACTGATATATGTACATTGCATGAAATTTATAAATAATTGATTTAACAAATATAAAACTCAATCCTGACGTTCGTAATCTTCTTCTACACGATCTTCCTTTATACCTTCTTGATTTTAAGATGGCAGCAGGGAGGCACAACATTAAGTAGAATATTTACATTGTTGAAAAACCGCAGCAAAACTACGAGCTACTTTTCAAGCTCTAATAGACAACAAAGTTGGGGCCAGAGTGCTGTTGTAGCTACTTCCTCAATGTTAAATTCAGTTTTTCGACTGGTTTGATGTAATCCTCCATACCATCATATCTACATCTCTATATCCCTCACAACCAACTTCCTCAATTATCTGCTTCATATATTCTAGTCTCTATTTTCCTGTACAGTTCTTACCTTCGACTGTTCCCTCGCTAACAAATTAACCAATTAAGCATGTCTCAAAATATGACCTAGGACCCTGTCTCTTCTTTCTTTAAGCTTCTTCCACAAATTTATTTCCAAAACTCGTTCATTTCGTACTTTGTCTGTTTACTTAAATTTCAGCATTCTTCTGTAGCACCACATTTCAAATGCTTCAATTTTCTTTTTTTCTGGTATTCCTAAAGTCCATGCTTCGCTAACATAAAATGCTGTACTCCAGACATAGAGTTTTAAAAAGTTCTTTCTAAGTTCTGGATCAATATTTGAAACTAAAACTTTTCTCTTTTTGCTAGTGCTATTCTGTTTTTAACATCAGCCTTCTGTGTAAACAACAAATATTGTTTATATTTTAACGTTTTATTTAGATACGGAAGAGAAACTATTACTAGATACTTAGCTGTTAATCATTTTATTTAGATTCAGAAGAGATACCGCTAATCAGTACTTACCTGCTGCAACACATGATTCATAGGAGGTTTACAGACGTAGCCAAGTCTAGGTTTGTCGACTGTAGTATCATTGGATTTTTTTCTTTAAACCCCCCCTCCTCCCCTCACCCCACTGCTGGTCCAGTCGAAGTTGTGGTTCTCCATGAATTTATTTCGGTCGGCTTCCTTCCCCAATCGGTATAGCCAACTATTTTCAATTCCGCTTGATTTGTTTCAATTCTATCCTCTAGTTCTGCTGACATTTTCTTACAATGTACTGTGACATTTCCACGTTAAAAGTATTTTAATTATTCTACATTTACTTTTATTGATCTTTGAAAGGATTTTAAATAGTGCATCGTAGTGAATTTCATAGGAAACTGTACCATTTTGCCGTGTCATGAGTGGCGGAAGAGATGCTGCTAATATACTTCAACATTTCAAGTATTCCTTTCGAACGCTGTCTACCCCGTTTTCCTTCATTCAATAGTCTTTGTGTACTAGCCGTTTCAAATTTAACAGTTTTCTTGTCTCTCGTAATTCAGTACCAAACAGCGAAAGATAAATTCATTTCAAAAAGCTGTAATTCTGAAAAGAGTCAACTTCCTATATAGAACTGAGTGAAAAATGTTGCAGTGCCGAACAGGGGATCGGAAATGCTGTAAGAGTTACAGCTTTCATTACTGAGAACATAAGCTCAAGCCAAGAAATCAGGCTCCATTCTGAAAAGCAAAGAGGTAAATTTATTGCAGAATCAAGGCTGGTGTAATATAAATGTGTACGGAAAATAGATGAACAGGTAACATTGTATGAACAATCACCAGTCGTTCGTTCAGCTTATTATAATAGAAGGTCACACCAGTGCAATGGACTTCCAAGGAATTACTTGTTTTTTTATGCCTGCTCTTAAAAATCACTTATTTCACAATGTAATATCGTTCCCGTAACCTTTATTATTTTTCTATCTACTCTGTCACTTTAGCTGTCTCTTTTCTATTACAGTATAAAATGCAGATTTAACTATAAAGATTTAACAAACTTTTATATCTGCATCCTTTCTGGTTAAATTTTGTATTACTTTCAATAGTTAAACTGATCTTTCTTCTATCTTTTTGCGTTAAGATGTTCTAAGATCCACGAACCAGTTTTAATTCTTCGTCCTTTTTTCCTTCCCCTTCTTCAAGTACTCCTCCATCTTCTCACCGCGTATCTTTTTCCTCTCTTCATACCATTTCCATCTTGTCTTCTTTTCCTTCCTGCGTTAGGAACCTTCTATTTGTAACACTTTCTTCTTAAAACTTCCTCCATCTGTTGCGTCATCTTACGTTGCTTCTTTCTAAATTTTATTTAACTTCCTGAATTCAGGTTGTTGTTAACTTCTTACTTGTTAGATATTAAACATTTTTTGTAGCTACTGCCGTTTACTTTTGTAATGCATTTTGTTAAGATTAAAATATAATAATTATTTATTGTGAGATTGAAGGCATTCACGGCGTATCGATCAAATTTAGTCTTCACGGGTTTTCCGCCGTATGTTGTTGAAATGCGACAACGAGCTTTCGGCGGCTGACTCTGCCGCCATCTTCAGGTTGGATGTTGTACAGGGAGAACCAGAGCTGCACTGTAGCTCTGTTTCTCCCTGCACAACATCCAACCTGAAAATGGCGGCAGAGTCAGCCGCCGAAAGCTCGTCGTCGCATTTCAAAAACATACGGTGGAAAACCCGTGAAGACTACATTTCATAATTATTAATTGCACTGCTAAATTAGGAGTAGAGATAGCATTAAATAAAATAACTTAATGGTCAACCGGAAGGTTGGTTGGATTCACCTGAAGGAGGTCATACTAAGACAGTGTGTCAGAGATAGGACTGCTAGTTCTTTTCCTTTGGGACCTACAGTTCAACGTGGAATCCGAACTGTGGATCGTCCTGGCGTAGCTCACTGACCGTGCCATGATTTCAACTCGGAACCTGACTACAAATTTTGTAAAGCAAGTGCCTTGACCACTGAATTACCAGACCATTCATGAGACAGCATTATAAAAAAGCAAAAAAGCTTAAATAAAAATTCCTGTTTTTGAGTAAAGCAATTGGTGATAGATAACAAAGAAAGTTTCTAAAATGTTGTTTCCAGAATATAAGATACACGGTGTGTTTATCCTATACTGTTCATCCACGAAGACGTTCAGTGCAGGGAATCCAATAACGGACAGCACGGCTTCAACTTGAGTTTGTGGAAGATATGGACCGTGACGGCAAACACAGTGTGTGCGACGTCGGCAGGTAGAATGTCAGACGGATGTCGGTCTGCGGGACCGGGGAGAACGCCCGAAATAGTCGACCACATGTGCGTTAGGCCGAGGCGGATGTCTGCGGCAGAAACACATCGGCCCATTAGCGGAGCACGCAGCTGACGCCGCAGCAAAAACACAGAGGAGCTGCGCCCCTAAATCTCTGGCCTGGTGTTGGATCACACAGCATTGCCACCGGCAGAGTGGAGTAAGATCATGTGTCTGGGTGACAACTGCAAAACTTAACATTTACCCAGAATCCTGAGTGGATTATACACTCTGCAAGAAGAACTCGGAAAAAAATGGCAAATTTTCCAAATACAAATTCTCATTTCGATCTAAAATATTTTATCTCTATGGACATTCATGCAGAGTAGTGACCATTAAAATTTTTTTCATCGATAATACTTTAAAATTTTGGGGAGTCTCGCTGCAACTGTACCATCTAGTGGGTATTTTCTGACCCTCAGATGCGCAAATTATTACTATTTCCACTTAGGTGAAATGACGATTCATCGTTGAAAATGATACGATCAAGAAAATATTCATTGTCAAGTAGCAACATTTCGTTTGCGAAGTTACCACGTAAACGGTAGTCTGTAGACGTTAGAGCTTGAAATAGCTGTAAACGACAAGGACGTAGATGTATGCGTTTCCTTACAACTCTCCACCCAGATATTGGTGGAGTTTTTAATTCACGACTAGCGCTCCTAACCGATTTCTTGGGGCTATGCGCGAAAGAATTTCAACACGTTCTTCAGTCTGGCTTGGTGGCCGGTGCTCTTCCCTTTACAAAGACACTCAAACTGATAATACCATCTACAGATGTTAGGGAAGGCAATGGAACTTCATTTGTTTATTTTTATTTTATTTTTAAGCTTAACGTCTCTTAACAGCGAGGTCTTTAGAGACGGGAAAGGATTGGGGGGGGGGGGGACAAGGAATGGGAAGCGATTCAGCCATGGCCTTTTGATGGAAGCATCCCGGCATTTGCCTGGAGTGATTTGGGAAACTATGGAAAACCCAAATCTGGATGCTCGGACGGGGCTTCGAATCACCGTCCTCCCGAATGTGAGGCCAGAACGCTAACCATTACACCGCCCCGCTCGGTGTACTTCATATGGAACGTTCTTTGAACGGTAACTACAGATTCAGATCTTGCAAACTGAAAAACACAAAAATCTTTCCATTTAGCAGTCGCCATTTTTAATGCTAGCGCTTTCTAGCGGGAGATAGAGGAAACATTTCACGCACATGGGATTTCTCTACGAAACTGTATCAGTGTCTGCCCTCATAAAGTTAAACATCATCCAATCGGCAGGTTTGCGTGTGGTAGGCGGTTTCCTAAAAACTACTCCCGTTGCTACGATGCAGCAACTCTTCCATTAGACCTAAGAAGAAAAAAAGGGGAAATGAATTTATGGATAAGAGTATGTTCCATCAAGCGACATCCACTAATAAGAAAAGTGCAGTTTTTTGCTAGTGAGCATTTTTGGAACGTATCTAAACATCGCAAAATACCTTGTCTTGTGAAATTCTTTCAACCAACTGGTCAGTGAGCCATTTACAGTTCAGACATCAATGATTCGCTCAATGGGGAAGAACTATGGCAAAGGTTAGATCTATCCCTTTTAGTTAACATTTACCTTATAGTTGATCGATTAATGAAAGAAGATCATAGTGAGGAGGAACTGAAGTGCCTCACACTGAATTCGAGAAAGAAGGAGTAGCACAAAATTCTTACAGATGACTCGAAGGAAAAAGGAAAATCTTCCGCTGCTGCATTTATAGACACTGGTCGCTACATTCACTAAGCTTACAGGTTACCTACACAATTTTAGATTTTCCCCTCAGATCTTTATGCCATTCTAAAAGCGCTGCAATACATTCTTTTGACGACTCAATCAATATATAGTGATCTGTGCAGATTCTAGAAGTACCCAGCAGGCAATCACGGAATTGTCAAAATAAAGATGTCAGAACTATTTGGTTTGTGACATGGGTGGTGAAATTTAGAAGTTATTGGTAGAAGGAATACAAGTGCAGTTCCAGTGGGTTCCGGGCCATGTTGAAGTGATGGGAAACGAGGCTACAGACAGAACAGCACGTCGTCACCTTACTGCTGCAGAAACAGAAAAAAAATTCGTACCCCCCACAGACCTCATGGCCATTATCACCAACATTGTTAATATTGAATGGGAGAAAAGATGGCTTACCGAGTGCCAAGGAAAGGAGTTTCGTATCGAATCATCTGCAACAATATCGTAAGCAAGCCATGGTACGCTCAACTAGAACTGAGCAGGAAAGAAATTACTCTCATCAGACTTAGGACAGGACACACATTATTAGGTGACAAAAAATACGCCATGTGGTTGGCGAATTGGGCCGATGTGCCCATCGTGTGATTCTGTGGACGATGCTGAGTTGCAACAACTGCTAGAAGATGGTCTGAATAAACTGATATAACTTCTGTGATGCAATCTCTCTCACTTCCGAGCAAGGAAGTGGTGAAGACATTTTCCCATGTATGTTACACATATTAAAGGGTGTAACATAACCGTTGAAATTACGGATATAATTTTAGTATAAATTGTGATCTGAGAAGTAAATGTAATGTCTTTGGTGTTGAGCGATTACTGAGCGCGCTTTGAAACAGTCTTGTATTGGCGACGGTAGAGTAAGCTACGGCCAGCGAGAGCTTATATGCCGCGGCCGGGTGCATGTGTGTGTGTGTCGCTTAACCGAGGCTCAGAGTTGTAAGACATTGTGTGGACATTCTGGAGGTATTTTTGTGGACTATGAAGGTTATTTTGAATGAACTGGTTTCACATAAACTGTGTATGTTAAACTGCTATTGATTTGGATCACGCCAATTGTGTGATAATTAACTACGGGGCTTGTACTGAATGTTACAATCCTTGATTATCCTCGAACCTGCATTCTTTGGAGAAGAAGTTTAGTTTTAAGTATCTGCTGGCTTGCTTGGGTATTTGTAGTTTCGGAGGAATAAATGTGAGTGAACTGTGAAAGCTGAAATGCTGTGTATTTCTCAGTGCTTTCTTACTTGTTTTCTCTGACTACAATTCTAGCTTGTCTAACTAGTAAAGATCAGCAGATTGGCGACCGCACGGCTGACCGAACTTTTTATTTATAAGTGTTAATTCATAATTAAATCTAAAAGCCCCAACAAGTACTACGCCAAGACGACTGTGAGCTTGCATGGCGACCGTGACAGGACGTGTGGTTAAATAGGCATCTGGAGGAGAAATTAATTTTCAATTCCCGAGCATACACACGAGGATAAAGAGGACAAAGGATAAATTACGGCGAAGTGAGAATAAGGTGACAATTAGGCGCGAAGACAACAATAGTCAAAGTGGAAGATATAACACTACAACGACACGAGGCAGTGAGTCAAAGACGGCGAGCGAAGATAATCTACTCTGAGACCAGTGGAGGTGGCGCATGAACACGACGAGCATTTCCGAGCGGAGCCGGAGCAGCCGACACGAGGGTGGCCGAGACCAGCCGAAGGGAGCCGAGCCGGAGCAGCTGATTCGAGCCAACCTGCGACCAGCCGAGCTGAGCCGAGCAGACCTGACTGAAGACACCAAAGCTAAGTGCGCGAGTTGCTGCTAGCGAGCTGCTGCGAAGCGTCTTTTCCTATCTGTTCCGTTCCTTTAATATTTTTTTTCCCTATAGTTTCGAGTCGCACATAGGAAGGAAAACCGAGTTGAGTTTTTCTCTCCTTTTTGCCCATTCCTTTGTCATTCTGGTGACACTTACCGCATGTTGACGCAGCACAAGTAGTTGGTTTCAGTTTGCATGCATTTAATTCTAATATGTTGATTGAGTTTCTTGAATAGCAGCGTTGTATTGGTTTTGTTTGCTGTGAATTGAAGGGGGGAGAAGTAAAGCAACTGAGTTATTATCATAATTGGATTTTCCCGTGGGATTTGTAATATAAACTTACTGAAATGGGGGAAGAGGCGGAGTCAAAATTGGCTGAAATGGCTGAAACGCTGGCTAGGTTTGCGGAAACCCTAAATAATAAATTTGATGTCCAATTTGAAACCCTTAATGGTAGACTTGAAGTAATGGAAAGGGACGCAGAAGTTCGTCACGATAGCTTAGTCAAGGAACAGAAATTGCACATTGCGGAGTTAGAGAGAAAACTCGAAGAGTATAGTGTTAGGTGTATTGGTCGGACGGAGGAGTTGTCCTCTCAAGTTTCCGAGTTAAAACAACAGGTTGAGCAGGAAACGAGTGGTTTGCGCCAGGATACCGGTGCCTTACAGGCGCAATATTTACAGTTAATGGAAAAAAGCGACAGTCAGAGCCACCGCGTAGGGTGCATTGAAGATCAGATGCAAACATTTCAGGGTAATGTACAACGGAGCTATGCGGAACTGAAGGGTGAGGTCAAAGGGCTGGCAGCGGACGTGGAAAAGGTTTATGAAAATGTTGAGAAGGTGAAACTACATACCCCTCTAGTGGTGAAACAGGAACTAGTAAAACAAGTCCCCAATGTAGTGAGGGAAGAGCTTGTCAAGTACCAAGAAATTATAAAGACTTCAGCTTTTCCAGTTAAAGTCAATGATGAAAAGATAGATTGGGAGGAATTTTCTGGAAAGAATTGTATACATCCTGTAAAGTTCATTAGAAATTTTGAAGATTTCGCTCCTTTCCTGATGGCTAGCGAAGAAAATAAAATTAGAATGGTAATTAAACATTTGAGAGGAGAACCTCGTCTTTGGGCTGATCAATTCGAAGACCGTTTTGAAACGTTTGCTCAGTTTAAAACAGATTTTTTAAACCTATACTGGTCGGCAGAAAGACAGATTGCCGTGAAATCCGAATTAATGTTGGGCGAGCATTACGATTCGAATAAAGAGACACAAACTAATTTTTTTATGAGGTGTTACTCATCTTGTAGGTACCTAGATCAACCCCACAGTGAGGAAGAATATGTTAAAATTATTGCGGCTCGCCTACCCGAACAAACGCAATTTATTCTCACCAGCCATAAAATATGTTCAATTAAGGATGCCATAGACATGTTGGGAAGGTTGGATGTCCAGGAGGAGAGGAT
Source organism: Vandiemenella viatica (assembly GCA_031002005.1). Classification (NCBI taxonomy): domain Eukaryota; kingdom Metazoa; phylum Arthropoda; class Insecta; order Orthoptera; family Morabidae; genus Vandiemenella; species Vandiemenella viatica. Next base: position 4,350 of record JARYHS010005464.1, on the reverse strand, counting down.
GAGGAGAGACAAGTCGAAGTTTCAGAATGGTTATAGACACTTTCAGGATAGGCGTGCACGGGGAGGCGGTTACTGGAGAGAAGAAGGAAGGAACAACCGACAACAACCGGTAAATACATACCAACACGGGGCTAGGCAGAGAAACAATTTTGAGCCGAATAACCAAGCGGTAGAGGCAGAAACTAATAATCAGCACCAACGGTGCCATGACGACCAACCTCATAACAGAGAACAGAGGGTAGCCACAGTAGCTGCGAGTGGTGAAAATTGTTTAAACTAATTTCTGCCACTGTAGCGGCCTCATCAGGGGGAGAACCGGTTAAGAGGCCAAATGCGGACGAAATTTCACAGAACGGAAGTGGAGGATTAAGGAAGAAGAAAATTCAGGAAGAAGTTTTTATTTTTGACACTATATTAGGTAATGTTCTAAAGGATGAAGTTGAAGTAAATTGTAAAAGTATTATGGCTGCGGAAACAGACGTTCAAGGGCGTCGGGAGAAATTTGTGGAAGACGATATAAAAGAGAAATTTTTTGAAGTAGCGGAGGAATTTTTTTATGATGCTCTTACAGAGGAGAAGTCAAGATTACGGGAGAATGAGGTTATAAAGATTGAAGTGGAGGGATTTTCATCTGTAAATACGGGAGAAGTAAAGTTGGATAGAATCAAAACAGTACGACAGCCATATGGCTATGACAATAGTGACGGGAGCGGGAGCAGTGGCCGACAGTCGGCGCGTACTAGCATATACCGGAGCACTGTTGGAACCTGTGCCAGAAAAAGTTTTGACCGCCGCAACACTGGCGAGCGCGGAAAAACAAGCGAGCGAGTTAGGTCACTCACTCGGAAGCAATAATTTAGCTGAATCAGTCATTTTCGATAGCGGGAAGATATGAAGAAGTAACTGGTAGACAAAAACCTTCTCAATTTGTAAATGAAGAAAATAAAATTGACAGAAAATCTATACGGTGGAAAATTAATGAGGAAAATAAAATTGACAGAAAGTCTATAAGGTGGAAGACGGAGTAAGGTGATCGAACAAGTATCAATTTACCCGATTGTGACCAGAAAAAAAAAGGTAATCCCTGTCCTGTTATTTTCAATTATCAATCCTTTTTCTGAGAGAAAATCTCTGTATCACTATAAACCCTACTTTCCCTTTACCTTCGAAGACGCGAGCAGTAATGTAGTAGCACGAAGAAGTGTGGTAAAGTGAGTGAAGTGACGCGTGTGATGTGATGCTTAAAGCAGAAAAGTGTACAGGTCATTGACCTGTGTGTAGCTGGTGTTTACATTGAAAGCAATGTTTCTGACAGCAAGCTGTCAACTTGCTATTGAATACTAATTCATGTCCTTTTTTTCTATTTTGTGTTCGGTGGGTTTTTTTCTTTTCTTATGTTTACTGTTTCTGATTTGTCTGGTGTGTAATATTTTTCTTATATGTTTGTTGAACTTAATATGTATTTGTTCTGTTATTGTAAGTGTAAGCAAGCAGCCACGCAGACTTAGCGTTATGTTTGGTAATATGTATTGGTATGTGCCCATGTTTTTATGTAAATGTTAACAGAAGTGGTCTGTAATGACGAAAGTTGGTACCTTTTTCAATGCCAACTTTCGCCACATTCCAACCGGGGGAGTGTGACATAACAGTTTTTTTTTTGATAATTGATCAATTTTATCTGAAACCAGATCAATTATCACAAGGTTGTTAGTTAGGGAGTGTAACATAACCGTTGAAATTACGGATATAATTTTAGTATAAATTGTGATCTGAGAAGTAAATGTAATGTCTTTGGTGTTGAGCGCTTTGAAACAGTCTTGTATTGGCGACGGTAGAGTAAGCTACGGCCAGCGAGAGCTTATATGCCGCGGCCGGGAGCATGTGTGTGTGTGTCGCTTAACCGAGGCTCAGAGTTGTAAGACATTGTGTGGACATTCTGGAGGTATTTTTGTGGACTATGAAGGTTATTTTGAATGAACTGGTTTCACATAAACTGTGTATGTTAAACTGCTATTGATTTGGATCACGCCAATTGTGTGATAATTAACTACGGGGCTTGTACTGAATGTTACAATCCTTGATTATCCTCGAACCTGCATTCTTTGGAGAAGAAGTTTAGTTTTTAAGTATCTGCTGGCTTGCTTGGGTATTTGTAGTTTCGGAGGAATAAATGTGAGTGAACTGTGAAAGCTGAAATGCTGTGTATTTCTCAGTGCTTTCTTACTTGTTTTCTCTGACTACAATTCTAGCTTGTCTAACTAGTAAAGATCAGCAGATTGGCGACCGCACGGCTGACCGAACCTTTTTATTTATAAGTGTTAATTCATAATTAAATCTAAAAGCCCCAACAAGTACTACGCCAAGACGACTGTGAGCTTGCAAGGGGTGATTAAAAATAAATCGAATATATTATACGATGTTATAGGATGTGTTAGCATTTGGCTAATGCCATAAATAAATAAAAAAAATAAACTAAACTTTTTGATTCGATCTTTCATTTGATGTATCATTTACAACTGTAAATCTAATAATAAAAATTCTGCAAAGCCTCAAAACTCCGATATTCATTTGGAAACGCCCTGTACTTTTACGAAAATTCATGTACGGAAGCTGATTTCATCATTCACAATACTTGACTACATTAAATAATAGCGAGTAATATAGATCTGCGAAGCGATTCTTGTTCCAAGTATGATATGAAAACCCTAAAGTTTTATTCAGATAGGTTTCACACAGTAGGAGGGGATAGCCGATTCAAGCGCACCGCCAGGTGGCAGCACGGTCGCGTGACGTCACACGTTAGTTCCCCGATCTGCGGATAGATGGCGCTGCACCGTTAGTTCCCCGATCTGCGGATAGATGGCAGCATATCCCAAGGGCTTAATTTCTTTGGGCGCAGATATTCCACACCGCCCACCCAAGCCCTGAGGCAATGGCTATTTCTGTTCTGGAATGCGCGCGTTGTGAAATGTGTACACTGTTTCAACACACCTACGGAAATACCCACTCGATTGTTTGCTTTGACGAAATATGTACTCTACCAGTTGTGCAAGCGGTATCTCTTGTGTAAGCGCGGAGTGAGAGGCTCCATGCGACGCTATAAAAGGAGCGCCCGTGGCCAGCTCTGGCTCTGTACCGTTGCGAACCTTGCCGTGTGCGCTTCTAGCAGTTACCGCAGTGTGTGTTTCTCGCAGTGTTCAACACAATGTCTCAGTCTTATGAAGGTAATAAGTTATAATTATTATTATTATTATATGTGTGTGTTTGTGTGTATGTATCAGTGATACTAAAGATGAATTTTATTTTACAGAGCTCCCAGTTCTATCTGCTGCCGATGTGGAAGAGTACCTCGCAAACAGTAAGCTAATTTCCTTATTGTTAGTAGTATTAGTTTAAATTATTATTATTATTATTAAGACTAATTTTTCTTTTTCCCTGTTTCAGATCTACAACAGATCTCACCGCTGTTTAGCGATGATTTAGATAATGGTAAGTTTTTGCATCTAAACTGGAATATTTTTGCTGTAGATGTTTACTTGTTGCATACTATAATTTATTTTCTATTGTAGAACCACGAGTTGTCTCAACTCCGGAGCTGCTGTTGCTATACACTTTAGGTATGTATTTGACTGTAATTAATTCTTTTAATTTCTCGTGCGTGTGTTGATACTAAAAGAAAATTAATTTGTTCTGTTGCAGAGCCTGTGAATGCTACTGATGGTTCTGACAATAATTTTGCAAGGGGTAAGTACTTTATATATTTCTTGCTGTAGATAATATTGTTTGATTTTTTTCTGTAACCAACTAAAATTTTTTTTTGTTGCAGAGCCTGTGAATGCTACTGATGGTTCTGACAATAATTTTGCAAGGGGTAAGTACTTTATATATTTCTTGCTGTAGATAATATTGTTTGATTTTTTTTCTGTAACCAACTAAAATTTTTTTTTGTTGCAGAGCCTGTGAATGCTACTGATGGTTCTGACAATAATTTTGCAAGGGGTAAGTACTTTATATATTTCTTGCTGTAGATAATATTGTTTGATTTTTTTCTGTAACCAACTAAAATTTTTTTTTGTTTGATTATTTTCTGTAACCAACTAAAATTTTTTTGTTGCAGAGCCTGTAAATGCTTCATCCTCTGAGCTGGCGAGGTATTTTGCCAATTGTAAGTTAAAAAAAAAATTCTTAACTGAATTACTTTAAACCTTTTTGGCTGTGCAGTAAAAGATGATTTTTTTCCCACAGATTGCCCTGAACATGATGATCCCAACCAGCCTGGGGACGTCTTTGTTGGTAAGTGTTTAGATTTATTTTTATTGAGTTTTTCTTTCTTTTCCTTGTCTAACTAAA
>JARYHS010005463.1:0-28651 GCA_031002005.1 Vandiemenella viatica | reverse complement strand
TAATCGGAGTAAGTTAAATTTCAACTTTATTTGAAGGAAACCGTAGCGTGAATTTGATAAGAAGATTCAGATGGCTGTAGAACGTAATCTTGTCAGTCAGCGATCTCCCGACTGGTTTGTTGCAAATTCTGCATCCCTTTCCATCTTGCGATAGTCACTTCATCTCAACAAACTCCTTAAAACTTACGTTACAAATTGTACGCTTCATATATTCTTATCTCTGTCTTCCTCTACAGTTCTTACCTTCGACTGTTCCATTAAACATGTGGTGACGGGAACTTTATCAGCACTGCATTAGGTATCGTCTGAGATCAGTCTCTGAACTGGCGACCCAAGCCAGTTGTGTCCTTGGCTCTGGTACAGTTTACGGAGCGGAGCGATAACGACCGTCTCTCTAGTTTCTGCTTGAAGATTACACGCAGGAAGATTTAAATGACCTACGAGCTAGGCGCCCGACACGGAAACAATGGCTGGCACGGCGATAAACAGGAACGTAACACTCAACACTATACAGCTCTTACACACAACATGTGCTATCACTATCTTGACATTTTAATGGATTTTTTGTTTGTTTGTATTTTATGTTTATAGTATGCTCTAGTCTCTTGAATTGCCAGAATGTCCACATGGTGACTGAGCATCTCTATAGATAATCCCTCCACGTTAAAATGGCACATCCAGATGGCGTTGCCTAAGCTCTGAATAGGGCTATTTGTTTTAATACTCATGTTTGACTCTAGTGTTTCTAAGAGAGTTAGCCTAATTGCGACTGCAATTGGTTTTCAGGGGCACCGGTAGTATTTCTTATTCATTGAATTGGCTTTCAAAGGCGTAAGAACTGCACACTTGGAGAATGGAGAAAGGAATGGGAAGCCAGCAGCCCACATAATGTGGACTTATAAAACATCCGAAAACTGCAGTTCCAGGGTTTGAATTGCCTAGACGTCTTTGGTGTCAACTGATTAGATTTCGCACAGGTCACGGAGTGTGCAATGCAACCGCACATAAGTGGGGTCTCCGTGAAGACGCGCTGTGTGGCTGTGGTGGTTTCCAAACTACTGATCACTTTGTGACTGACTGTCCAGCAAGAAATCTGGAGGCCTGCTCACACTGCATCAAGCTGGACCAACTGCCAGAAGATGAATTGAATCCCTAGATTTAGCTATCTGATTAACATGTTTTTTTTTTGTATAAACTGCTCTCGGGTGACTAGCCGAGTCAAGAGTGCGTTGCTACACGATATTTCGGTGACTAGATTCATTGCCGCCATCTTCACCATCTTCGCCTTGACTCGGCTAGTCACCCGAGAGCAGTTTATACATTCTCAACGCCAAGAAAGACTTCGTTCTTATATATGTTTTTTTTTTTTTTTTTTTTTTTTTTTTTTTGGCATACGATAATAATAATAATATTTAGGAGAATGGATAACGAATGACACAAAAGAAAAGACGGCGATAGAAACTAGAATACATAAAATGGAAAGAACATTTCATATGACAAAGAACGTATATAACAAAAAATCCTTATCATGGAACACAAAACTAAGGCACTATCAAGCAGTGGTTAGACTAGAAACGCTGTATTCGGTAGAAACGCTTAAGCTAACTAGATATGGGGATCTTGAAAAACTGGAAAAAGTAGAAAGAAGAATCTTGAGAAAAATACTTGGACCCAAACCTAATAGTGATGCTGAATATATATTAAGACCAAACCGAGAACTATATTCGAAAATAGAAAAATTAACAGTTATAATGAGAAAAAGAAGACTGAAATTTTACGGGCACATATACAGAATGGATATTAATAGACTAACAAAACAGATTTTCACCCTACTGAACAAATAGAAATCCAAACCCACATGGTTCACTGAAACTGAAAAGGACATGAAAAATGCTGGACTGAAAGCAGATATAATAGACAACAGAATTTTTAGAGAAGTAATTCACAAGGCATGTTTTCAGGAGAGGCAGAAATACATAAAGGAAAGGAAATGGACCCAGGAACAAAAGGAACAACACTCTCAAAGAATGAAGGAAGTATGGAAGCTAAGAAAATTAAATACAAAGAAACATAATCAAAGTTAATTTATCGTACACTCCAAATGGGTTATTCGGAATAATAATAATAATAAGTATACTCTAGTATGTTATTAATTTAAGATAACACAATTATTAAAATAATTGAACTTTTTTTTGTAAAAAAATTCCTTAAACATATAAGAAAATATGCCACGGCCATCCTGATCTGGGTTTTCCCGGATCACTCCAGGCGAATGCTGGGATGGTTCCTCACATTAGCCCATGGGTGCCTCCTGCCATATCCTGTATATCCCTTCCAGACTATTACACTTTCGGATAGGTGCAATGCACCCTCCGCCACACACTTTTACTGAATCGCGGAGTAATAATAATAATAATAATAATAAAGTTTCACTGACCGTGGCGGGGAACTGAAAGTAATAAAAGCGCTTCCTATACACAATCTTGTACAGAGCGACCAAGGAGATGGTGAAAAAGGAATGGGCTTATTCATAAAACATGAAACAAAGAATGGTTACCTAAATGTTCATGCGAGGTGGTCTGAATATGACTGACATGACCTCTCTGATACAATCTCTCTCAGTTCCGAGCAACAAAGTGGCAACATATTTTCCCTGTATATTATACGTACTAACAGTGTAATTTAAAATATATAAAATGTATTGTATTATGTTATAGGCCGTGTTAGCCTTTGGATAAAGCAAAAAAAAAAAAAAAAAAAAAAAAAAAAAAAAAAAAATAAATAAATAAATAAATAAATAAATAATAAGTGGATGATATTCTCTCTCTTTTTGATTATTGCTTTACGCCTCGTCAACTTCGGCATCATTAGAGGCGGGAAAAGACTGGAGTCGAGGAACGGGAAGGAAATCGGCCATGGATTTTTGAAGGAATCAACCCGGCATTCACCTAGATTGATTTGGGTAAACTATGGAAAACCCAAATCTGGATGGCCGTATGGGGATTCGAATTCGCGTCCTCCTGAATGCGAGGCCAAAGAGATGACATTCTCACTCTTGACTTAGTACGGAGATGTTTCAGATTTAATGCAAGCCTATGGTATGCAATGTGGTGACTAGAAATAGTAAATAGTCATTTCGCTCGGCCTGCGAGATAAATACTGGGTGATGGAAACTTCCGTCACCACCGGGGTACTCGAACCAACTAATCTCGGCTCGAGTGGCAGTTCATCATCTGATTCGTGTTAGAATTTAAATATTTTGTCTTCTGAAATCTTTAGAGATACTGACTTCCTTCTTGGTGCCTTACCTTCTTCCAGTGAATCGGGTGTCAATCACATTGCAATGCTCCAGCCACTTTGCCATCAACGTGTTCACATTAAACACTTGTATTTTTGTTTTAAAGAACTGTTTGATTTGTTCTTTCATTTTATGTATCATTTCTTATTGTCAAATAATAAAAATTTATCAAAGTCTCAAAACCCCGAAATTTATTTTGAAACGCCCTCTATAACGTTGCAAATATGTACAAGGATTGTGTCTGTACATTGAAGATTTTTTAAAGTATAAAAAAGTTTTGGATCGGCTATTTGAAGGTCCCTGAAGTCGCCTCGGTTGTTTTTAGACTTCTTGTCTGTTTTTTGTATCTCCTTTTGTCCGTTTGTTTGAATTGATGTGGTTTTAACAGTATGAAAACTTAAGGTCTATCTTAAAATCTAATTAATGGTGAAGGTGCTAAAATCAAAGATAAGCATTAAACTTTAAGCTTAATTGCGCCTTGGACTATGTATTTTTTCAGATGTAAACTTTTTCAGCAAAAGGAATAATTTGTATGAAAACAAGGAATTTGTGGCGATCATATTCAAGTCAGTGAGGTGATGTATTTCACGTGGATGATGTTGCGGGATAAACCTAGCATGTTATAAAATACTGTTATCCAGTATTTTTCAGGAAGAAATAATGAAAGATGCCTCGATTTTATAGTTATAACTTCTTTCAAATGAATAGCTTTATTCAGTCTGAACTATGAAATTTACAGCAACATTCGTATAGTTCTTGAGGACTTTTACTTCTCGAAAATTTTACGTCAGGACATATTAAGGCAGCAAACCAGCTATGTTGTAACAACAAATAACGTTGTGAATATTTCCTCTGACAGAGTGAAGTGAGTGCTGCCATCAAGCAGTTGTGTTTTCAACAATTGCGAAACCTGGAAACCTGGTATAATGAAACTGATAGATTTATGTGGTTTCATTATCTGAACAAAATGCTCTCCCGATAGACGCTATAGTACCGAAAGACATCGGATACCTGATAATATTGTGTGAGGACCCTATTATGCTCTGCTATGCACAGTAACCCGACATGGCATTGACTCAACAAATCGTCGGAAGTCCCCCGAAAAAATATTCAGTTATGCTTTCCTTACAGCTGTTCTTTAGTGCGAAAGTGTTGTCGGTGAAGGACACACCACTTAATTTGTTCCAACAGAGGAGGTAGGAGGTCAGGCCACATTGACAAACTATAGCCAACGGATTTGACTTGCCAACCACACGCTGACGGTATTGTAACCATAGTAATCTAGCATCGCTGCGTCTAGGGATCAGAAGATCCCAAGCGGTTGTAGGATGATGGGTTGGTAGGTTAGCTTACTGAAATGTTGCTGCCGGTGTTAATAGCGTAGCCGGTGAAGGACTTTGTGCAGGAACTGATCCTTCGATTAAGTCCCAGGTATGTTCGACCGGAATCATGTATGGCGTTCTTAGGTGGCCAAATCATTCGTTGGAATTGTTCAGAATGTACCTCAGACCAAACGTAAATGATTTTGAACAGGTGACAATGGCGCCTGGAAAAGTCGATCGTTGTTCCGGAACATGAAGGCCGTAAATGGCTGTAGATGGTCTCCAAGTAGTTGTATATAACCATTTCTAGTTAGTTCTCGGTTCAGTCTGACCATAGGTCCCTGTTTATGCCATGTAAAAACAGCATGTTGGAGCCATTACCAGTTTGCACAGTGCCTTCTCTACAACGTTGGTTCATGACTTCGTTGGATCTGTGCCTCAATCGAACCCTAATATCAGCTCTTAACAACTATAATCGTGACTACTGCAATCTTTTTTCAGGGTCCAAACGATAACGAGCCCAGGAGACGCAATGCTACCGATAGTGTTTTGTTTAGAGGCACTCGCGTCGGTCTTCTGCTGCCATATCCCATCAACGCCAGATTTCACTGCACTGTCCGTACGGACACGTCTGTGGCACGTCCACATTGCGTGTTGTTCTTTGACTGTCTGTCACTGACACCTCAACGCTGACGTCATCTCAGTATTCCATGGAGGTACATAAATTCAGAAATTAGATATTCCAGGCACACTTTTGACATTGTGGCTCGAGGAATGCTGAATTCACGAATAATTTCCGAAATGGAATGTCTCACGAGTCTAGCGCCAACTGCTATCAGAGTCTGTTAATTTTTGTTGTGCTGTCATAATCGCATGTGAAATTTTTTTACACGATTCACGAGAGTGCAAATGAAAGCCACGACGCTGCACGGCACATTATACGTTTCTTCCTCAGTGCTACCGCTATCTGGATATTTGCATATTCCTATCCATTGACTTTTGAATCTTCAGTGTAAATCGTACACGTGGTACTTCAAACTGAAGTAATACGATACGTTGGATAAGATATTTTCTATTATAACTATACACGAAAAAATAATATTAAGACACTGTAGAGTAGGAACTAACGTGTTAGCGTCTAGTTGTAGGAGTCACCGTTTGGGACCCGACCTCACGTATCAGTTATTTAAATTAAGTGTTACGGGATGCAATGAAGGAGCCTCCAGAAGATCGTTAGTGTTCTTGAATCCTAGAGACTGGACGCATCCTGAGCAACGGTTCTAGTGGCCAATCCTTCTACCATCGGACTGTTTTTCAGCAATTTGAACAGTCCGGACACCGAAAGTAAGTATTAAGGGTTACGACCGTCGTGTCTGTACTGTTGTGAATCCAAATACTTGCGAAATAGTACATATAAACTTACAGAAATGATACATACTTTGAAATTATATATATATGTATGTATGTTGTTTTGGAATAAATAAAAATCTTGTGAAGTAGATTGAGTGGCTGTAAAGGTTAAAATCCATAACTTTTTAAATTATTTTTTATGTGGAAAAACAGAATTAGTTAACGTAACTCGCAATAAGGCAGGATGATTTTGTGAATACTCCCGAGAAGTTTTCGGAGAAGTGTAGTTTCCTATACAACTGCCTATGGTATCAACTAAAATATTACTATTGCGACTACTTACATCCTCTCTCCATGATTTCGTTAGCAAAAATACGTACATTTGTCAGATTTTATTTTATTTATTTATTTATCAATCTTGTTTCATGGATCCCTGCTGAGGAAGCACCTCTGGGATGTGAAACATGTCATGGTTAATATACATACATACAATATGAGTCATAATCATAGTAAAAAAACAGTTATATGTTACAAAGAAAAATAAAGACAATAAAATAAACATAAATTTTTACAACTGTGATTTACAAAAGTCATATTGAATACAATTAATTGTTTTGTTCAAATTCTTGAATGGAGTAGAAGGAGTTGCCAATAAGATAATCTCTCAGTTTTTCTTAAATATATCTTAATTTTCTGCAAATTGTTTTATACCCTTGGGAAGTTTATTAAACAGATGTATACCAGAATAATTTACTCCTCTTTGTACTAATGACAGAGATGTTTGTGGTTTGTGCAAGTTATTTCTGCTTCTTGTATTGAGATTGTGTACATGTGAATTAGAAGTAAACAGGTTAACTTCTGCTTCGTATGAAGTAGGTTTAAATGTTTAGTTCTATGTTGTGCTGCCAAAACTGTACGTTGTATTTGGGGAAGTTTAGTGAACTTTTTTAAATTACGCTGTAACTATTCACTGAATCCATCTTTACACTGCAGTTTGGAGGCAATACAACTATACTTGACGCCTCAGGTTAATTGTTTTCTCTGCTTTTCTCTCTGGGTTGCTGTTGTTCGTATGAATACGTCTTCTTTGAGTTGACGATTTTATCTCATTTCCTCACCTATACTCTACATGTACCCATTCGTTAAAGTTCACAGACATGTGGAAAACAAGTATTTGTTTTCACTTAAAAACTATCTCCTCTGTCGATTTCAGTTGCAAACAGGACAATGATAAGAGCTGTTCTATCATTGTGACCAAACTACGTTTGACAGTGTGAGAAGTTTTTTTAATTGGAGCCTAAAATGAAAAAGAAAGTCCCCAAGTTAATAAAGAAACTAAAGCGGAAACTAAAGCGTCAGAGAGTCAAATTATTATGAAGTCAGTAAGTCTTTTCAAGAACTACGCATACTGACAAATATCTTGGGTTCTTCTCTGTGCTTTATCGATACTGTTACTTAACCCCTCATAATACGCAGCCCGCAACACACAACAGTATGCTAGACGTATGGAGAGCAGAGTTACACGAGCTATAAATACAAATCCGACTTTCTAATAAGAATTTAGAATTAGTTTTAACTTTTATCGAAGTTATGAGATCTTACTGTTCTTACAAATTCTTTTTTCTCCGTGCTGTCGCACTGAAACTCTTTACGGAATGAAACAGAGACTCGTAGGTGAGTGGATATCACTCTGGCCTGGCATCTCGCTTAACGGTGGTTGGATTCTTTTTGTGGCGAGTCAGAGTTCGGTTATCTGTGGTTTCTCGAGGTCACATCGGGCGAATGCCGACAAGGTTATTTAAAAGCCCATAGCTAAATTCCTTCCCGTTCTTTGCCGTTATCCTCTCAGGTCTCTAATGAATCAACTTATAAGAATCATAAAATACATTAAAAAAGAAACATCAAATATTATTCACGATTGAACAGTTTTATTTCTAACAGTGATCAAGGGTCCTCTTTTTATTCCATTGTGCATTGCCTAGCATTTCTTATTTCTTGTTGCCATTTATTGCACTTATTCGAAATAATACCAAAATCACGTAGAATCTGAAAGTTGTATAACTTCTTTCCTTCAATACAGATACCTGTACAAGATCAAACACTTAAAATTTCCTCTTCTACAACTTTCGATACAAAAATTAAGAAAAAGCTCTATGATACTTCTGATATCAGAGGCAGTGACTGCAGTTGTTCTACATTCTTGTTTGGAATACTGAATATTGCACACTTCATTTCTTTCATGGAACTTAAATCCACTCTGTACGACCATCGTTTCAAGTCCCTTCACACGTTTAAAGAGATTCGCTGTCGAATGTTTTAGTTTTTTTTTTCAGATACGAGAATTCAGTCTCTTTATTTTTAGCGAGATTTAAATTTATTATTTTAAAACTAGCTGTGTCTGCGACTTTGTCTTTTATAGAACTTAAGATTTATGCACATCGTCTACTGGAGAAGAAAAAACAGTGGAGCAGCCCTGTTTTTTCTTCTAACTTGGAACTCCTCATTTGCTTATGAATTAAGGATATACGTAAGTATTTAAACACGTTTATACAAATGTTTTGCTTCTACCACCCCTTGAAACCGACACTAATTAGGAAGATTTTATGTTTGGGGATGACCCACAAATACATTTCAGTATTTTTCACAAACCTTCTGCGAAAAATAATATTTGAAATGATTATAAAATCTCTAAAATTCTCATGTGGCATAAGTGTTCAAGGAGAAAAAATCAGTATGCTATGATTTGCTGATGACATTGTCCTGTTAGCAGAACAGGCTGAGGATATTTAGATGTTACTGAATGTCGTGAATAACTGAAGGAAGATTTTTGACTAAATATAAACAAAATCAAAGCAAAAGTAGCAGAAGAGGTACCAATAATAGTAGGTTAAATATAAAAATAGGTTAATGAATTCTTCTACTTAGGAAGTAAAATTACAACTGCTGGCCGAAGCAGGAATGATGGTAAAAACAGAATAGCACTAACGAAAAGAGTTTTCATAAAAAGGAAAATCTTTTATTTTCAAATATTGTTCTAAGACTCAGAAAGATCATTTTAAAAATATGTGAGGCACAGCAATTAGTCGTAGTGAAGCACGAACTTTAAGAATACAAAAAAAAACAGAAAAAAGAAAAAAAAAAATTGAAGCATTTGGAATGTGGTGTTATAGAAGGATGCTGAATATTAGGTAGACAGATAAAGTACGAAATGAGAGTGTTTTGGAAATGATCGATGAGGAAAGAAGTTTGTAGAAGAGTCTGGCAGAAAGAAGAGTGGGTCATATTTTGAGGCATGCGAGATTGGTTAATTTGTTAGTGGAAGGAATAGTCGAAGGAAAGAATTGTAGAGAAGGGCAGAGATTAGATTTTATGAAGCAGATAATTGAGGACGTGGGTTGTAAGGGGTATGTTGAGATGAAGTGGTTAGAGCAAGATAGGAAAGATGGATGATCGCATCAAACCAGTAGAGAGATTGGTGACAGAAAAAAAAATTAATTGATGAAAATAAGAGGAATTTATGCATATAAACAAATGACAAAACCACCACTCGGTTTTTCTTTGCTGCATAGATATCCGTACAAAGATAAAAAAAAGCACCATGTTTTTGCTACATGCATACATTTTACGGAGATTACTGTGGGATACTATTGGCACGTACAAAAAATCTAAAAGTACTTCAATCCACTGGTTTTAGGGACCTGAAATTTCTAAAGCAGTAAGTATCATGTATGTTAACCCACTAACTGCAGTTTCGTTAAAATCCGTTCGTTACCGTTTGCTTGGTTTGTGTACAGACTGAAAAATTCAAACATTTAAGATTTTGACCTCTGTATCATCAGAAATTTTCTAAGTTATGTAGATAAAAGGTATAAGTCAATCGATGACATATGCTATCATAGTGTCTAGTTTCGTTGAAATCTGTTAATAATTTTTGCTTAAGGTGCGTACAGAAACATTAAAGTTCCAAAATTCTGGTTTTGGGTCCCTATATGATTGAGAAGTAAGTTACTGAGCTGGATAGTTGATGACTTAAGTCAGTGTTGTGTATTTTCGCTTAAATCCTTTCATTAGTTCTTACGTGACACATCCATATACAGATAAATTTTTAATATTTACAGTTTTCGCCTAGATATCATCGACCTTATTACCTATTAGCTATTGAGTGATAAATGGATAAACAGAAAAAAATCAGAATTCACGGTTTTTGAAGTAAATTAATAATCAAAATATAAAGTATTCTGTCTTTTAATCTGTGATATAAGGTATGACTGTGTTAAAATCCGTCCATTCGCTTTTTCGTGGTGCACGGTCAGACAGACAGATAAAAATTCTAAATATTTCGGTATCGTAATCTCTGTTATCAGTATTGTACATTGCAAGTACTCTTTTCTCAAGTGAATTTCATGTACAGACCAAGTTTTCAACAATTTATTATTATATGGTATTGACTAGATATATCTGGAATCCAATCCTTTTTGCCGCCTTCCTACCAAATTTAGTGGGTAAGCAATGCTTCGACCTGGCATTTTGGGAGATGAAAATTCAAATCTCCTTCCGACCTTCCTGATTTACATGATTTTCCGAAATGATTTCAGACGAATGCGGGATGGTTCCCTCATAAGGTTATTTTCCAGTTCCTTCGAGTTTCTAGTCCTTAGTCCTTTCGCGAAATAATAACCAAGTCGTAGACGAGGCTTAGAACAGTAAGCAAAAAACAAAAACAAAACACAAACAAACAAACAAAGACTCGTCAGTACGTCATTAGGTTTTAGATTTTTGCTTCTGACTGCGTGTTCCTGCGTGGCGTAATGATTCCCGGAATTCTTGATTTAACACCAGTAACACTGAATTCGGTGCAGCGTGGAGTGTATTACGTCGAACTTGTCGGGTTGGTGTAGATTTCTGTTTAAAAAGTTCGTGTCTCTTCCTAAGAGACTTCTTAATAAAGTGTCTTCACTTTCAGGTAATTTTAGCGTGAGCGGGCACTGAAGAGACCATCATGTTCGTGGAATCTCAGTATTGACAGTAACACAAATACTGGTTGAAACATAGAAGGGTGAAAGGCAGCACAAATGAATTCCAGAGAAACTTGTGCCACCAATTCCAAGTTGAATCACTTGCAGTCTCTTTATCCATTTAGCTCATATTTTTTACTTCATATCAGTCTAACTAACACTGAAAGATCTTCTCATAATTACTCCGTTTAGTTCCTTCTTCCCAATGACCTCTACGACTGTTTTGTAAAAAATTATTTCAAAGATTACATCCTTCTCTTATCTCTGTTTCTAGTGGGTGATATTTTCTCTAGAAAAATTAAATAAGTTGATGTTTTTCTATAACTGAGAAGTTCAGGTTTATTTTAATTTTGCATTCTTTCCCTCTAGCATCAATTAGAATTTATGGCCAAGCTGCCAATTTTTATTTCTCTACTTTAGCGTCTAATTTGTTTGTAGTATTCTTGGTCTGATCTTTTATTCGTAACCTGCTGCCATATCTGGCTTCACTAAATAACCTCATTCTTTATTCTGCAGAAAAGGGGTAGGAAAAGTGGTGAATACACACATACTCACGATTTTTTTTTTTTTTGGTTTATTACTTTGCTATGTATTGGTTACAAAATTCAGAGATGTATGGTACTAGGTATCAACGTATCAATGCCAGGTACAAGATACAAGACACAAAATCAAAGTGTGGTGCAAATACAAAGGTTTAAACCGATTCTTATGTTTATTTTCATTGTGTCACAAGCACACATCTCAGACACATAGACATTTAATCTAAAATAATTAAAAATATTTAAGAGGACCACAACTTGTACGTGGAAAAGGCGAAATAGAAATTTCTATTACTTTTGTCTTTGCTATTCAACAGGATAGAGTGGATAAACTAATATTGCGATTTTATCATCAGCTTAAACCTTCAAAAATAAAGCAACTACATGACACTTGTTCTGAAACAACAGTATGTATATATCAGCTTTATATTATGGTACTTATTTCGAATTCGATGGAAAGACTCCCAGATTAAAAGCGATAATTGACTCCACCCAAAAAAACTTAAGAGTGCTGTAGCAGTTACATACTTTGAAGACCGCACACAACAGACATTTATTTTTTATTGATATTTAGGCTGTTATAAATTTTTACAGTCGACTCTTTAGCAACTGAATGTTTCGCATCAGCATGAACGGTATTATTATTTATACTGGCCCTTCTACATTAAGTCAGCATTAAGTTTACCTCAACATCGTTGATTTAATGCCATTTTTGAAACATGGTTAAGCGACTTAGCTGCCAAATCTTCTGACTTCGGTTTACAACGTTTCCAGAAATCACTCCATGCCGCTGACGAGATGGTGGCTACAGGGTATTATGACGTCAACGATTCATAATTCCGTAACCCAAAAAATCAACGCCAGGACCTTAATCGTCACACTTAGACTGTGAAGCTAGCCACTATGTTGGTGGGATAGGCCGCTGACGTGAGAACCATTAATAATTCGACAAGCTGGTCGAGCTGGATATAGATCTATCCTGATTTAACTGAAAGGAATCATCTAGCGAAGGCACCATGGTTCTTGTAACTGAGGTGTAAAAGTCTTGGATATTGGACAACTTAGATATATGCAAAATACTCAGAGTTTTATTCAGCAGCGATGATGATAATGATGTTAAACATTCAGTAGTGCAAAACTGTTGATGATTATACAGAAATTTGGCTCCACGCTGTAATTTATTTCCTCTTTTAGTTGTTTTACACCTAGGATCATGTCCTTGTCGATGTCACCTCTTATAGTATATCAGATCTTTCAGTTCAGCTTCTACAGGAGTTACTATCCACTCATTTAGCGGAAAAATTCGGAGGCCAGACCATTTGTTTAATTCCTCGTTATTTTATTGCTACCATGCCTTATTGAAGTCATTAGAGCAGGGAGGGAATTGATTGAAAAGGGCCGGTAAGGAATTAGGCCTTGAGTTTTTGTAGGGAAACATGTCAGCACTCAAGTGATGTGATTTCAAGAAACAATGGTAACCCGAAATCTGGATTACCGATCCCGGGTACAAACTCGAGTCATCCCGTAGGGCATTCCAGGCCAGAACAGGGCTCGGTGTTCGGTTCTCATTGATCAGAAAAATAGATCGTGTTAATCATAGCTCTCTCTACTTTCCCATGACTTCATGAAAGCTATTGACGCATGATCGCTAGTAGATGTCGTTTTTATTTACGAAGACCAGCGTTTACATATATAGAAGATAAATCGGGCGTTCCTCAGGAGAGCATGATACGACCACTTCTATTTGTGATATTTATAAACGATCCTGCAGATAATCTAATTTGACACTTCAGATTTTTACTGATGATGCTGTTAACTATAGAGAAATAAAGGTTTCTGTCGATTGCTTAGAGATCCAACGTGGTGCGATAAATGGAGCTTAAATGAAATTGTAATAATTACGAGATAATACACATATCGAACGAAAAAATACCACTTGAACACGAGTAGTGTTGTATGCATTAATAGTACAAAGCTACATGAAATGCCAACGGCACTCAACATCGGTCGTTGGAAGAGTTAATTCTAGAGTACCATTCATTGTCGATTTTTGAAGAGTGTAACGCAAATATAAAAGAAAAACAAAAAATTCGTTAGTCTTCCTTTAGATTATTGAGGTGCTTTATGGGATCTGTATCGCAAGGGATTAATTAATAACATCTAGAATGTGCTTAGAAGAACTGCATGATTTGCAACCGCTCTCACAGTCCTTAAGGAAGTGTTACAAAATCAATACGGAGATTGGGATGGGATTTTTTTTGGTAAATAAACGACATAACTTCCGTGTAAATTTGTTGAATAACAGGCAGACAACTTCTGTCATTTGAAAAAGCAATGCAATACTTGTAGTTTTTTCACGGTCACAGCCTAGTTGAGGTCAGGAAAATATGGAGCCGTTTTGATTGTTTTTTTTTTTATTATTTTTCTTTCTTCCTAATGGATTGGGACGCCAGTGAAACAATGTCTTTGGTAAGAAGCACCCTCTGCCACTCACAGTTTTCTGTGGATTGTGGAGTATTGATGGAAATGTGGATCATGTTTTTTACGTAATGGATGCTACTCGATACCGTTTAAATATTTTGTACACTTTTCGCATACATGTAAAAAGTTAACATGCTGGTCATTTTCAGATACGCAAAATGGAGCTTTTTCTCGTATGAATGGTTTGGAATTTAAAAATGGCTCTGTTCCACAATAAAGAAAATGTATATGCAATTTGAAATGGACAAAGTTTCAATTGCTCTGCAATTCACATTTGTCATGATCACCTAAAATAATCAAATAATTCTACCGGACTAGGGAGTCTCACAGATTTATATTCAATTTGAACAACGAAGCGTGCATCACACACATTAAGAAAATTTAGAACACGAAAACGAGAAGATGAGAAAAATTGCAGACAAGGGCGCGATTCTCTCCAAAATCAGATTTTTTTCCAATGATCTAGCAGAGTGTTCTTAACCTTCGAAATCCAGACATCTACTTTTTTTTTTAAATGGAAAGTAAGTATAATCTTCTACTTATAAGAGAACATTATGTCAAAATCAAGATAGCTGAGCACCTGTAAGACATGTTGCTTTGTACAAGATGGTTACACCATTATTCGAAACTGTTGAAAAATTGTAGCCAGCAAGGCTGGCGCGCAGGTGGCAGTCGAATCGGAAAGTGGTCTTGTCGTGCACCTGAAAACCAGTAAATGGATTCAAGAGGCAAACTGGTTCGTGGGGTGGAATTGAGTGTAGTCAGCTGTCGGAAGACCTCATTGTGCTGATTCTGATATGGGATACGATCTAGGTAAGAATCTTAAAGGTTGGTACATTAATGGTGGGATTTGAATCCGAACATATATTATTGTGATACCCACCAGTGGTTCATCGGGGTAGGCACAACGGACCGGATACGTGCTTAGGCCCCTACGTACCAGCCGTACAGACTGTGGTGTTTAGGTGGTTTTTCGCGACCATCAAGGCGAATGCCGGATCTGTCCCCAACATCCGCCTCATAAACTACACATTTCACCAAAAAAAATAAAATAAAAATAATAATAATAATAAATAAATAAAAACTACACTTCTCAGACGCTGAACATAGTTACACGTTTCGCAGAGAGATGGCACCATTTCAATTCCCCAATTAGTACGTAGTACAACCTGTTATTAAATACCTGGCTTCAGCAAGGCTATGCGAACGTAAAACCATAGCTCCAAATTTGACCATGACAACTAAGAGAAAAATTCATCGAAGGCAGTCGACCTAAAAATGTTGGTAAAAGGTGGTGAAGAAGAATAAGAGGACATGTTCATTGTGATGTTGCGTACAGTGGTGGAACAGGATATATCACTTAGTCACCAAAGATTTGCCAATCTCTAAAGATAATGTTATCTCTGTACCGATTCCTTCAAAGGTTTCAGATTTTGAATCATGAACAACCTATTACTGTGAATGAAACTTGAATTTTAGCTTAGCAACATGTGGCTCACTCTATCTATTGAAACCAGTTGTCTCATATTATTATTTTCCTTATTTCTATTTTGTTATTTATGTTACTGGTTTGAACCTCAGCCTTAAAAAGGCGAAGGTACTCACTTCGAATCCCGCTTTACTCGGCCTCAAATTTTCTCGGGCATTTATGTAAGAATGAAAAGTAATCTATGAATGCCCCGTTGTTTTGATTCCTCGGTAAGCTTCATTTCAGCTTCGTATGCTTATTTTTCTTTTGTTGCTGGAAAATTCTGGCTCAACGATATCGAGGTCATTATGGCCGGAAGAGGACTGGGGGAAAGGAACGGGAAAGAATACCACCATTGCCCTTTAAAAGAACCATTCCGGCATTGAGTGATTTTGCGAAAGCGTAGAAAATCTAAGGCTGGCCGTCCAGTGGACGCGTACTCGCGCGAAAAATGTTCGCGCGAATACAAGCGTATTCGCGCGAACAGTGTTGGCGCGAAGACACCCCGTCCACTGAAAGCAGATTCGCGCGATTCTGTCGCCAGTTCTCTGTTGTTGTTTGTGCCAGCAAGAACAGTGGCAATGCCTTTCTCTCAATTTTTGGAATTATACGCATTGGAATCAACAATTATAGCAAGAAGAAGAACTGCAGAAAGGGTAGAGGAATTGATGAGTAATATTTTTGCCAAAAGAAAGGAGTTTTCCATTTGATTGAAATAGGGCCACTGTTTTGAGACTTCACCTTTTCCGGATTTTTCTTCCAAATATTTTCTTAACTCTAAATGTATCCCTCAACCCTTTCCATTTCTTCTTAATGTCAGCGACTATAACAAAAGAAATAAGAACAAAAACTCCTTAGTACATACTTGTTTAGTTTTTTAATGGAGAAAGAATAAATGTAAATATCCAAGTATACGTCCTAGATCGGCTTCTCTTCAACGAAACACTCAGTAAAAACCAGTGTAAAGTAAAGAAATGAAAAACATATAAAAATAGTAAATTTAAATACATTGTGAATGGATGAAAGTGTTTTAAATGAGCTGAATGACTGTTGTATTAAAAGCAGTACAGTGCAAGGAATATTGGTTAAAGGAATGCAATTAAGAATATTATGCGACCTATGATGTTATGAGTAAGATTTTGAATGTTTGAAAGCGTTTTATTTTGTAAATATGCTGCTGAATGCTTCTTTATATTTTATATTTTCACTTAAAACGTTTACTGACGATTTCCAGTAATTTTTGTTTTTGTGCGATTTGTATTGTTGCCAGGAAGTTTCTATTTAACCATCTAATACCCATCACACCAAACCAGTAGAGATACTGATGACAGCAAGCAAAAAACAAAGCCTATAATGTGTGAAAATAATAGATATTGAACATTGCATTTTGTTTATATAAGTGAATAAGTAATATAATTAATTACCTGGTGAATTCATTTCTTTTCCAATTTCTTCTCACGTCTTCATTTGGACATTTGTTTGGTAGTATAAGATAATTTTTGATCTTACTAATGGTCTCTTTCTAGAGCAAGAGCAACCAGTTTGTCTATATCTGTCGCGCGAACTCTGTGTTCGCGCGAACAAATCCAAAAATTTTTGGATCTCGTCGCCCTCGCGTAAGTTCGCGCGAATCAGGCGCTCGCAGTGGACGGAGTCACATTAAATTACCTTTGTTTGGATTGGAGCGATCTCTTCGCGCGTATTCGCGTGTATTCGCGCGAAGATTTTTCGCGCGAATTCGCGTCCACTGGACGGCCAGCCTAAGTCTGCATGGCCAGACCCGGAATCATAACAGTGTCCTATATAATACCAGGCCTGAACGTTAACCAATCATCCACTTGGCTCAGTGTAAGGTTTTCTGTTTAATTTTAGATCTTTTTATTTATTTATGGCTTTACGCCTCGTTAACGTCGAGGTCATTAGAGGCGGGATGGGAATGGGGACAAGGAACGGGAAGGAATTCGGCCATGGCCTTTTGAAGCAAGCATTCGCCCTGAGAGATTTGGGGAAACCATGTAAAACTCAAATCTGGATGCCCGGGCGGGGATTCGAACCGGCGTCCTCCCAAATGCGAGGCTGGAGCGTTAACCGCTCACTCACCACGCTCGTTTTTAGATCGTGATATCGCTACAACACTGTAAACATTTTCCGCCAGTACCATTGTTAGTACAGGGATACTGCTGAAACTGCTGTTTTATTTTTTACTATTATGGTTAGGTTGAAATGTAACCTTTACTAGGAGAAAAAGCCATAGAAATGTGGATTGGCATCCTATCGAATCAGTATAACATTATATACGTATCATTAAAGCGTGGAAAATACATTGCTAACGTAAATTTCTTGTGGCTTCTTGCAACGGAGAGAAGAAATATCAAGAACACATAAAAATAAAGGAACTAATAAACATTTAAGAGATTTGAGTTAGTTTTGGATTGTTGATGACATAGCGGTGTCGCGATGTAGAATTAAATCAGGTTTAAATCAGGTTTTCCGTGTTCATTGAACTATAATTCACTATCAAAAGTTGTTAATTCGAATCCACTGCTGTCATTGAGGGAAATATTCTGTTAGGCCTGGTCAGGATGACAGAAGAACCGTCCTATGGATATTTTCTTTCCTGGCGAAAATCGTTAAAACTTTTATTTTTGTCGAGATTCTAAGGGAGAAATTACTTCCAGTGTTAGAGGACTGCATAACTGGCGAAAGAGTAGATTTTTTTAATTTAAAATGTTTGCCCACCTCTCGGGACATACATCGCAGCTAATCTTTTTTCGACGTTACAAATATAGTCGAGACAGTACGAGAGAGCCAACGCTTTGCGCGTGGGACGTCCTTATCGCCCGTCTGCGGTCAGCTGGAGCGAGTTGCGGTCAGCCTAACGGGCCAGGCTCCACGCGCCGATATCTTCCCAGACGTCCGTTATCAGTTGTCGACTAGCGGAAGTGTCTCGAAATCAGTTACAGAATTCCAAGACCTTTTGTGGTTTTCACAGCAGACATTTTGCTATCACAATCTCTGTCGTGGATTCTACATGTCTTTTACTTTGTTGTTCTGATGGCATTTAAGCCATCGTCATAGACAATGTTCAAGGTTTTAATCAGAAACTGACGATGTTCAAGGGCTAGTGCTTCAAACTGGAATTAAAAATACAGTCAGTCAAACTTATGTTAAGTAATCAACTACCCCCAAAGTTTTGTTAGTAAACATTTTCACTACGATATAATAAGAGGCAAAGCTGGCAGCCGAAATACTGAAATTTAACAGTGAAATATAAATGCAACACAGAGATAGATATTAGGGAGCGTGCACAAACTACGTGGCTCGGTCCAGGGGGGGGGGAGGGGTTGGCTGGAAGGCAACGCTGGGCTACGTGGGGGGAGGGGGGATTCCGAGCCAGACCACGTAGCTTTCCTTTCATAACATTTTCACAGTTAAAATGAGGAACAGAACTCACAACAGCATGTGAATATTTATTTCCCTCAGTTAATTATTTCAGTAAGTAATTTACAATAGTCTGAAAAGAGAAAACAGTACAAAATGTCTTCTGGAATCAAAAGGGAAAAAGGCTATGTGCTACGTGGGAGGGGGGGGGGGCGTAGAGGCAAAAGCCACGTAGGGCTACGTGGGGGGGTTCACAGGAGGCCAAAATGGAGCTACGTGGTTTATGCACGCTCCCTTAGGCATTGAACTTAGGAGATCATTATTTCCCAAAAACTTTTTGAGGAAATTGACTAACTGCTTGTTGTAACAAGTATGTTGTTGTGCAGATACGTAAAGATAAGTTACTGGTTTCTCAAATCAACAAATTCATTTATCTGTCAAAATCTTGAACATGGCAGCATCAACAGCAACGGTATTTCTTCAATTGTATAATGACAACACAGCCAAACCTGTTGCAAATATTCAATGAATTTATTCTTGACCGGTTTCGACCCGCCTTAAGGGGGTCAACAGGTTTCTGAAGAAGACCCCCTTAAGGCGGGTCGAAACCGGTCAAGAATAAATTCATTGAATATTTGCAACAGGTTTGGCTGTGTTGTCATTATACAATCATTTATCTGTGTCTAATAAGTCAAGAAGAAACTCACAAGTATTATACTGTGCGACCTTTTAATGCAGATGAAATGTATGATGCTTAAGATTTTACGCCCCGTCGATGTCAAGATCATTAATGACGAGAAAGGATTGGGGACAAGGAACGGGAAAGAATTTGACCCTGGTCTTCTGGAGGAATTATCTCGCGTTCACCTGGAGTGATTTCTGAAAACCATGGGAAATATAAATTTGGATGGCCGAACGAGGTTTCGAACCTGCGTATTGTCGAATACCAGGCCCGAGCTTAACCTTTCAACCACCACGTTAAAGAGAAAAGTAATAGCAACACTTTTGAAGAATGGTAATAGAAATACAGTTTTAATAGAAAAATTGGAACAGATGCAGTTGATGTAAAAAGAAGTAAACAACATCTAATGCAAATTAGTATAAGCCAGAAGACTATTCTTCAAAAAGAGAAAGCTTTTAGTATCAAACGTTGACTACCTTTAAGGAAGACCTATCCAATACTTCATGACTTGAATTCTGTACCACCAGACAAAAGAAACATTGTAGTATCTTAAATACTGTCCTGCCTAAAAGAATGTTAAATAAAGCAACAAGGTACGAAATACAGACGTAGGGACTATGTGCGAAGAATCTTACAGAAAGAATCGAAATTTACGTTACTTATAGAGATGCAGGTGCTGACTGAGATGTTACTACGTACTATTACAGCAGGGAAATGCCATAAAAAATGAAAGTGAAGCAGATATATAATCCGCCATTGTGGTTTAGTACGCTGAGGCGCCGCAAACTGGTTCGGGGAGGTTAAACGGGACGGAGCACTAACCCAGGACCCCGCGTATCACCAGTCCTGATTACAGCTTTTTGGGCTGTTTCCCGCAATCATTTAGGTGAATTGGGACGGTTCACAACCTCCACCTCATAAACTGCATACTTCACAAATGAAAAATACACCTATCATACAGAACACACAAAGTGACACGTTTTCCAGACGGATAACAACACAACACTTTCGATCATTACATTAGGACTCCCAGGCCTAACAGCCCTGATTAGACATCTTGCAGGAACTCAGTTCCTCTCCTCCCCCCCCTCCTAACACGATTCCATGTGGTACTTGGTGTTCGTATCGTAAAAAAGCAGATATAGTCCAATGAACGTTATAATAGGTTTATAAAGATATATAGATCATCCGAATTTAGAAACAGATCAAATGCTTAACATCGAATCGTCAGACAGATCACGGAAAAAGCAGATGAATGTTAACGTTTTGTCTGTAGCATTGTGTCATTTCAAACATTAAAATTGAGACCTCTCTGAAACATTATTACGTCATTTTTTACCTGAAAATTTTACTGTATTCTCACTAATTATTAATACATAAAGAAAGCAAAAAAATTATGTAATTATTTGAGAAATAATTTTTTGCGTAGGTCTTCATTTCTTATTGAAGATTAGGTCACTAGACTTGGGTAAAGACTGGGGGCAAGGCAAGAAAAAAATTAGGTGATGGTCTTTTGAAGGAACCGTCCCTTCATTTGAATATTCAGCAGGAGTGATTCAGGAAAACCATGGAAAATAGAAATCTGCATGGACGGTCGGGAATTCGAAACCACGTTCTCCCGAAAGTCAGGCCCCAGCGTTTTCCTTTAATACCTACTAGACGTTAAAGAATTGACGTAAAAACATAATGCTTAAAGCGATGATAATGTGAACGTGAAACGTGAGTTTTAAAGCTTCTCGTTACTGCTAGTAATATTGGTTATCAGACCTTTGTACGCTGCTGTCGTTTGGCTTCTACACCTTCGCTTTTCTTCGTATTAGGTTATTCCGAAGGTTAGAGGATTCAATGAATGTCACTTGCTGGGCATCCATTCGAAGTATTGTTTCATCTTCTTTACCATGAATGGAAAAGTGTTGCATAGTTCAAAGCTGCTCAGAAGACAGCAATACTTAGTACCAATTATTTTCAGAAATGGGTAGTGAATGCTTGTTCTCTCCTCAAATGGAAATCTTGATCGAGCACCGATCTACTCAGACATTTTTTGCCTAAATAGTATTTCTTCTACATCCAGATTTGGGTTTTCCATGGTTTCCCCAAATCACTCCAGTCGAATGCCGGGATGCTTCCTTCAAGAAGGCCATGGCTGAATTCCTTACCGTTCCTTGCCTCCGGCCTTTTCCCGCCTCTATTGTCATCGATGTCCACGAGGCGTAACGCCATAAGCAAAAGAAATAATCATCCACAGAAATATGACTCATTGATTCCCATTTTACAGTTTTCATATTCCTTGTATCTATTAGCGCATACAACATTTGCACATTCCTTTCCATATTCTATCATTTTCCATTTCAGTACTGAAATGTTGTTGATTGATTCACAACGGGACAGAAAATTGCGATTCTCATATTCCTCACGAATCTTATTATTTTTATAACTTCTAGCAGTGATATTAGACACGTCGTTATCACATATCGTAGCGAAAGTTATGCAGATCAAGGAAGAATGGGATATCTAGACGGTTTTCCGCCACTGGGACAGGCAAACGGAAATCTATGTTTCTTGTTAAAGTATTACGAAACGTAGGAAGACAGTGAACGATAGTTATCACTCATCGGAAATGTAACTGAAAGAAATGCAACTATATTTGATACATCAAAGGAAACAACATTACGCATATTCGTGACTGCCGTATGATGTGTTCTGTGTTTCAGTAAGCAAAGAATTTACTAAGAATAAATTACAAGACCCTCATAAATTATTTATGTTCAATGGACTGCGTCTTAATCATTAGTATAGAATTTTATAACACAGGTTGTATGAAAACCTATTTACTTTAGTTTTTCTGACAGACACAGTGAATTTGTTTAAAAATGGAGAAGAAAATGCAGTCAATAACTAATGCTTCAGACGTCAGTGCCTTATGAACTGCAGGGAATACTGAATATCGGTAGTACAACAAAAACCTGGGGTTGACAAGTACCTTTTTTTTTTTTTTTTTTTTTGTAACAGTTTAACGTCCCTTTTTAACAACGTGGTCTTTAGAGACGGGGAAAGGATGGGGGGCAAGGAATGGGAAGGAATTCGGCCATGGCCTTTTGAAGGAAGCATCCCGGCATTCACCTGGAGTGATTTGGGGAAACCATGGAAAACCCAAATCTGGATGCCCGGACGGGGATTCGAACCGCCGTCCTCCCGAATGCGAGGCCAGAACGCTATCCGTTACACCACCACGCTCGGTTGACAAGTACCATCATCCTTAAGTACTTCTGTTATTAAAGATTTATTTGATATTTCGCTAGGCTGTTTTATTAGTTCCCCCCGCTCCAAAATAAACATAGATCGCTGAATAGGAGGTGTAGCATATCATTCTCAACGTCTGATTTCTACGGCTGAAAATTGCAATCGAGTTCTTATTTCACAAATGAATCTTGTAAAGCAAAAAGCGTTAAATGCATTAACTGCAGCCATGCCTTTAGTCTTTTGAACGATTACTCATTTCTTTCGTCATAAAAATGAGAGAGTTTAACTTAATATAAAGAATAATGTTCTTTCTTTTACTATTAGTTTAAAACATTACAATTACATGGGCTTAAAAGTTAGATATCGTCTATACAATTTTCACTTTCGATTGGATTTTTTATAGATTCTCAGCTTCAGCTAAATCTCAGGTGAATATTGCTTTTTATTTGTGAAACACTCTGTGATGGTCCGTGGCACGTTCAACTGTTTGTCACCGAGAATAGGAACAGGTCTTCCCAACTCCCACACAAAAGTTTATTAGGGATCCAACTAACTTTCGGGTTGTGGTGTAAGTTAAACTTTATCATTGGATTATCTCCTTGTATGCTACAGTGAAACCGAAAAAAAAACAACCATAAGGAATAAATGAACTTATAAGGCTGATAGTTTTATAACGTAATTGTTCGTTTCTTTCACTGGAATGTTTTTACACCAGTCCCCCGACAAATCTTATCAGTCTTGTGGCGGATTATCTTTACCGAAAGACCTAATAGTCAATAATGAAGAGCACATTAACAGATTAGACGCGTTAAATCTTTAACACAAGCATATCCAACGCGTTCACATTGACTATCATCGCATGCTTTTTGTACTATAAAGAACAGTTCTTATTAAGAAAGTACTGTGCATGGGTGATTGGATTACAAGAACATGATTATACAGCGTATTTTATCGTCGCATTTTACACATTGAAATAAGCTATATGAACGTAAAGGAGATATTCATCTGGTGACTGAACAGAAAAATGGAATTTAGAAAGAGCAAGTAAATTGTATTTCATTCAGTTTTTATCCTTTACTTTATTAAAAAAATAAAAATAAACACTTCTGAATGCGTTCTATTGAATATGCTTCCCTGAAAATTTTTATTGTATACCATTGTTGGCGATACTGTCGGAAAATTACTCTATAATTTCAGGAAAATCAGTTGAGTCTCATTACAATGTAATCTTCTTCGCAGTCTCAGAAATACTGAACCCGTTTTCAAGTAATTAGCTGAAAGTATTCCAGTGCATCAGTTGGCTATGCAGAGCGACTTTTCTTGAGGAAGATAATACCTAATTTCTGGGGAAAAGACTAGAATCCTAATTAAAATAGTATGGAAGGTTGGTTTCCTGAAGTAACTGTTACACGCCATTCTTCAATGACTGCTTTAAGGAGAGTTACGATTAGATATTAATTAATGTAGATGTTCTGAATATGTGGATATTTATTCGTTAAGAATTATATGATGCTGCTAAATAGTTTCACCATGATAATTAGTTTATATATTTTTAGCAAGTAGTATTATAACTGCGTATTAGCCGACAGACCTTGAAGGGTTGTTTGGTCATTTGTTGAGAGAGTTACAGTTTGTCGTGTAGTCCACCCATGTCATTGCTATCCTATCAGGTAAAGGGGACCAACAGGTTTACGCGAAATACGAATCACGGAACGTTCTACCATACCCAATACAAAAACCAACGCTTTTCGAGAGATGAATGTCAGTTTAAGAGCCCGTAAAAATTCCGGCATAGGACGGGGACCTTCCGATCCACATTCAGGCACCTTAAGCAACTGAGTCATCAGACAGGTCTTAAGCAGTAGTATTCCGGTTGTTGGAGTGCATCAATAAAGGGATCTTGTTCACCGGGTTGCCAGCTGACAGGCGCTGACGCGGGCAAAGAGTTCGCTCAGACGCCGACTGTGTGTTGCTACATTGCGCCTACCATCTACATTATCTGCATTTTATATACTATTTATTCCAGAAAATTGTGGGTGGCAGAGGGTGCTTTGCATCAAAGCTAATGTTTACTCTGTACGTTCCAATCCTGGATGGGACGGAGAAAGAAAGAATTCATTTAAGCTTCAGTGCGGCACCTTATTTCCCTAAGCTTATCTCTCTTGTCATTGCGACGCAAATAGATTGGTTGAAGAAGTATTTCATAGCACTTTTTAATGAAAGTGGGTGTACGCATAAGTTGAAATGAAACCTACGTTGTCTGTCTACCAGAGTATCTTACCTAATTTACGAACTAATTCTGTGATGGTTTCGTGAGGACTGTAGCAAGCAGTCACAAATCGAGCGGTTCTTCTCTGTATTTTCTCTGTACTGTTAATCAGACCTGTACGAAGCGTATCCCAAACGCCACGACTGTAGTCGCAATGTAAACGCACGAGAGTTTTTTTTTATTAACTTTACCTGCTTTGTTTGTGCATTACAATATTTCAAGATTCGATCCACGAATTGCAGGTTAGTATTAGCACAACCTACGACCGTACGAGTAAGCAGATCTCATTTCATGTTGCTTTATATTGTTATTCTCAAATGTTGCACGGAGTCAACCATATCAATAACTGAACTATTTACTTTGCACTCCTCAGCAAGCGGATTATTTTTGTTAGTTATGCACATTGCCATGCATTTTTTGCGATTTAGTGTATGTTGCCATTCGTTGCATCATGCTGAAATAACATCCATATTGCGCTGAATTTTTAAGCAATCGGCCCAATTCCTTACTTCCTTTCAGATGAACACATCAGCAAGCAATCTCAAACTGTTATTACCGTTGTCTCCGAGACAGTTTATAAAAAATTAAGAAATGAAGTGGTCTTATTACACTTCCTCGAATGACGCCCGAGGTAATATTTAGATTTCAAGGACTTCTCCGTCTAGGGCGACATATTAGCTGTAGAATCTCGTATTACGCTATAATATCCCCTTGGTTATCACGCTTTTGTATCAGTTGCAGGGTTGGGGCAAAGTTAATTGGAATTGTAGAAAGCAGATAAATGATAAATCGTCAATATTTTTAAGTAAAAAAAAGACTGTCTTAAGCCAAAATTAAGAATACTTAATACTGCCCATAAGTAAAAATGAGTAATTGGGAAATATAATTACACTGACTGTCCCTACAAAATTTAAATCATGCGCTGCATGCTAGGAAGAATGTACAAGTTTCTAACTTCAACAGTTAAAATCATTCCGTAACTTCTCAGATTCCTTCAGTCCAACATTAAAAAATACTAACTTAAAATTGTAGTAATGTATTTAATTTAATATTATTTTGTGTCGCTGCACGGATTACGTCCAAAAACTTAATAATTGTTCAGAATCACCTGTTCGTCAATTTTTTAAGGTTTAAATTCTCTGAAACCACAAAAGCGAGTTCATAATTGTTTTTCAAAACAGTAAAGTTCGCACCTGACGCTCGTGAAGTCACGGGCTCAAATTATCGCCCGGCCATCCAAACTTTTGTTTTCCATGATTTCCATAAATCACGCCAGGCGAATGCCACAGTGGTTCCTTCAAAAGCAAAGACCAAATACCTTCCAGTTTCTTGCACCCCATTCTCTACTGAAAAAATTAAAATACAAACTGTTAGCTAGATTCACGTGATAGAATATTTAGAGGTGTTAAATGAGTTCATACTACATTCAAAGAACGTAACCTAATTAAATAAATTTCAGTTTGCTTTCCGATTTTGGGATTGGGTTTAATTTGTTGCCGTGCTGCATGCCTCCTCAGTGTTGGGTTTAGTGACATGTATTGAGGGATCCCGGGTTCGATTTCTGTTGTCTTTCTTACATTTTACAGGTTCGTAGCCTGATGTTTACCTCACTTTGTTTGTGTGATGTTCGCTAGGAACCAACGTCTCTCGGATTCCATGTCAAAATGCAGGTTTCTTTCAACCGATGGGATCAATGGGTTAGGTCACTAATCTGTTCGTCAGCTGAAGTCACCAAGTACTATACAGTTCAAGGCCGGGCCGCCAACTGCCTACGGAATGTGTAATCTTTGCGCTAGTAAGTTTCGTGTTATTTTGACTACAAAACAGTTGCATGCAAGTAAGGAACCACTTAGATATCTGCCTAGGTTATCCTTATAAGGAGCCATAACGATGACCGATATGACGACATTCACTGAGTTTTAATCCGACCATGTGTTCCATGTAACTACATCTCAGCACGAAAACATAAACAAATTTTTGTTAATTTTAATTGAGAATGGTGTAAAGGCAGGGAAAGGGAAGGAAATTGGTAATGGCCTTTATGAACAAAGTATCTCCTGTTCGTCTGAAAAAAATAAACCTAGATGGAGGAAATAGAACAAGTATCTTTGAAAATGCCACCCCTCAAATTTAACCGCTAATCTATCAGTTTCTCTTTGCTATATGAACTGTTGTTATTTACAAAACGTAATGAAGTAAATAACAGTATCAAATTACGAAAGAATTATTTTGGTGGCGATACGCTCAGATATGTCTGGATTATTTCACAATAAGATTAATAGTGATGTAGAAGTACGTAACAGGATGGGTGTAACACTTTTGTCTGCTCAGGACTTAGTTTGCAATTAGTGCTATCTCTATATCTCTCAGTGGCAGGAAGGAAGACCATGAGTCATACGAGGTGCATTCAAGTTCTAAGGCCTCCCATATTTTTTTTTGTCCAGACTAGAAAGAAATAGAAACATGCGCATTGTTTTAAATAGAGCGTACACTTGTTGTTAATACGTGACAGAGATGGCAGTACTGTACGACATTTGTAACTCTAGTGGCAGCGTCGAGAATGAGAACTGTCTTAGATACTTAAAATGGCAACATTTTCCTTACTTGAACAGCGTGTAATCATTCGTTTTCTGAATTTGCGTGGTGTGACACCAACTGAAATTCATCGACAGTTGAAGGAGACATGTGGTGATCGAGTTATGGATGTGTCGAAAGTGCGTTCGTGGGTGCGACAGTTTAATGAAGGCAGAACATCATGTGACAAACCAAAACAACCTCTGCCTCGCACAAGCCGGTCTAACGACATGATCGAGCAAGTGGAGAGACTTGTTTTGGGGGATCGCCGAATGAGTGTTGAGCAGATCGCCTCCAGTGTTAGCATTTCCGTGGGTTATGTGCACACAATATTGCATGACGAACTGAAAATGCGAAAAGTGTCCTCCAGGTGGGTGCCACGAATGCTGACGGACCACAACGTATTAGAACAGTGCTTGACTCAACAGGCAGCACTAGGTTTCGATAACGACAATATCCATTTCTCCTTAGCGTTTTGTTTGGAAAATCGCATCCTGTTTCGGGTATATTCTTCTTCGTTGCACCTATCCCACTGATGCAAGATCGGCTTCTTTTCAGAGTGCGATGTGCTGGGATTTGACCGGCATATCCCTGAGTTTAGCGCCTCCCGGGAAGAAAAGTTTTTTTTTTAAAAATTAAGGCTTTATGCCTCGTCGACGTCGAGGTCATTAGAGGCGCGATAGGACTGGGGGACAAGGATCGAGAAGGAATTCGGCCATGGCCTTTTGAAGGAAGCATTGGCCTTGAGTGATGTGGGAAAGTCATGGAAAACCCGGACGGAGATTCGAACCCGAATGCGAGGCCAGAGCGGGTAGGAAAGTTGTATTGCCACCTGTCTACGAAACGCGAAACCATGTTCTGTGCGCACTAAGTTAGTTTCTGTTTATGTAATGTGCAGTTTATGAGGTGGACATTGAGAACATTCTCTGCATTCATCTTGGTTATTGCGGAAAACCTCCTAAAAAACCGCAATGAGGACGGCCGCTATGCGGGAACCAGGACTCGATTCTGCCCTGCTGTACAGTCTTTGAC
>JARYHS010005462.1:0-28676 GCA_031002005.1 Vandiemenella viatica | reverse complement strand
AGCAGCCTTCCACTTCTGAAATTAGTGGAAACCCTTTTACAAAGTTAAATACCCTTATAATGCATAAAAGAATTAATATCAATAAGAAGTCTTGTATTTGTGAAGTTTGTGGAAAGTCCTTTGCGCAGTCTAGTAGACTTAAAGAACACAAAAGAGTTCATACAGGTGAGCGTCCTTATCCTTGTGAATTTTGTGGAAAATCCTTTGTGACGTCTAGTAACCTTATTTCACATAAAACAGTTCATATAGGTGAGCGTCCTTATCCTTGTGAATTTTGTGGAAAATTTTTTGCGAGGTCTAGTGACCTTATAAATCATAAAAGAGTTCATACAGGTGAGCGTCCTTATTCTTGTGCAATTTGTGGAAAGTCCTTTGTGAGGTCGAGTCGCCTAATAGAACATAAAAGAGTTCATACAGGTGAGCGTCCTTATTCTTGTGGAGTTTGTGGAAAATCGTTTGCACTTTCTAGTCACCTTAAAACACACAGAAGAGTTCATACTGGTGAGCGTCCTTATCCTTGTGAAGTTTGTGGAAAGGCCTTTACGAGGTCGAGTATCTTAATACAACATAAAGAGTTCATACTGGTGAGCGTCCTTATCCTTGTGAAGTTTGTGGAAAGCCCTTTACTAGGTGAGTAACCTAATACAACATAAACGAGTTCATACTGGCGAACGTCCTTATTCTAGTGGAGATTGTTGAAAATCCTTCTCAGTTTCTAGTAACCTTGTAATACATAAAAAATTCCATGCAAGCGAGTGTCATCCTTAGGTATCTTACGGGAAATTGGTTATGCAACTAGTATTGCTATTGCTTCTGAGCTGCTTTATGGTTGTAAACTTTGAGGAAAGTTTTTTAAAGGGTCTCGAGACCTTAGAGTGCATACAAGAATTCATGAGATGAGCGTCCTTATTCTAGTTAGATTTGTGGAAAATCATTTACAGTATCAATTTGGCTTGTAGGACTTGAAACAGTTCATACAGGTGAACGTCCTCTTCTTTTTAAAGAATATGAAAAATTATTTGTGATCTCTCGTAATGTTAGAGGGTGTTCATTAATGATTGGGGTGTTTTTCCAGAATTTCGGACCCCCTCCCCCGCCGGTGAGACTTCGTGAGATTTCGTCGGACCCCCCTATAAAATGACGTGGGATTTTGAGGGGAAACACCCCCCCCTCCCTTCCGATCAACCTCGCAAGTTTTTGAGACTTTTTTTTAGGTCTCATGCTCCGAAGGGTGGTTATACCCCCCCCCCAAATCAACTTTCGCGGCATATGTAGTCCTTTTCTTTCTCCGTAATTCTACAAGAGAATTTCAAAACCTCACGTGAAACTTCCGTTGACTTCCTCCCGCTTGGTGAGGTTTCGCGAGATTTCGCCGGGCTTGCCCCCCCCCCCCTATTTCACCTCACGTTATTTATCGATATTCACACTGATGACCGGAATTATGATTTTAAACTTTGTGGAAAATGTTTTTTGATGGAGTCTGTTACTTTTTGCAAGACAAAAGAATTCACATCATTTAGCAATATTATGCTTGAGAAATTTTTAGAATACATATCAGTGAGTGGTCTTAACCTTGTAAAAATTGCAAGAAATTGTTTACACAGGCTCAAGAACCTAAAATATATATTATAGTTAATATAGATTGGATTTCTTATGCTTGTGATGTTTGTGGAAAATCTTTTAAAAGGACTAGTAACATTAGAACATTTTAATGATATTACGAGTGACCTACTTTATGGAGTTTATGGTAAATCATTGAATCATTATTTCAGCTGTACGCTGGTTAAAAGTGTATATACAGGCAAGCGGCCTTATATTGGTTTATTTTTTTAGGATGTTATTTAGTCAGTCTCGTGGTCTCAATGAGTAGCCTTTATGTTTGTAAAATTTGTTGGGAATTAGTTACCTAGTGATACATTAAAGAATTGTTATTTTTTACCTGTTTTTAGAAAATCATTTAAGCTCTATGGAATTGATGTAATATGCAAAATAAACCACGTAAATGATTAAACTTACTTTTGTGATGGTCATGGAAAAGTATCTCATTAGTTAATTATCTATAAAACTCACAAAAAGTTTATACAGGTGAGTAGCCTTATTATTGTGATTTGTGGATAATTGTGTAAGCGTTCAAGTTAACTTACACCTATACTTGTAAGCTACCTTATTTTCATGAAGTTTGTGGTAAATAATTTCTATTTAAGACTAAAAGAATCTGTATAAATGAATACCTTTAGTCTTGTGCAGATTGTGGAAAATATTATTACTATTAGAACACATTAAAGAAGCCATTATATTTGGTATACCATATGCTAGTGAAACTTTGTAAATATTGTATTTATTATCTTGTAACCTCACACAGCGTATCATTATCCATATGTTAGCAGCCTTGAGCTAGTGAAATTTTTATAAAATAGTTTATGGTGTATTGTTGCATTATAAATCATAGAAGAATCCAGTTGAGTGGACATCAGTTTCAAAGTAATTTGTTCACACTGTCTATTAATCTTTGTTGGATTGGAGAATATATTATGCGGTGGAACATTTGGTTGAAATGTTTGCAGAAAATCGGTTACTCAGTCTAATGGAATTCTGTCAATTTTCTTAGCCTAGGATATATTAAAAAAAGTATACTAACAACAATGTTTGTATATCGTGTTTGAGAAATTTACATTACTCAAATTGTTTGATTTATTGTTTCATTTTAGATTAGTCAGATAATGAATATTAACTAATGATACTGGTGTTTTTATTTCTTAGCTTTTTTGTTCAAGGTAAATAAAATATGTATAAAATTCATTTTTTGATGTATCTGCTTTTCCAATATATAAGTATCTAATAATTCAGTACTTTTAATCACTTCTTAGTTACGTTGTACACTGGGTGTGCGCTGATTTCTGTTTAAAGTCGTTTCATAAAATTTCTTTCTTTAACTTATCTTCTGTTTGTTTGCTTGAAACATGAATACCACTATTTGAAGACAACCATGTGTCTAAGGTATTTTTCCCGAAGAATTATTACTTGGATATAACTAATATAGTCAACTTTTGATTTTGAAGTCATGTAATATAATATAAGCATCTTCATTCTTCATACTTGTTGAAATTTTAACTACACACAAATATTTTATTAGAGAAGACTTATTATGTCACTAACACTGCCAATCATGTGAGTGCTGATGTTCATCATGATTGATAACTGTTTTTGCTGCTGTTCCTTTGTAGCTGGTGGCATTTTTCAATCCCTGACAGTAAATGAGAGATTTTATTCTTGATTGTGGAGTGCTTTCTGTTTATGTTTGGAATTATTTTGCAAGATTTTTTTTACTCTCAGTATATAACTTTATTAATTTTAACTTATTTATATTGAGTATATGTTAAGAATGCTTTGGATATTAGTTATCAGAAATAACCTTCCTGTTTAAGATTGTGTTGTAGACAATAAGAAATAATGTCCATGTTTATTAGAAGTTTTTTATTGCAAAAAGACTTTTATAATTTTTTATCCGTTTTTCAGCTGTGATTTAATTACTGTTTTTAATAAATAATCTACTCAGCTTCACAAAGAACAAATAATTTCTTATCACTGTCACCGATTTTGTAATTTTCCAACCAGTATATACAACACACAAAGGATCAAATCATTGTATGTATTTAGTCTTCAAATACATATTGAAATATTAGCCTCAACTTGTTTTCTGGCCTAATCTTTTATGATTCTTAGCCAACCCTCCTTCTTTATCCGGGCTTGGGACCATGAACATCAACTACTAAGTTACTTAATCCAGCCAGTACTGTATTTGAAATAGTAGCAGTGGTGTTGTAGAATGTAGCAGTAGTCTCTGAACAAGTTGCCAAGGCCCTGTGGATGAGTCTGATGTAGGTTGAGCTCTCTATTACTTTTCATGGTGAAGCATTAGGATTCAATTAACTGTGTCGCACATTGTGCAGTACTGTCCACTGCGTGCCTTTCCTGGTAGTCTGGAAGACCTAAAATTGGCTACGCCTGATGCGGTGGCCTGGTTGGAGCGACTCGACGTCACGCTGTAGTGGTTGTGATTGGTGACCCTATCCCACTGGCCGGCTCAGTGCATTGTCCGCTGTACTATGTGTAAATATATGTACATATGTGTGTTTAGTTTGTTCATTGATTGGTTGTTGAATAGTATATATGTCAAATAAGATCATACACAAAATAAACAAAATAAAATAAATAATTAGGATTCAATCCCTTTACTTCTGAAAACAGGTAGATATCACTTGCCTGACAGGTGATCTGACAATCCTGAAGCCTAGCATTTATTTTGTGAGGACACAACTTTGATCGTTACTTTGGCAGACTAGATTTTGGTTACCTATTATTTTCATCAGTCCTCAGCATCTTTATATAAATAGTGGGATAGTTTAGTTAGAAAGATAGTAGGGAAAATATTTTCCATTCCTTTCACCCAATCCACTCCCCACACTAATGACATTAACAACCAATCAAACCTTCGCACAAGATCTGTTATTCAGTTGGCAGCTTGAATGTATTTAATATATACACTGTAGTTCTCGTACCCTCTCGCAATATTTCAGGATAAATCCCATTCTGTTATATCACTGTTACCCTCTTCACTCTCTTCTCCTACAGATGTGGGGTTCTGGGAAGTATCTCTTGTAGTACCGACTATTTGTTAAAAGCTATCATAGTACTTGGCTTCTATAGGTCTCTTGTGTCCAACATTCTATTGAAACATACAAGGCAGTTAATAATGACATATATAAAAGTAGCATTGAGTTGTGCTGTGGATCTACTGGTTCTTAAGATCTTTTATACTTTTACTGTGATTAAAATTGAATGGCGATACTATTTCCAATTAGCTAACAGAAGTGATAATGTGTCCTTTTAACTTTTTTGTGAAATGAATTAGATTTAAAGCCTGCAAATGTTAGTTTTAATAGTTGTATAACAAAAATTTGTTTCCAATTATATCATACTTAATGATGACTATGTAGAAAGAACAATAACTATTAATTAGGTTTTGCTAGATTTGTTGGAATTATCAGTACAATGACATTGTAACATGGAAAACAGTATCTGCAATGCTTATTGTTGGTTCTGACTTAGACTGGACTATATGTACAGATCAAGTCTGTATTCTAGATGTAGAATTCTTAAACTGGTGGAAGCGAATGATTATTGTTTGTTGGATGATGTAGCTTGATTTTATTATAATTGCAGGCAGTGAATTTCCAAGATCTCTGCTGGTTATTGCATCTTACTACAGTATGTCGAGTGGTTACTCTGTCAACATAACTTCTTCATTATATTCTTTCCTTTTTTGTGCGATAATCTGCAACATGCTGTTTAAAATTGTCTACTGGAGGGTAACTTCTGTTTCAAAGTGTTATTTGGGATTCTATTTAACAAACTTCAACTCGCAAGTGGTTTTCACTACGCACCATACTTCTTGGGCTTTGTGTAACCCTGTGATCAGCAAAAGAGTTTAGAAGGGTAAAAACGGTTACTATATTTTGAGCCACTCTATTATAAATCTACCCTTTTCTAAAACACTATAATCAGAGAGGAAAAGAATAGACTTGCTCAGAATTAACACTGGTGCAGCGAATGCCTCCACTTCTAAGCTAAACTCTCATTTTGTTTTTATACCCCTTATTGTATTAGCCAGAGGTACAGAGCGTTTAATTTATGACGCGTCCGCGCGCACGGCAATAATCGCCCCACAGCGACCGCTCGCTTGCCGGTAAATCACACTGCGCATCGCCGGTGCTTAGGAATGCCTCATGCTTGCGCTTATTTCTTACCTTATAACGCATGCTGGAATACACGCTTGACATCTTCTAAGGAAGTTTTGGCTAACTCTCTGCAGTGTGTGCGAAGAAATATTATTATTTTTAGTTTTAACGTTTTCCCTAAGTTCCTCTTCCGTACTGGGATTTGAATCATAAACACGCACTTTTATGTAACCCCACAAAAAGAAATCACAAGGTGTCATGTCTAGAGAACGCGGAGGCCACAATCCACGACTGATAATTTGATTTTCACCGTAAACACGCTTTAAAGCACGCATAGAATTTTCGGCTGTATCATGAGTTACACTGTCTTGTTGAAAATGACCGTAATTTCTTTCATCTTCTGTCAGCTGTTCAAAAAAGGTATTTAAAATATTTTCTTTCAGTAAAAATGGTGCGCTTACGTTTCTTAGGCATGTCCATTAAGGACCCTGTAGCATGAAACTTGTTTACCAATCTTTGTATAGTTCA
Source organism: Vandiemenella viatica (assembly GCA_031002005.1). Taxonomy (NCBI): domain Eukaryota; kingdom Metazoa; phylum Arthropoda; class Insecta; order Orthoptera; family Morabidae; genus Vandiemenella; species Vandiemenella viatica. The sequence goes on along the minus strand of JARYHS010005462.1, from coordinate 22,410 downwards.
CCTGCGTGGAAATTCGGCTCCTGGAAAGTTTTCAATAAACATATACCTGCACCTCCTTGCAGATTCGTATTTCACATAACAATCATAAAGGTAAACTCGTTGCTGGAAAGTTTACTTCATCTTGACTTCATAGTATCTTCAATTCACACAATCTAGCTGAGAACTGAGTTGCAACGCGCATTTGCTGTGTTGTGAAGGGCCTGATATCGTCCGAGGGGGCGCGCCCATGCATTGTTTATCAGTATGAAAGTGGAACTTAGGGAAAACATAAGACTAAAATTATGAATACTTCTTCACAAACACTGCAGAGAATTAGGCAAAACATCCTTAGAAGATGTCAAGCGTGTATTGAAGGCCGATGGCCAACATTTCCAGCAGGTGCTATAAGGTAAGACATCGACGCACGCAAGAGGCGCTCCAGAGCAAGGGCGCTGCCCCGTGTGAGTTGCCGGCAAGTGAGGCGGCGCTGCGCCGGCCGATTATTGCCGTGCGCGCAGACGCGTCATAAATGAAACGCTGTGGAGAATAAAATGGTTTTCTAAGAGTGCATTGAATTTTTCGTCGATGAAGTATGAAGCAAGCAATGTCGCTGAATTTTCTGTTTTCTTAATCTTTCTACCAAATTTTGGTGGACACAGTGTTGAATTGACCAGGATTATCCGTGGCTGCTGTTGTTGAGAGTGTAGATTGTACGCGACGTGTCGCGGCCTTGAATTCAAAGTGCAGGAACTAGTGTTTATAGCAGAACCTGAAACATGCTCAGAACATTTCTGTAATGAATCGCCAAATATAGGACATGTTTCTGTATATTGGCACACGTATAACGTTCTCGGGATGTAGTCTTGCTCGGCCGCTTGTGCTAGCAGGGAGTAGAGAGACCAGTGCAGAGGCTCTTATCACACTGTGTCTAAGAGTGCGGTGTCCTCAAAGTGTCGCCACACATTTACAAACTTTCGTCAGGAAAATTATGGAAAGAAAACAGTTTTATTTCCTTATGAGTTCTAAAACATTTCACATAAACAAAAATAAGCTAGCAGTAACTTTTGTTATTATTGTGTTGTGAACACTTTCCTGTGAATTACTGCCACAGCCTGTGTTACTCAGCCCTGGCTGTTATCTCCGGCACTGCCAAGCAGCGCAACAATATTACTAAGGGTCATATACCTTGGACAACATTACAGATCCAAAAGCAAATACAGAATATTGTAAGAAATTACTAAGTGAAGTAATGAATAATTTACCAAAAACGCTGCATGAAGTTAATATTAGCAAAGTGCAAAAATAGACGGTTGTCAGCAAAAGAATATAACATAAATAATAATCAGAAGCACAAAGAGGCAAGTAGAGGACAAAGGATATTTTACACCGCCGGATGCGCTCCATCACAATTGAATTAAAGCAAAAAAAAAAAGAGAGAGTGAGAAAAGTGTGTGTGGTGGTGGTGGTGGTGGGAGGGTGGGCGTGATCATGTTACTTCATCTGCTCTGTACAGATAGGGGACGCAGTTTGCTTGTCCATCCATTGACTGCTTAGCTTTGCAGACAGAAGTCACCCGGCTGGAAGCTGCAACAGGTGTTTCCGTGGCGCTGAGGCTAAACAGAAATTGTGACGCACTGTACAGGAGAGTGACACAGCGGAGTTGGAAACTGGGGGTCTGAACTGCTGAACATAGAGCTTCTAGAAATTGGGAGCACGCTATTAATTGGTCTGGGGTAATCATAAACGCCGAGAGAAGGCTGTAAACTTGGACCTTTCGTGTCTACTGCATGAGGTGTGATGCAGGATGTGGAGCTTGCTGCTGATTGGTGGTCGTGTATGATGCATCAGTGTCTGTCTGCGTGAAGGCGACCTTACACTCGCCTGCTCGCAGTAAATTCAAGAAAAAGTGACGTCACCGATTCGTAGTCGTGATATATAATTTAACAAAACGACCTACAGTTTTCTAGGAAACACATAATCTCGTCTTTTATCTCAAAGCAGAAAGAAGGAGTTTACTTCGATACTTTGATTTCTGCTGTCTTGAATTTAGTTCTAGATGAGCCGAGACTGCCTTTGAGTAGATACTGTACGTTTGTCGTTCTCATTTCTTGTATATAAAACATGTTGGATTGTCTAAATAAGAGGCAAAAACCGCGATGAAATATTTTCAGCAGATATAAATTATTTCTAAATCCCGAGTGGATATGGTAATAAACTCAAAACTCATTAAAATTGCTTAAAAATTCAATTGAAATACATATTAGTAAGTTACATCTTACAGGGAAAGTTTGTTTCAATGCTTTCAGTTGAAAAACATATAAATTAATTTAAACCTTTTACCGAAATCATATTACATTAAATTTAAATAAAAAAATAATAAAGTACCCATTTTTAAAAGATGCTTCCATCAACTGGAAGAGTGACGTAGACATAGCCCCAGCGCTGATAAAGCCAAAGTACTTGGAAAGGGGAAAACTGCGGGTGATATCGTACTTGAGATGTTTTCCATTTATTACATCAAGCAATTTATGTGAGAAAAAAAAATTCTGATCTCGTTACAAGTAACTGTGAACAATTAAAAAAATATCATCGGCCAATAATTAAAAATTTAATAGCGAGCGAAATATATATAGAAATACAAGAAAATAAGACAGACTATTTTCAGTGGGCAACAGAGAGCAAATCTAAAAACATTCTTTGGCCATTTTGACCATTATTATCATAGCGTATGAGCAGTTTCAAAAGACGAAGCCATTTTTCCGCTCCTGTTTGGAATTCGTTACCGTCGACACAGAGATGACCAGTCAGGAACAGATGTTCATTTTACCAAAATCAGCTGATGTTCCAGCCTGTCTTGTGACGAAACATTCGTTAGTAGATCGAAAGAAACCTTCGGAAATTTGGCGCTCTGTGATACCAGTCCAGCGGATTTAGGTTTAACGATTTGTGACAACGAATGAGACCTGGGACCACCCTCAGTCAGTGCAGTGGAACACGGGAAGTGGTAACACTTCAAAGTGTTCAGTAAAGTAAAAGAGATGTTCTCTCCATAAAATGTTTTAAAAAAGTAGGTTCAAACTACACTTGGAAGGAGAAAAGATGGAGTTTTTAGAAACAAAAAACATGACACTATCAAACATGAAGCAATTTATATTGGAAATTAATGGTACACAAGAGGGAAGCCATATGGGAAGTTATGAGTAGTATTATGGCTACAAAGAGAACAGACATTTTTCTCAAGGAATAAATTAATAATTCCTTCTAAACTTCTTCAGACCCATTGACACAGTTAAGCCTCTCTATACTTTACTCATGATGATCTTAAATAATGAATTATTGCAAGTGTTTTATAAGACAAATGATTTCCCATCATTAGCTCGGCCAAAGTTATGATCCTTAACGGTATATGACTAGTTTATTCTTTAACAGAATTAGGAATTGGAATGTTTATTTCAAAGACCTTCTAAATTGTGAACCCTCAAGTGAAAACTTACCTTTGAAAAATATTCATTCCAAATCCAGATTCCGAATATCAAAATTTGTAATCCATAGAATTAAAAACAAAAAACCCGGGGAGAAGATGATACAACTGCTGAAATTTGGAAAATATGTGGTACAAGCATTGTATATAAAGTTTACATAAAGTTTATCCGATTTTTTAAAATATCTTGATCAAGGATAAACTGTCCAACGATTGGAAATTTACTCTAGTTCACCTCACTTCAAGTGCTTTTATTTTCAAATTGCTATATTTGGTGACTGCGAGTTGATAGTAAAACGTCTTTGTTTGAATGTTGTTCAGCGTTTTATATTTTCATATTATTGTCGGTCATCAGAAAGTTTTTGATAATACCTATAAGAATGCTATAATATTTAAGATCTCAAAATCTAAGTTTAAATACTAGTATTAATTATTTTCATCAACCATAAACGTATGTTCGTTAGGGAAAGTTGAATCATTTGCGAGAATATTTGCAGAAATGCCGTCTGTATTAGGTTAACTGTGTTGAACGGCCAACATTTAGCTCGTACTCCGAATACATCGGCGGTGCGATTTGCCATCAGCTGCTATTTTACTCACCGTCAACATCATTCCTTCAAATTCGACAACTGTGAACGAGAAACGAGTGATCTTCACTCACCCAGCACGTGACCTGGTGCCGGCTGGCTGCAAGGCTTGTGCACCGCAGCCCTGGCTGGACCCCAGTGAGGGCACTGCACACTCACTGTTAGTGGTGATTCCTCCGTGTAATGGGTACAGCAGACTTGTCGGCCCTTTCCGTGATTTATAACAGAACAGACCGGTACCGGCATTTAGAATCCGTCATAATCTCAACATAGAAACAATACACGACACAGAACAATACGAACGCGTGGACGGGAGCAGTGAACCACACGGAGGAAGTGAACGCAGCAGGCGCAGAACCCGTCGATGTCATACCCTGGTTCCCTGCTCAAGTAGTCATACCATCCATCCTCTGTAGGTGCGATACACAACATGACTTGGCCCACTGACCTCATCTCGAAAAGATTAAAACATTTAAAAACTGTTTGTCACAGTCTCAAAGTAATGGCTTTGCTGAGGATACTGTGCAATTAAAAACTAAAATTCAAATACAGCTAGCTGGCTGATTGTGTGCGTGGATTGGCTTTATTTATTTATTTAGTTTTAATTAAAAGAAACACGCTCGTTTTGCTTTATTATGAGTTGTTTCATCCAACAAAAATGCAAAGTGCGTTAGGTTTCTTCGTGGTGATGTCGTTTACAAATTACAAAGACATGAACAAGCACTCATATCTCAGCCTCACCAATCAGTAGGCGCAGCAAAAAATATTTCACCTAAAATATGCCTGTCGATATGCAACTGATTTCTACTCGCAAAAGAAGATAACAACAACAAACCCATAGCATAAACGGTTTCTACTCTGTTGCTCATACAACTTACATCTGAGAGGCGAGGAACAATGTAAAGATGCTCTTGAAGAGTTCATTAAATTTTGTGTGAAATTTTGAAAGACCACATAGAAAATTTTAGTTAAATTTTATTGAAATGGAACACAGGCTCCGGTGGCAATTTACCTACACACCCATCTTCCCCCTATCCTGCACCCATCTACAAATTTTATCTTTAAATTCTTTCAACGTTTTCGGTAAATTATTCATCATTTATCTTGGTAACTCATTCCAATCATTCACACCCTTACCTAAAAAAGAGAATCTTCCCACACCCTTGTGCCTGAAATCGAGTGCCAGCTTGTGGTCATGGTCATCTTTTCCCTTCCATGCACTACTTTTCATACCTACTGCAATATCTTTCCATGCCTCATCGCCAGTATATGCCCTGTACACTCCCATGACCCTCCTCATCCTCCTCCTGCTTACAATGAATCCCATTCCAGCTCCTTTATCATATCTGTCACTGATTGCATTCTGCGATAATTTCCAGAAACAAATCTAGCAGCCCTTTTTGGCACCCTCTCCAACTCCTTTATTTGATACGTAAATTGAGGGTCCCATACTACACCACCATATTCGAGCAATGGTCTGATCAAAGTTTTGTAACCCAATTCCTTTACTTCTCTTGTGCATCCCCTCATCACTCTCTCCAACAAGTGCTGAATTTTTAAACCTTTTCCTACCACCTGTACAATGTGACCTGCCCAGTTAAGCTTGTTATCAAATGTAATGCCAAGATATTTACATTTTAAGTCTTCAATAAGCAATTATTTCCCCGCCTTATATTCATAATTAACCTTTTGTTTTTTATTTGTGTATCTAATAAGCTGACTCTTCTTTGGATTTATCTTCATCCCATGTTTACAAACCCAACTAGATATCCTGTCCAGATCACCCTGCAAAAGTTTACAATCCTCTATCGTTTTGATTCTTTTATATAACATTATGTAATCTGCAAACAATCTAATTTCACATAGTAAACAATCAATACAATTATTCAATAGAACAATGAATAGCAATGGTCCCAATACGCTACCCTGTGGCACACCCATTTTTACTTCCACTTCTTTTGATAGTACATTTCCTACCCTTACTTTCTGTTTTCTACCTTTTAAAAATTCTTCTATCCAGCAAATTACTTTCTCATCTACTCCAATGGTTTTTACCTCATTTACTGCCATTTTATGGCTAACTCTGTCAAACGCCTTTGACAGATCTATCAACTTGGCCTCCCTTGTCCATTTCATCTGACATATCTTGCATATATCCCACCAACTGAGATTCACATGAATATCCTTGCCTGAACCATGTTGCCTGCTTGAAAACCACTTACGTTCCTTACATATATTTCTGATGTGGTTGCATATCAATCTTTCCATTAATTTACTTACCGCTGATGTCAAACTGATTGGCCTGTAATTCTCAACTCTATTTCTCACCCCTCCTTTATGTACCGGTACTACTATTGCACTTTTCCAGTCCTGTGGTATGCAGCAAGTATCCAGACTCAATTTAAATAACATTTCAAAGTAAGGTACAATGTCACATCCGGCTATCTTTAAAATATCAGTAGTAATATTATCTACACCAGCACCTTTGTTTTTTTCAGCTTTCTTATTTCCTTCATGATTTCCTCAGGACGAATTTCAAATTTTTTACTATCTTCATTTCTAATTGTGTTGTTAAGCTCGTTCTCCGAATTAGACCTTACCGTTTCTGATTCACTGTCCATAATGCTTTCACTGAACCAGTTACTTAAAATCTCTGCCTTTTTCAAATCCTCAGTAACTTCTTCTCCATCCTTATCTATAAGTGTCTCTACACCCTCCCTTCCCTCAGTTTCCTGATATAGCCATAGAAATTTCTAGATGCATCAGTCAATGGTCCTCCTGCACTGACAATACTCTTCATAAACCTATCTTTAGCCACTTTCTTTGCTGTTATTAAGTCCTTGTTTAGTTGTTTTAAATATTCCCTACTACCCTGCTAGTCTCTTACTCTGTTATGTTCTCCTCTTACCAACCTCTTTAACCTCCTCACTTCCTTGGAATAAAATTTTCCTCCCCCTTTATTATTATCTCCTTGAAACTCTTCCCACCTTGACTCTACTGTACTTGTGCCTTCCTTCCATTTGCTGAATTGTTCCCTGAAATATCTCTTCAAGTTTGGAAACCTGTGCCTTTTTTATTATTGTACCTATTTACCCCTTCAAGTAGGCTGCTGGTTTACTGAATCCTCTAATATCCATCAGAACTGCTTCATGATCACTTATTCCTTCAGTTACTTGATACCCCACAAGGTTTTCATCGGTGCTTAATTAGAAATATATCCAAAATATTTTGTCCCCTAGTATTTTGCTCAACCACTTGTAATAAATCCTCTTTCCCTTATTAAGATATTGCAAATACTTTGCTCCCTTGTGTTATTTATCTTATTTCCTTTCCCAGTTTACATCTGGTAAATTTAAATCCCCACCAATAGATGATCATTCTATTCTCACCTCTGAAATCTGAGTATGAATTTAATTTCTCCCCAAGAGCCTCATCTTCTTCTGCCATTCTTCCACTGCGGTAAAAGGCCAACACTCTGGTTTTTTCTTTTTTACTACCCCAGAAATCTACCCCAAGTAATTCATGGTCTTGATCTACGAACGGCAATGAACTGTGGTAGTTTTGCTAACTAGTTATGAAAATCTCCTCCACCAATTGCTCCTCTATCTCTGCGCTACACTCTGTAACCATCAGGAAAAACCTCACTGTCTAGTACTTCTTCTTTTAACCAACTCTCTACCCAATATTACTTGTGGTTCGTGTATCTCTATTAAGTTGCAAATTCGATTACTTGTGTCATTATACTTCTACAGTTTACCCATTAACACCCTTGCTATGGCTTACATTTTCAAAATTATCTTCTCTTTCCCCAGTTTCACCCCAGTCAGTTATTGTTTCAGCCCACTTCATCTATTTCTTTAACATCTATGACTTTTTCCCATCATGAATCTGCAATCAGCATCATGGAGGAAGGAAATATATGGAGAGAAGTGACGTTAAATTAGTGAAGCAGGCTCGCGCAAGCGCAGCGGCGGCAGCGGCGATATAGCGCTTCCAAACAATTGTGATTTTCCCAGTATATCCCGAAAACTAAGCAAGATATCGAAAAATTTTATTCTTTATTTTCGATTTGTCTCGTCGTGTTACATAAGAATTGATCATTAAATTTGACTTTTGCGAAATTTTCTTCTCCATTTCAACTCAAGACACCTCACTTTTGATACAGTATATCTCTAGAACTAGGTGAGATATCGAAAATTTTTATTCTTTATTTTTCATTTGTCTCGTCTTTTTAAATACGAATTCATCATCAAATTCGACTTTGACAAATTTTTTCTTCTGAATTTCAACCAAAACCATTTCACATTTGGGACAGAATATCTCGAAAACTAAGCAGGATATCAAACAATTTTATTCTTCATTTTTTATTTGTCATATCGAGTTACATAATAATCCATCACCAGATTGCGGCGTCACCTTTATCCTAGAGTCCCCTTGAGGTTTTTGTACATATTCCCCGTGTCTGTATGGAAGCGGCCATGCCCCCTCCACTCCGGCCATGCCCCCACTCCTCCTCCCCTGCTTCACTTCAATGCGTGGTGAAGGTCTCTTGCGTCGTCTCCATATATTTCCTTCCTCCATGATCAGCATCACTTTGATAATCTAAAGAGGTTAAAAATTTGCAGGTACTTGTTACTACAAATCCAGAATGAAATTATCGACCTATGTGAAGATGTCAGTAGCGATGACGTCAGTACAGACGTAAAGAATGCTTCTGGCTGTAGTATCTTGGCGAACAAGAGCAGTGAAATATCAGGGGAGGAGAAAATTATATTGGTGCTGGTTTTCTGGGAGGTTGGTACGAGAACAGATTTTAGGTTTTGAAGATTTGACTGCCATAAACGAAACTCTATTTCTTCTGAACTCACAATTTTGTAACTTTCACACGTTTTGAGCTAGAAAATGTATTGGACGAGGCAACAATGGGTGTATCATTACTGCAGGAAAGAATGGAAATGTTTATAGAATAATACATTCCAGATCACCGTGTTTTCACTGCGCTAGTCATAAACTAAACTATTCTGTGAACGACTTACAGCAATTAGTAACGATAAAAAAATAAAATCTCTACAATATGATAAATAATTAAATTGTTTCGTGTAATGCTTTTCGTCGAGAATATGTACCATATATATCAGCGTTTCTCAAACTTTTTCAGTGAAATGTCAAAATTGATTCTGTAGACCACAAACTTGTATGGGCCTAACATTTTACCTCTGTGTATATTATTAATAAACTCTACTAATGGTAATTGCCACTAACCGCGATCCCTTAAAATCTATATCTTCATTAAGGCCCTAATGTAAAGATCTTAAAATATTATTTAAATTGAGTCTTGACACTTGCTGCTTACCAGAGGATTGAAAAAGTGCGATAGTAGTGCCGATACATAAAGGAGGGGTGAGAAATAGAGTCGAAAATTATAGGCCAATTAGCTTGACTTCAGTGGTAGGTAAATTAATGGGAAGATTGATATGCAACCACATCAGAAATATATGAGAGGAGGGTAAGTGGTTTTCAAGTAGGCAACATGGCTTTAGGCAAGGATATTCATGTGAATCTCAGTTGGTGGGATATATGCAAGATACTTCAGATGAAATGGACAAGGGAGGCCAAATTAATAGTGTAGCACTAGATCTGTCAAAGGCGTTTGACAGAGTGAGCCATAAAATGATAGTAAATAAGGTAAAATCTATTGGAGTGGATCAAAAAGTGATTTGCTGGACAGAAGAATTTTTAAAAGGTAGAAAAGAGAAAGTAAGGGTAGGAAATGAGGTATCAAAAGAAGTAGAAGTAAAAATGGGAGTGCCACAAGGTAGCGTATTGGGACCATTGCTATTTACTATTCTAATGAATAATTGTGTTGATTGTTTACTATCAGAAATTAGATTGTTTTCAGATAACATAATGCTATATAAAAGGATCAAAATAGTTGAGGATTGCAAAAAGTTGCAGAGTGATCTGGACAGGATATCTAGTTGGGTTGGTAAACATGGGATGAAGATAAACAAAGAAGAATTAGCTTATTAGATGCACAAAAAAAAACTAAGGGTTTATTATGAATATAAGGTGGAGAAAGAATTGCTTACTGAAGACTTGAAATGTAAATATCTTGGCATTACATTTGACAACAAGCTTAACTGGGCAGATAACATTGGACAGGTAGTAGGAAAAGGTTTCAAAATTCTGCATATGTTGGAGAGGGTGATGAGGGGATATACGAGGGAAGTAAAGGAATTGGGTTACAAAACTTTGGTCAGACCATTGCTCGAATATGGTAGTGTAGTATGGGACCCACATTATGGGTATTAAATACAGAGGTTGGAGACGGAGCAAAGAAGGGCTGCTAGATTTGTTTCTGGAAATTATCGCAGTACGCAATCAGTAACAGATATGCAGGGCCGGCGCCAGGAATTTCGGGCCCGGGGTAAATTGGACTTTTCTTTTTTTAGCTCTACAAATTGTCCGGGCTACAATGGGTGAAATCTTGGCTTGAGGCCAAGGGCCCCCCCCATCAGCCGGCGGGCCACGGTACATTTGACACGCTTACCCTCCCCCCCCCTAACACCGGCCCCCAGATATGATAAAGGGGCTGGAATGGGATTCATTGCAAGACAGGAGGAGGGTGAAGAGGGTCATGGGAGTGTACAAGGCGGTTCTGGTGATGAGGCGTGGAAAGATATTGGTGTAAGAATTAAAAGTAATGCATGGAAGGGAAAAGATGACCATGACCACCAGCTGGCACTCGATTTCAGGCACAAAGGTGTAGGAAGATTCTCTTTTTTGGGTAAAGGTGAAAGGGATTGGATTAAATTACCAAGCGAAATGAATAATTGGCCAAAAACGTTGAAAGAACTTAAAGTTAAAATTTTAAAGGATAAATGTAGGTGGAAGCAGAGATGGGGGAAGATGGGTGTTTAGGGAAATTGCTACCGTAGCATGCACTCCATTACAATTTAATTTAATTAATAATTTAGCTTAATCCTCAAAGCCCTTCCGCTCTATCTGATGCCAACTGGAAATGTATTTAGTTAATACACTATTATAAAAACAATGCAGTTATATCCTCGTACCCTGGAAGTACCAGATGTTTGCTGATCATTGAAGTTTGGAAGGCTTTTAGAAGTTTACTTACAGCTTATACTTATCAGGGCCGGATTAAGACGGCGAGAGGCCCGTAGCAAATGTGGAGAAGAGGCCCTTGATTTTTGCCATCAGGGGGAAAATTGTAGAGCTACCTCTTGTTACGTGGTTAATCCGGTACTGATATTTATCATACAATTAAGCATTACGACCACTGTATGTGGACCTTTTTTACTAACCATGGTATTTTTATTCCAGCAAGAATAAAGAAATTGAAATTCTGCCGCGAACAGCAAGCCTCTCCCATCCTCGCGGACCAAAGGCTGGGATGCGCTGAAACACATCAAAGCTCTGCGACTCCCGTCGGTCCCAAAATACAAAGCATCGCCACGTCCAGCGAACATTACTCCAAACACTGTCAAAACACGGAATTTCCCTACACACAAATTTTATACTAACATATAAAAAAAAATCGTTTTTAAGAAATATTTGCAGCACATTCGCCATTAATTTCTTGCTGCTGTGAAAATGATCTTTCTTATTGTTCCTGCGATAATTGGGGATGGAAGGAAAAACAACAACCGCGTTGCGCGTGTTATCATTAAAAACAGAACATAAATTAGATCTTATTAATATTAATAAATAAATTACGCCAAAGCAATTGACTTTTTTGTATTTATTGCTCTCCCGTACGCGTTTCACTTCTTCTGCAGAAGCATCTACAGCGGTTTTTTTTGTGGTCTATTGCATTTCTTTTAGCTCCATTCGCAGCATCAGTAAAGAAATGCAATAGACCACAAAATAAAAAACCCGCTGAAGATGCTTCTGCAAAAGATGTGAAACGCGTACGGGAGAGCAATAAATACATAAAAGTCAATTGCTTTGGCGTAATTTATTTATTAATATTACCAGCAATTGAGGTAAATGATCCACAACATCCAGACAATAAATTAGATCATTAATGTCCATACTCTGCTACAGATTTTAATATTCCTTAATTGTCAATAAGTTTTACTGGTAATCAATTCAAAATATCTATTATTCACTAATGAGTACTGAATATTTCAACCCTTCAAGCTTGATTGCCCAGAAGAATATTGCATTTGACGTTAGGGATTGAAAATAAGCAAAATAATCCAATTTCGTCAAACTGATGTCAACTATTTCAATAATTTAACGAGTTCCCTGTGTGGCTGCACTCAGTGGCTTTAGTAAATTGGTGGAATCTAGCCCCAATTTAAATTAAAACTAAAGTCGTAAATTTTACACTTTGATATTAAATATTTTGTTTATACAAAATATTTGCAGCAATTTTGCCGTTAGTTCCTTACTAAGAGATTTTTTTATTGTGTCTGAAAAATTAGGGGATGGAAGGAAAAGTATTGTAATGTAAATTGTACAGTAAACCAAGAGAGGAAAGTCCTGTTCCGGCGGGCAGTATCTTTGCGTGTGGCCTGTTTGTCGTCAGCTGATTCGTGGCTTACCGCGTGTGTTGGCTGTGGTATTGTAATATCGCGTTGGAAACACGAGTGACGGAAGCAGTAAATGTGTAATTCATCATCCAGGAGGTATGTTCCTATCTTTATAGTGTTTGTGGAATTGAGCTGTTCCTGTGTTTCTTTTTACAATTCGGAGAAATAAAGTTCGTTATGCCCCCAATCATTACTCGGAAAAGTGTGTATTGGTTATGGTATTGGCATTTTCCAATCGTAAATTAACTCATTTTATCTTTTCACATTTGTAACATAAGTTATAATTATGCTTTCATAAGTATCAGTTAAATATTCCACATACCTTCAATTTTTACTCTTTCATCAGTAGAAACATATGAGCAAATTTCTGCACAGAAACTATGAATGTAATTTTCAATAATTTTAAGTTTGTTGAAGTTGTTTTAACAGTAGTTCACCACTACAATGCATCGATGTAGAACTGTTTACATTGTGGTTTAGTAAACAAAGGCATTCTTCCAATTAAGAGGGAAAACATTAATTTTTTGTGTTCGTCCAGTATCCTGATTTTGTATCTTCTTGATTGGTCTGTATTTATTAATGGTTTTCTGATAGCTGTATGTTGCTAAGATACTGATTTATAGTTGTCTATACTTAGTTGATGCTGCATGTGAAGTTTTTATAAATATATTAAATATGTATTTGTCAGGACAATGTTAGTGTCAGATAAATACTTGTATAAACTAAGAAAAAGATAAACGAAACTGTGTTACACCTCATTACATATGCCAGTGGTTTTACATCAGGTAATATCTTTTAATTTCATTTTTTTTAGTTCCTTAGGTTAAAAAAATAATTTGACAACACGTTAGAACTGTTATTGTTCCTTAATATATTTTACATCATGTTCTGATTTGATTTTACTATTGGTATTTGCTTTACTGTTGAGCCTTGGAATGCTGGCTGTGTATTGTTTGTCATACATAGTTCAAACAACTTTGCAGTATTTTGGCGTCTGCTGTTTCTTCTGCTTTGTAACAGTGTAATATTTTATGTGGCTGTCCCCAAATAGGTTGCCAGGCTTGGTAGTCCTTCCCATTCTGTTTGGGCCTTATGGCCTAACAATACAAAGTATTTTAAAGACACTCTAAGCTGAGGGATGATATTACATGTATCTGAGAAATTTTGTAAGCTTTTTAAAGCTACTGTTTGTTTCTTGTCTTCTATGCATTTCTATACCATTTATCTGGTTATCATGAACCTTTTTGAGTTATTCTGTGTGTGCCTCCAAAGGTTTCTGACCAAAACGAATAAAAAACCACCCTCTCTCCTACGCACCCCTCAATTTTTTTTCAAATAGTCAAACAAAACCACATTTTTTATCTGATATCAATGGAACTTTGTACACGTGAACTTTAAAACAAACAGAAAAATACTGTCCACATTTGTCTGCAAAAACCCACCCTTCTCCACCTATACACCCACTCCCAAAATTTTTGACAATATTCATACAAACACATAGTTTTTATCCTGTTTTGATGAAAAACTGCATATGTATACTTTAAGACAAATACAAATATACTGCCTGTATTTGGTTTACAAGTCCTAACCTCTCTCCTCCTTTACGCACCCATAATTTATGCCAACGTTGTTCACACAAACCCATAGCTTTTATCTGATTTTGATAGTACTGAACACACGTGTGCTTTAATATAGATTGGTCTGGTAGCTCAGTGGTTAACGGACTTACTTTAAAGTTCCGACATTTAGATCATGGTGGAAGCCTAATCTTTCAAGTATGGTATCTGATCATAGATCCGTGGTTTGGATTCCACCTTGTATTGTAGGTCCCAGAGGTATAGATCTTTTTTGCCCTACCTGTGACACAATAGCTTAGTACATCTTCGGGATATATCAGCCAACCTTCGACTTGTGGAATAAATTAGAATGTTTATAAAAAAAAATTTGTCTACATTTAGTTTGCAAAAAGAAACCATTGTTTTCCATACCCCACCTCCTCACCTTACTTTTTGCCAATGTTGTTCATGAACAACGTTGGGTTTGTATGAATACAAACCCACAGTTTTTAATCCAACTTGGATAGTACAGTACTTACCACTTGTATGCTTCAAAGAAAAATGGTCTGTAGCTGAATAGTTAATGTAATTACTTACAGAAGTTTCTGTCTTAGGTTGCGCTTTCAGATCCAGGGAGAAGCAGGAGTTTTTAGTTGTATTTGATAACCTGAGCGATGTCCGGATGTTCCATACTTCATATTCCACATTAAACTGTAAGTCCCAGAGAAAAGGAACTGGCCATCCTGCCTCTGACACAGTGGGCTGGTGCACCTCCTTCGGGAGGATTCAGCAACCTTCAGGCTGTGGACTAAGTTTTATTTTCATTTAAAGTAAAGGTAAAAATACTGTCTATGTTTGGTTTACAAAATGTTAATCCCTCTCCTCCTTTAGGCAAGCCCTCATATTTTGCCAACATTGTTCGTACTAACCTATAGTTTTTATCTGGGTTTGATAGTACTTAGCTCGCCATTATTTAAAAAAAAACATAACTGTCTGGTAGCTTATTGGTTAAGGCTCTTAAACTCAAAGGTTGCTTTGTTCGGTCATAGGTTCGAATTCTGATGGAAGCAGGAATTTTTAAGACTTGAATATAACCAATGGTTTAGTATGCTCCATTAGGTTGTGGACTAAGTTAGCTTCTTTTTTTACTTTAAAACAAAGAAAAGTTACTGTCTACTTTTGGTTTGCAAAATTAAACCCTTCTGCTTTATCCCCCTTATTTTTGCAAATATTCTTTATACAAACCAACTCTTTGTGCCCAATTATGATAGGACTTTGCATATGTTTACTTTAAAACAATGAGAAAAATATTTCCTACATTTAGTTCACAAATACCCACCACTCTCCCTAAGAAAAATTTGCACCTCGAACTATTCAATCTTTTTGAAAATATCTCGAAACTTGTAGGGAAAGTAACCAGAGTGCATATTTCCTATTAAATGGCATTGGACTGATTTCAACTGGACACTTACTGACCAAGAAATTGAAACTTGATATTTAAAAATCTACAGTTTTTTAACCGATCCTAAAGGACCTTCATATACAGATGTTTTAAAATAAATGAAAAATGATGTTTACATTTAGTTTACAAAACTGCACTCACTCTTCCCCTTCTACCCACATAATACTAATTTACACAAACAAGTTTTCCGTTTTTTTTTTAATTGGTATAGAAATCTGCCAGTGTAGAGGATTTTTTTTATTTTTACAATCCAATCAAAAGGCATAAAACATTAGAACTTTCATAGCCAGTAGGCGAGAAACATGGTAGACAGTATTTTTCTCTTTGGTTTAAAGCAAAGAAAAAAAAAGTAAATTAGTCCACAACTTGAAGGTTGGTTAGATCCATTGAAGATGGCATACTAAGGAACTGATCATATACAACTCTTGGAAATTCCTGCTACCGCCAGAATTTGAACCTGGGAGGAGACCAAAAAATGTTTAAAATGAAGAGTTAAGCCTCTGAGGTATCACATGTCACATTACAGTAGGCTTGCCCCCTTCAGTAATTAACTTATTTTAATTATTATATTTATTCTATGCCGAGTATCGAATGCTATGTGCATCGGTGACTTGCGAGACTGACAATCGATTAGTAGAGCAGAGAGTGTGGAGTCGTGCAGAGAACGTCGTGTTGGTATCATGCCTCTGGGTCTTGTTGTAGCTCAGTGTAAGTCGTGGCCAAAAATAATTAACAAATGATTGGTATTGAAGTGTGTAGGTCCCCGCGAGTTACTTATTACGGGCTACCGCATCCGGAAAACGTTTCACTGACAGAAGGATACTACGATATTATGTGGTGGAGTGTTGGTGAACTGTTTTGGTATGAACAGCTACGTGAAAGTGATTGAATGTATTGCTTTTCACTCTTAAGAACTTGAATCTTCGGATTATTTGCCACTACTAGTGATTTACTTCTGTGTGTGTATATTATTATTTTTCCATTGGTGGCCGGGTGCATTTGTGCAGCACAAAACTCTGAATAATTCTTTGGCTTGTGTTCTGCATACACGTGAATTTATTTGAAGAAACCTTTTGTTATATACGTATTGATTTGTAACCTAGCCAGCCAATGGTGGCGGCCGAGATTAATTAATTAATGAAGTCTGATGGACCTTACCTTAGGTGGTCGAAATAAACTTTAAAAGGGGACTAATTTGTGAGTCGGAAGGAACTGTTATCAACGTGGTACTATTCAATAATGTGTTCCCCGACACACACCGCTCTGTTTTTAAACATAGGTTTGCTAAGTACTATCAAAACTGGATAAAAACTACGGTTCTCTTTTTGCAGAAAACGAAAAACCAAAAATATTGTATATCCCGAAGCACTAAAATCATTGTGTATAATTTATTTTGAATGTGTAAATGTGCGTGTTTTATAGATACGTAACCATATAACAAAGAAAAAGGGGCATTGCAATTGTATGCTGGGCAAAGCTAGTTTAATAAAATTATCAATGGATACGGTAGACAGTAATAGCACTACACATAAATGTCTGATATACCACAGGAGATTGCTAATTTTACATTAACATTAGGAATATTACTGCTCACAGCACAGAAATAAAATGATCCGTGTTCAAGTCCAAGACTAGTGAGCTAACATGAGCCTAAATTTTTAAGGGTTTGGAGCTGCAGGATAAACGAATTTATAATGAGAGCAGTGACGATATTGATGTTTTTAAAGTGTGATATACATCGGCATTACGTGTTTTCTTTGCCCAGGTCTCCAATGGAAGAGACAGCAGAACGTCTGTTGAGCACTTTGTCGAAGGAGGAAGTGTTTTCCAGGCCACTTTTGCGGTTTCCTCAGTTCCTTGATACTCTCCTTGAGGCTGGTGCCATCAGCTGCAGTGAGCTGGAGGTTATGAAGCGCAAGCTGGACTCTCCAGACACAGCTCCACTTCTCATGAGTGCACTGTGTCGGGCAGGACACCTGCACCTGCTGCGGATGGCGCTGCAGCACCGCCCAGGTCTGGCCATGCTGGCTCTTGACAGTGCGTCGTCGACACCACTGCACGTGGCCTCGAGGCACGGCCAGCCCGCCGCCGTGCGGATGCTGCTGGATGCGAGGGCGGACCTGGAGGTGGCGAGACAGAGTGACGGGTGGACTGCGCTGCACGAGGCGGTGGCTTGTGGTGGCATTGGTGGGGCCGACGTGGGAGAGCTCTTGAGGTCCGGGGCCCAGGTGGACCGCAAGGACAAGGCCGGCAAGACGCCGCTACAGCTGGCGGCGGGCAACACGGCAGTCGCTCAACTACTGGTATCGGCAGGCGCAGACACCACTACAGGAGGAGAAAACTCATCTGCGTGACCACTTTTAGAGACAGTGAGAAACAGTGATGTGTGTAGCATGCAGCCTGAGACAGCAGCATGTGGAGGCTGTGGGGCGGCTGATGTGGGCCACGAGGGTGTTGCACAGCTACTGGACTCGGCCGTGGCAGACACCACTATGGGAGAAAGGGACTCGTCTGCGAGACAGTGGCAGGAGGCGGCGAGAGACAGTGACTCGAGTACTGCACGACACGAGGCAGCGGCACGTGGAGGCAGTGGTAGGGCCGGCGTGGCCAGAGAGCTGTCGAGGTCCGGGGCCCGGGAGGACCCCCAGGACAGCAGGACACCACCGCAGCTAGCTGCGGGCATCGCACAGCTGACAGACTCGGTGGTGGCAGACACTGCTAATCATAGTGCTGAAGGATCAACTTTAGGGTACGGTATATGATTACATTAATAATTAAACTCTTTCTTCATCTTTACTCTCTGAAATATATAGCACTAGAACCTTATAATACTCATTTTATGTGTGTAATTAAACGTAGCAGTTAGGCTGAATGTTATTAAGGTATAACATGCTTCACTTTGCTCATCACGTTGTCTTCTCCTTATACGTTTCAAAATTTTGAAGGTTAATTCAACTTGGGTTCATGGTACCTGGACAAAGGACTTGCACAAATTGTGTTACACTGTGTTTTTTGTACGGTGTTTGTTATCTAACGTGGATCTAAATCCACTTTCAGACTATCTTGCCACTGGTTGACATAGATTAATACTATGTTGTTATCAGACAATTTTTTTAATTTCACTAGTAACTAAAACTTATCAAACCAGTCTAATGACTGACGACAGTAAAAAAAAAAAAAAATCAACTAAATCATTTTTACTCAACAGTTCTGCAATTCTTTGAGGCATTTCTACATTCCAGAATACTACACCACAAGCAGAGTTTTGTGTTTTTATATTTTACGGTTTTAGTGATGGTAATATTTCTGTATCTGTAGTACTCCCTGAAAGTTTAGCAAAGTCTTCGTAAGCTGTCTCTCATCTGTACAAAAATGGAAGCCATGATAGACTATCCAGTTCCCCCTGAGACATCCGTAGTAATGTATTTGTTTGTTTCCATACACTGATTTTTTGACTCCTTTGTTGAAATGTCCTCTTAAGATTTACATTAATTGAGGTACATTTGTGTTTGTTCCCTGTAATTTGAATGTTTTTTCATGAGCTTATCTGTTGTATCTTTTCAATAATATTTATTAAGCAAACTGACTGCTAAGAATTGTACACCTGAGTATCCTTTTCACTGCTCTTCTTTAAAATTGTCTCCTTGATACAGTTTTTGTTCTTGGCATTCACTCAAGAACTGTTTAACTGGGGACAACAAAATTCGATAAACACATCAACCAGGAGTCGTAAGCATTTTAGTTGAAAAGATCTATTTTCACATGATATCCCTGTGATACATTTTTGGCATATATAGCTGCCGATGGTTGCCGGCCTTTCTGTGCTTATTAGATTGGGCATCATTACTGATGTTCATAATTGTACTTGAGACATATATGGTAACTTTTACTGTAGGAGTATAAGAGCGTACAGTTATTAGTTTGTTATTTAACTTCATTTACTGATGTCTACACCTGTAACCACTTTTAATATTAAGAGTCATGGTTGTACTAAAATGTTAGAATAGAGACTTCCTTATCTTTGATTGCTGAGACTTTCATCAAGTTAAACTTGGGAATTCGTAATATATTTTGTGCTTTAAAATATATATATTGGTAAGTATTTTAGAATTCAAACATTTCAGAGACATAATTATTTAGTAAGGTACAATACATAACAAATTTATCTTAGTATAACGTGTACATGTAAATATCAAAAGAAAGGGACAATGACTCATCACTCACCAAAGTTGGTCAAAAGGAGTGAAAAACAGATATGACGAACACGAACTTACACATACTTCAATTTTAACTTTATTCATGTAATAGAAATCGAGTCATGTGGTTCGGGAGGTGTGCACATGCTGAAGGTTATCACATAACGTGTGAATTACGTGCACGTATAAGGCTGCTTTACGCCGAAATATTGCACATCTCTTGTGGTTTTTTTTTGTGTTTATCGTCCCAGCCGCCTTCATCTGTGGTAAGTGTTGGGTTTTATTTCCCTATCCTTCCTAGTTTTATTGCCTTAAAGCATTTTCCTGCTCATTGTTTTTATATATATCGCAGGTGGTGATAAAATTAATAATATAACAAAAGTGTCATGAAAATTAAAACAAACAGTATATAAGTAAATAAATTTGATTTGGAAGAAACTTGTAACTAGTTAAATGATAAAACTAATAAGAATGAGTGATGGGTCATAAGGTAAAATTTTCTGAGTGATTGAGGTCAGTTAGGTGTCTGGTATCCAGGATATTTTGGTTTGCAAGTTCCCATCTTCATAGTTCTGAGCCAGTGGTGGTTTCAGGGAAAACTCTGATAGCTCTCACGGCGAAACAGTCATTGAGATTGTTAGAGTTGTGTTAATTGGCATGTTGTGGTACTGGGAGGTATAAGTTGCTGATGTGGACTGTTTGTCTGTGGCAATTCATTGTGACTAAGAGTTGCTGTGTGGTGAGCCTATGTAGGAACTAGCGCAGTTGTGGCATGTTAGTTGGTATCTGATATGTGTTGTGGAGCATGTGGCATGTCCAATGAGGGGGAAGGTCCCCCTGTGGTAGGGTTGGAATATGTTGTAGTGGGAGGATGCATTTTGCAAGTTTAGCAGTGAGGTCTATTGTACAGAAGGATCCATATGGTACTTTTGGAGAGTTTGATGGAGGGTATTTGTGAACCAAAATTTTTGAGGTTAGGTGGTTTGCTGAAACATGTATGGGGGATAGTTGGTAAAATGTTGGTAAAAGAGTACACATTTCTGGAAAGAAGGAGGGAAGTCATGACCCTGTTGTAAGATTCAATTGACGGATTCGAGGCCATGTACAAGATCTGCTGAGTAAGAGCAGGAAATAAGGGCTTGGGATAGGTTCTGGGAGTACTGGGAGAGGGATTTAGCATCAGAACAGATACGTCTGCCACAGACAGCAAGGATATAGGGGAGGGATAGTTTTGTATGGAATTTCGTGGCAGCTGTAAAATATACTGGATACCACACCCACCTGGCATCAAACACCGATACAATTCCATTTGATCCATCACTCATTATTATTAGTATTATCATTTAACTAGTTTATTTATTTATTTATATACTGTTCATTTTAATATTCCTGACCCTGTTGTTATATTATTACTTTTATGACCACATGTGATATATATATATATATATATATATAAATTTAGTGAAGGATCTAATTTTTGTTCTCTCTGCAGCGCAACAATTAGATTTCATCAAAGCCTAGCTCAGTGTCGTAACCAAGAGGATACTGGTGTGGTAGAAAACACTTCTGCTATGAGGCCACTGCAGTTCACGTGTGCTAAATGTCTGCAAGTTTACAATACAAGGGATTTGCTAATAAGACATGTGTTCTGCCATGACTCACTTGTAAACACTCCACTGTATGTTGTGAACAGTGTGGTTTCATTTTCTCAGATCTGTCAACATTCTGTGCCAATACACCTTATCATAGCAGTGAAATTACTTTGAAGCAAGAAACAGAATTGGAAGTTGTGTGTGCTAATTGTGCTCAGGTGTTTTTATCTTGGAGTTCTCTGACAAAACATGTATTTGAACATGTCACAGCTGTTTGCTGCCCATCGTATGTCTGTATGCATTGCCAACAAATATTTAAAAATTTTACTGGGCTTCATTTGCATCAGGACTCCACACATCCTCCTTCCTCATTTTTGCAAACAAGGTAAGATTGAGTCATCCTACTTTAGTTTCTAAATAATGCTTGTACTTTACAGTTATAGGTTTTAATTTACATCTTCTTAGCTTGATATCATTGTATATTAGATCAAAACTATGTTTCATTATTGAGGAAATGGCTGGAGGATATGATAATATAAATACACTCAACCTGCAAAACCTCCCATGTAATATACCAGTTAACATGCAATCACTGCCTGGTTTCATATATAGGTTTGACCCCAAATCCTCTTTCCATAAGAATACATGGCCACTGACAGACAGTGTTTACACGGAACCCAAAGCATCCAGTTGCTGCCCATGCCATCACCCATGACTCGAATAATTTCAACTCCTGTTTCACGGTGCATGCTGTTAGAGTTGTCCCAAACATTAGCAGCATCTTCTTTCCCCATATTTTAGACCTGAATTCTTCAAAATTTCTATCCTGTCAGTTTTTTTTTTTTTTTAAATCAACAATTACCATAAAAGTATCTTTATTTTCTGGATTTGCACTTCAAGTATTAATCTTAAGGCCAGAATCACTTCTCTTGTACCACAATTTTTTCCTATACTCCTATCTTCACCTACTATCTCTGCTACTACCGCTTTTTTTATATCTTA
>JARYHS010005461.1:0-28680 GCA_031002005.1 Vandiemenella viatica | reverse complement strand
ACCAACACACGATATAAAAAATTAATTTTTCATGTTGGGTGAACAGTAACGCTTCGGATGGCATTCGGGAGAAGCGGGTTCAATCGTCCGTCCAGTCCATCCAGATCTAAATTTTCCATAGTTTCCCAAAATCACTTCAGGCGAATGCCGGGGATGTTTCTTTCATAAGGCTTTGGTCAAATTCCTTCCCGCTCCTTGCCCCCATCCCTACTCCTTCTCTAATGGCCTTGACGTCGACGAGGCGTAAACCCATAAATAAAAAAGAATCAAATTAACGCATCATTACAGCTACAACTGCTGTATATCAACACTGCTGATATACTATTGCCCTGTGGTCACACGGACTAAACGAAAGACAACGAACTATCTGCAGTCTGCACTCAACTGGAAATGGTCAATATCAAACTATCGTCACATTTTGTCCTGGCGAGATTAAAGCTACAGTTAAGAGATAAATGAAACACATTTGCCGACGAATATTGTTGGTTTTATTTGTTGAGCTAAGAAAAACATAAAAGTATTCGATGTTGAAAAAAATCGATGTTTTTATGCGATGCATCGCAAAACATCGATGCAGGGTTCCGATGTCTTACATCGAATAAAAACATCGATGTATTTTTTAAGTGGACACCCCTAGACTGAACCCCCTAGGTTGGGACTGAATAGTTACAGGATGTGCGAAATGTTACATTTCTTTGCCACAAACCTCGATGCTGCCACACCCAACTGATTATATCTACATAGGTGGCCACTGAAGGAGAAATCTCAAGTAGACTCCTACCATCATAATTACACACATAACCACGCAGGAACACGTACACGCCGATATGTACATGCATATACCACAATTTCATAAGTTACCACATACATACAAGTAACTGCAGGAAAGGGACCCGACACACGAAGTCCACACTGAGGTGTTACATGATAGGTAGACGATAGCATGTCTTTACAATACAACTCAGTGCTCACAACACTTACCTGAATTTTAATGTGCCATCAGTATAGCTGGCGGCTGGAACTAAACACTTGGCAATGTTTGGTCAAAAGTCATTTGTTAATAGCAGCTCATCAAAGAGAAATTTTGGGTCAACCTGCCCAGGTGGTCGCGGCGAGAGGGGGCCTCCCTTCCTCACAACGGACGCGTACATCATGAAGGTCGGTATACCGGCGCATATAACCGAAAATGAAATTCCGGTCTTCAGTCCGGTCCTAAAAATGCTGTTACCGGTAATAGGTCCCGGTCGGGAAACTCCGGTAAACCAACGCGGTCCGCGCTTTTAGACCTGCGAATTGCATATTACCAACGATACTGAATGGCAGAGAGGTCTGTAGTGTGAGTTAAATGATATGATTTTGATGTGAGGAGTTTGTTACTTGGAACACATGTTAATGATGATTTTTTTTGTCAGTCTTGAGCCATGGGGGTTCTGTCCCACTTTTTCTTTGCCATGATTGGGCTGGTTGTTGTGTTGAGCTCGCTGTAGGCATGGATATATGTGTCTGTGTGCGTCTTTCTCTGTGTCTGTATGCGTAAGTATGGTGATACCTTCCTTAAACTCATTTATCTGGACGTATGAATTGCTGTTCCTCCCATATGTTTGTGCTTGTGTGGAGACGTATGGGTTTGTGGGTGAGACCTAGTATGAATATGGAGGTTATGATATCCGTCTGATAGACAAGTGTCCATTGTAACTCATGGTACCTGGGTCACATGTTACTAAATGACAGAAAGGGTTGCGGTGTGGGAGAGTGGCTGTGATTTCAAACTTCACACATCCTGTAACTCTTCAGTTTGGATCTAGCATGTTCAGTCTCTTTCCTCCAGTTATGTGTGTGTGATGAATGGAACTGTGTGAATGCATTGACATGTGAGTGTGTGTGTATGTGTCTTTCTATGATTTTTGGCCAGTCATGGGTGTTCTGTTCCACTTTTTCGTTGCCATGATTGGGCTAGTTGTTGAGTCGAGATCGCTGTAGGCATGGAAATGTACGTGTGTATGCGTCTCTATCTCTGTGTGTTTTTTTGCGTAAATGTGGTGATACCTTCCTTTATCTCGTTTGTCTGGATGTATGATGTGCTGTTCCTGCACTTATGCTTGTGTGAGGTGACATATGGATTTGTGGAGACCTAGTATGAATATGGGAGTTATGATATCTGTCTGATGACCAAGTGTCTACTGCTACTCGTGGTACATGGGGGACATGTTACTGAATGGCAGAAAAAGCTTAGGTGTGGGATAGACGTGTTGGTGCTGATGTGAACAGTTTTGTACCTAGCACACATGATACTGGATGGTAGTGAGGTCTGTAGTGTGAAATAAATGAGATGATGTTGATGTGAAGAGTATGGTGCCTGGAACATATGTTACTGATGATTTTTTGGTCAGTTATGAGCCATGGGGGTTCTACCCCACTTTTTCGTCGCCATGATTGGGCTGGTTGTTGTGTCTAGCTCGCTGAAGGCATGGAAATGTGAGTGTTTGTGCGTCTCTCTCTCTCTGTGTCTGTATGCGTAAATATGGTGATACCTTCTATAAACACGTCTGTCTGGACGAATGATTTTGCTGTCCCTCCACTTATGTTTGTTTGTGCTAGTGTATTGAGATGTATGGATTTGTGGGTGAGATCTGATAGTCAAGTGTCTATTGCAACTCATGGTACCTGCGTCACTTTTTTACTGAATGGTAGAAAGGGTTGCGGTGTGGGAGAGACGTGTTGATGGTAAAAATAATCAACTGGGGCGTGATGAACACTATTAATGGTATAAAATACTTAGGTTTATGGTGAAAACATGCCATCTTTTGCACACCTTCTATCTCGCCAGGCTGATGATATGTAAGGAGAACTTCTGTTTTCAGCCAGTCATGAGGCAAGAGAGTACTACACCACTTTTTTGTTTCCATGATTGGTACCGGTAGTTGTGCTGAATTCTCTGTAGTCTTGTAGATGTGTATCTGCGTCTCTCTTTGTGCATGTAAGCGGAAGTATGTTGATACCTGACTTTAACTCGTCGTCTGATGATTTTTGTAACGATAGTTCTGTCCATTTAATCAGTTGTAACGACAATTCTGCCCCACTTCATCGTTTTCCGTGATGCTTGCTGTTAGTTCTATCGACCTCGCTGTATGCATGTTCAAGTGTGTGTGTGTGTGTCATTCCTATGTTGATTTGAGTCTAAAATATATGGCTATAGAATTATGCTCACCATCAACGTGTGCTTCTAACCATTGTTTCAGAGCTTAGGCAATCTCCCATTTCAATGTGCTCTTTACAGTTTACTCTGTCCGTTTGTGTTGGCATACGAATTGTGTTTTTTCACTGCATAAAAATCATTTAACAGAGAGGAGTGATGTACCAGAGAAGCGAAGGACTTGGGTACAAACCCACAGTCAGACCATTGTTTGTGTGGTGTAGTATGGAGTCCACATTTTTTTGTACATCAAATGCAAGGTTCAAAGGATGATAGCTAGATTGATCTGTGGAAAATATTCAGTAAGTGACACAATAAAGGAGCTGGGGCTGGGATGTCATTGGAAGATGGGAAGAGTGTCGGGGGCTGTATGTGGCGTATAATGCTGTCAGAATGGTTATTGATGGAATAATTCTGAGTGGTGTATGGGAGTCTAAGTTGACCATAACCACAATCTGGTGCTAGACTTAGGTGGAAAAAATTTCAAAAAACAACTTTGACCTAACAATTTACGACAGTTCAAGTGTGGTTGCTATCTTCGTTTTGGATACTTATCGATATATGGAGATCTTATGGAAATGTGGATTATGATGTTTATTTGATGACCAAGAAACTATCAGTTAGCTAAGAGCATTATGGCAATTTTATCGTGGTTAGTTGGACGAAGCGCACAATTACAAACAAATGTTATACCGAAGGTTGGCGTCAGATGGGGACATTTAAACCGAATGGAGAACACTCCTGTGTCCTGATTGGTTGAAAAATAGGAGAAATTTCCTGGAAAAAGGGGGGAATTTTACTGGTAAACTGCAGTAGAACCACCTTAAGTTAACATTGGAATACCTGCTACTGATTAGGAAAGGACTGTGTGAATTTTTGATTTACTTTAACACACGATCAAAAGGTAACCCTGACAGTAACTGATGTAAATCAGGGGTTGGATTGGGGAATAAAAGATTATCAGCACGATCCGGCACTGGATTTTCTTCCATAAGGGAGTGGGTAAATTTTCTATATCTCCACCTTAGCCACAGGCGATGGTCTCAGGAATGTTCTGTGCTTAGCACTGTCTCAGCGTGACTCGATTTCCATCACATAAGAGTGGCGTACTTCGATTTCACAGGGGTGAAATTAGTAAGATTAACAGACAGTGTTTCGTTTTTGGAAGATACGTGCTGTGCTGTAAAATACAGTTAAAAGGAAAGTATATGTAACAGCGTATATCTCTCTGTTTCTAGTGATTTACTGATGAAAACTTTATACTTAGGAAGGATGACGGGTTTATGGAATTTCATTAAGTGCAAGACAATAAATGGATTGATTGAAAGCAGGAGTAGGGAAGGGACATCACACAAAACTCACATTAATCTGGATTGAATTTTTAGACAAAGTACAATAAGGGCCCTCAACTTGTGATTGCTTACGAAAGCATAACAGAATTGATACATAGGTTGACAGACGGTATATGTTTGAATTTGGTCGAAAAAATTACGAGTGTGAAGAAATATTTTATACCAGCGACAGTAGAGATGAGATTAGAGAAATACGGTGTCGTACTGATGCTTCCATTACATGAGTTTTGCCATGGTCAAACTGGAAACATTGATTTTTTTCTAGCCTTGGTGTGGGAAATGCATGTCACAAATACTTTCAAGTGGGCTCTTGTCCAAATACAGGGTTGAGAAATAGGCTTGAAAAAATTACAGGTTGGTTTGACATCAGTGGAGAGATTAACATGTAATCACTTTAGAAATGTCGGTAGGGAAAGAAACTGGATTTCACATCTGCAACTTTGTAGTAGGCAATGATATTCATGTGAATCTAATTTAGTGGGCATATTTCAGATAAAATGGGCGGGGAAGTTAAAGCCTTAGCAATAGGATAGAAATACACAAACCGAGCGTGGTGGTGTAACAGATAGCGTTCTGGCCTCGCATTCGGGAGGACTGCGGTTCGAATCCCCGTCCGGGCATCCAGATTTGGGTTTTCCATGGTTTCCCCAAATAACTCCAGGTGAATGCCGGGATGCTTCCTTCAAAAGGCCATGGCCGAATTCCTTCCCCCCATCCTTTCCCGTCTCTAAAGACCACGTTGTTAGAGAGACGGTAAGCAGTTAAAAAAAAAGAAATACACAAAGTTCATCGAGGTTGTAGACACATACATTAGGAAATCACTTATTTGAGTTTGAAACATTAGTTGGATTCTCGCTATCATTAACGCTGTTAACGATTAATTATATTGGAATCCCACCATACTGATGCTTATTTCCTCTTTATATTCGCTCAGAGTTATAAGCATCCTCGAATATCAGAACTGCATTGTATAGATATGAATTTGAGCTAAGTCAGGACATTCCATAGTTCATTATCACGTTTTAAACGTAAAAGTTACGCTTTCTCATGGTCTATGTCTTATTTTTTAATTAAATACAAAGACTCAAGCAGTTTTTCTGTTCACCCAGAATGAAAACCAAATTTTCGATTTTCGTTTTTAAAACACGTTATTCTGGCGAGGGATTAGGCTACCATAAAAGATTCTTATATTTGTTCTACGAAAACTGACATTTAATAATTATTCTCATCTCGTAATAATTTCTTCTTGAATCGCAGTGAATTTCTATGTATCCTGCTGGAACGGTTTCGATGGTGCAACCCGTTAGCAGGACACCTGAACAAATAACAAATACACATGAATTTTTTTGCAAGCCTGAGACTCTTCAATCTGTATTGGACGCCCTACTTTCTTTGTCCGCCAGCCAGGCACCCAGGTATGCTTTCATAATGGTGGTGGCAAACACACAGCAGCCAAGCTGTTTCGTATCCTGTCAGACTCCCGGCCAAACATCGAAATATTTCTGGCATATTGGGACACCCCCCGCCATCTAGTGACAAGAGACTACTACGCTGGTGGTGCCAACTGGTGACAGTTATATAAGGCGGAAGCCCGATGCCTCGGCTGAGCAAGTCTAAACCTGTCGCAACGTCTAATGGAGAGCAAACAGAGCGCGCATTCCAGAACAGTGGCAAATATTTGTAGCTTTCAAAACCAAATATGAGGTATGACACGCCATCTATCGGAAACCGAGATACTATACAACGGTAGGTGTCGTGACAAGCGAGCGCTCAGCTCAAATATTCGTCGCAATGAGTAAGCGTAAGGTCTAATGGAGAGCAAACAGAAATATCCTTTGCCTCAGGCGTGGGTTTTCCCCCGCAAGACAAGGATAGAAGATCTCGTGGCGAAGTGGAATATCTCTGGCCGGCGCATGTGCAGATGAAGTTTCACGTGGCATGCGCTGTTCGATGGAGACACCTGGTGGCTAGATGTGTGTATATGCTACATTGCAACATTTGTGCAGCTGGAATATCTACATCACATAGGACACAATCGTAAATAATATCGCTGATTTCAGAGTAACATTGTTGGAGATAAGTGAAATAACAGCTAGAATAAAGACTAAATAACAGTTATATCTGTTTATTTTTTTAAATATGTGGTCGTCATGCCGTCGATGTGGTAACACTGCCATCTCGTGAGCGCCCCAAAGAACTAACGATCCGCCATCTTGTGACGTCATACGACCTTGGCTGCCCGCCATGCAAAGGACTTAAAAATGTGACGTCACGCGGACGAGTGGAGTCTCTTTACAGTTGTCCAAAGAGCTTATCAGGCTTGCTTCCCCCTTCTCCCCCTACTATCCACATTGATTTACTCAAAGAAATCGCCGGTCAAACCGATTTAAAGGCATCCTTTGCAAAAACGGTAGTAATGACTAACATCAAGGATGCTTCCTCAAAACTTCAAACCAAATACGGAGACATTAATCGACTGGATAAATTCAGATATACATGATAGATCATCACGAATATTGGAATGGGCAAAGAAGCTATTCGGGAAAAGACACACAATATTGATATGGCCTACCAAATTTTGCGACTGATCTTGCAGAAAAAAAGTATTTCAGAAAATACTAAGAGACTTCATTATGAAACAGTTCTGAAACCGGTAGTTTTACTCGCATTCGAAACCTTGATTATGAGTGGTGATGAAGGACTCATTGGAAAATTGAAGAAGAAACACCGAGATAGGATGAGGCCATTTACGGCCTCCTACCTATTATTCGGGAGGACGAGGGTCAAACCTCGTTCGGCCATCCTGGTTGAGGTTTTCCGTGGTTTTCATCAACCACTCTAGGCGAATACTGGGATGGTTCCCTACAAGGCCACGGCCGACCTTCCATCCCCCTTCCCTCCCCGTAGAGTAGATCGGCTGAAATGAGTCTTCTCGACTCTCCAGCAGCCCGCCTCCCAGCCTTCAGCTGGGAGGAATGAAACAGTAAAGAATTGAAGAAACAAGAGCAAATTATTATTAGATGATTTCTGGGTTCCAACTTCAAGAATAACATCAATCAAAATACATCCAACAAAGAAGTCTACAGCAAAATAGAGAAAATCACTGATACAATCCGCAAAATACGGGTACGATTCTATGGCGACCTCAAACGAGTGGAGGAAAAAATCTTAAATTTATTTGATTCAAAACCAAAAAATGTAATGCCCCGGGTTTGTAAACATCTAAGAAAACCTTTATTTGTTTGGATTAAAACCCTAAAATGTTTTCTATAGAGATCTTTTTCGAAAGAAGTTAGTGACACATGGGACAAACCAAGGCGAACACTCCAAAAGAAGACGGGGTGCTCCGTGGACAGAAGAGCGCAAGCTGGACAACTCAAAATGAATGAAGGACTTATGGACCCAAAAAAAAAAAAAAAATAATGAAAAATCGGTGCCAATTACAAGAAGGCTTAGCGTGGTCCTGGTTGGCCTCAACGCCTTTTTCCCCGCACGGTAGAGAAAATGAAAGCTCATTAATGAGTCCAGATATACAGGAAAATTAGTGTACGGCTACCGTATGCCACATGCAAATAATAATAATTAAAAAAAGATCTGATGTAACACCATTAAGTACGCAAAAGCGATTCAAATCCGCATTGCGGAGATAATTGCTCGCTATTTATCGTTTAATTATATTGGATAGTCTTTATAGTAGCCGAGTTACTTCAGTATAAATTCTTGTGATTTAGTGAACGAAAAAAGTTAGTCAGAAGTAAAAAAACTACTTCCCACCGATAAATATACCAGTAATGTTAATTAACTTCACGTTGCAGCAAATTAATTGCGTTATGCACCTCACCACGCAGTTTGCTGCTTGACAAGGCAATGTTTGCTGTTTGCATTGTTCGTGTTGAACATGCTCACCTCACCAGCGCGTGTGTGTGTTCTCTAGAGTACACGGCTTCTGTCAGTGACAGCTGACAGCTGACAGCTCCCCTCCCTCATATCTACCAAGTCAAAACAGCAAACAGCAACAAACTGCAATGAGTTCAACTCGTGTTTGAATAAATCAAGAAGTTTTATTCATAGATAACATTGTCTAAGATTAAAGTGATTTAATATGTATCAAAGATAACTTGCAAGTCATATTCAGTCAAAACACCTTATTTTAACCTTCATTGTTCCCTCCATAACATTTTGAAATATTGTCATCGAATAAAATATATCATAAAAAATCATCCAAGCTCCTGGATATGTATTGCAATACATGATGCATAAATGTTATATGAACTCCACACTGACAAGTAATATTTTAAATTTCTTTCGCGGTGAATAGGTTTACAGCTAATGAAGGCTATTTCATTTTTCAGTACTTTTTAGAGAGTTCATAGTGTTCGACATATGGCAATTAAGTTTATACTTCATCTAATCTCTTTCTTCATACACAGTTTTCACCAACTTCCCTGGCTTTGCTACAATTCTACCTTGTATTCCCAAAATGCAAATATCGCTAACAAATGCTGGTTAAAAAAATGCGCGGTGTATCTGGACCGTAACTGATGTATTTTTTACATTTCTCAAGTACAGTATGAGTTTAACAATGACCATAATTTTACTATTTGTCTTTTAACTGCGCGGTTTGAGTGGCTCGATCGACAGTACTTCTGACTAGTGTCCGAACGGTCTGGGTTCTCACCACAATATATCAGAAAATTTTCTTTCAAAGTTAAACGTCTAGAACTTTGTCCCCGGCTAACTTACCCTGCTGTGACAGATGTTTCTGAGGTGGTAAACAATGGCCGAATTGTGTCACCTCTTCTCTATTGACTAAGGTCACGACTGGAAATACGAACTTCTACCTCTACGAATACTACCCGACTGGTGTTATGCTATGTCACAACTACAAGAAAGGAAAGGCAGAATATAGTGGTCTGCGTCCATACTGGAAGTATTTTCAATTAAATGGAAGGTCGGCAACGCTTTGCTTCCAATGCCAATGAAAAAACTTCAATCACTTTGGAGCTACCATAAACCACGTAGCTCCATTTTGGCCTTGCTACATAGGATAACACTCTACTCGCTGCATCTATTAGTCAAAGTGTAGATAAAGCTTTTTTTTTTGGTCCTCGTTTCACCACTCATCTACTCACCATCAACATCAGCGACGAATTATTAGCACAGATTAGTTGAGGTTTATAATTGCATATATAACCAGTGTCGGATTTTTCAATGATGTTTAGGAGGACCTCAAAAATTCCTCTGTGTCCAGTAAAGTTGTTTAGTAAACAAAGATTCTTTATAAAAAACTTACCATATGACGTTCCATGTTTATTGTTATACTAACTTCTAAGTTCATCATCAAAAATGATAGATTTAACGCAGTGTTGCGGTTGTTGCTTGACTAAATACAACTGTTATTAAATAACACTCAAAAATGAAATACACAAAGATTTATCAAGTACTGTAAAAATAATTCGTTATAAGAATTTAGGGATTGACGCTGAATGTCCGCGTTACCCCACAGCTATCTTACCAGTTCAGTCTGAAGAGAGTGTACATACTAATTACTACAATAACTTGCTAACTAAATTAACGTATACTGCTGGTATCCACAAAAGAAAGTATTGCTACTGATGAAGTGAGACGCTTCCACAAAACTATTTGATTACTTTACAATCGATGTTCATTGGAATACTCTCAATGAGATATTCAGAACCGTTAAATGTGTAAATCTTGTTGAGGGTAATGACTGCTCCCGGTTTTTTTTTAATTGTATTTACGTCTCTCAACAGCGAGGTCTTTAGAGACGGGAAAGGATGGGGGGCAAGGATGGGGGCAAGGAATGGGAAGGAATTCGGCCATGGCCTTTTGAAGGAAGCATCCCGGCATTTGCCTGGAGTGATTTGGGAAACCATGGAAAACCCAAATCTGGATGCCCGGACGGGGATCGAACCGCCGTCCTCCCGAATGCGAGGCGAGAACGCTATCCGTTACACCGCCCCGCTCGGTCCTGCTCCCGGTATTAAAATCCCCTCCTGGCGCACAATTATTCTCCGTTACGTTTTCATCCGTGAGAAGATATTATCTCTGGAAAGTGTGTTGAACACGTTTTCTAGGAGGATCAATTTTCGACAGTGGCCAAATTGAAATCGCCAATATCTATTAGAAATTTCGGATGAGTCTGTTTCCATAAATTCTTGCTTAGTATTAGAATTACTTTTTAAAACATTAAAATTACTTACGACCCACCAATATGGCCTTATAGAGAGGCCACCGCATTGGTTCAGGGAGGAGGAAAGGGACCAGGTTGAAGACCTGCCCACCAGTACCTGCCGTCCTGACTGCGGTTTCTAGGCAGATTCCCGCAATCATCTAGGTCAACATTTCTCAACCTCTGGTCCGCGATGATATTAAAAAAATAACTCTGACAGAATTAAAGATATCATAACAAAAATAGAAAATGTTTCGCTTAAAATTGATACCTTACTCGCACTGTATACGGCAAGCGAGTATAAGCTATAATCCAATGCTATTTCCAGGATATGATAATATCACTACACTGTTAGTATAACCGTGTTCACTCCATTCGTTTCCAGCAGGTTTCTAGAGAGAGTAATGTTCCTTTGAGGACTAAGATAATGATTGTTCTATGAAGCTCCTATTGTTGCTTTAGGTCTCACCTAGGGTTGTGATGGAAGTCATCTTTGAGGTTGCTGATGCGGATGTTCACTGCTTGACATCCGCGGAAGAGGATGTTTTGCGGAAGCGGAGATGAAAATAAGTCTATAATTTTTAGATTTTTTTAATGTTTTACCAAAAATAAACTTAAAATTAAAATAAGTATATTTTATATCTCAAATTCTATAGTTTTTCAAAAGAAACTCCATTTCCATATAATACTGCCTTACTGATTTATTTTTTGCCCCAGCTTTCAAAAAAAAAAAAAAAAAAAAAAAAAAAAAAAAAAGTGGGATGATTTCACAAATGAATTAAATTATTTACATGACTACGCACGCATCGAAAAACAATCTTTGTCATATGAACTTTGGGAAGTTCGCGGCTCGACTAATTCAAGCGTCAAGCTCAAGGCCACGCCAGCCGCTTTCCAACAAGATATAGCGTTGGATCATGATTGGAGGAAACATCCTACGAGTGTGTGATAGGACACGTGTGCCGCAAGCATGTACGAGTGAAAAGGAATGTTTGGAACATTATGTTGGACCCCCTCTAGTAGCGTGAATGGGTGAGCGCATCCTGCGATAGTTCTACATGGGTGTCCTATAAGTTGGACCGTGAATAGGCCGCTTTAATTTACATGCAAGTTCAAACTTGTAAATTCGTCGCTTAGGTAATAACACCGCTCAGTTCTTTGTTACTTTTATTGAAAGATTGTCAAAGAAAACAACAACTTTGTTGTTAGCTAAGCAACGATGGCCAGAACCCCGTATAAAGGAAAAAGAATAATATATATTGCAAAGTAAACAAAACATCGGCTGTACATCTGCATTAAAGATAGCAGATGCGGATCTAGGGTTTCACTCGAAAGTTCCGCACTTGCAGATGCGGAGCTCCATTACATCCCTAGTCTTACCAGACCGCGGTAAATGCTGATAAAAATCGGTAGGTTGGTTAATGATATAGACGCAGGTAAAAATTAGGCCCATATAAGTTAGTGGTCCGTAGAATTATCATTAACATTTTACTGGTCCTTATGTCAAAAACGTTGAGAAACGCTGAGATAGGAGAATTCTTGGGCGGCCCTTAATCTGCGTCTCATAAACTACACATTTAACAAATAAAAATACACTAATCATGCAGGATACAAGTTACATGCTTCGTAGATAGATGACACCAAAAACATTCCTCCCCTAGGGTTAAATTTTCCAGACCTGACAAGTCTGGTTCTAGCAACGGTGGGACTTCCCACACCCCCTCCCTTTCTCATGAATCACACTAAGCTCTGTAAGTAATGAGGCAGCTGGTACTAACGTAATCCCTGGTGGTCCTAACGAAGAAAAGGAATTCGTACAATAATTGTAGCTGAAATCATTATTAATTTGTTTTTCGTTTTTTACGATAGTTGTTCAAACATTTTCTCGAATGCCACGACCGTTGTGTAGTGTTGCAAAACTTGCACCACCTCCTGTCATTAGAAACGTGTCACATAATCGCTTGGCCACGTGCTAGATGTGTCTACCAGGATACGAGCACAAACTAATTTGTAGCACGTGTACCGCTCTGGTGTGATTACCTTTGCGAGTCAAGGTCCTGCTATTGATATGATCCGGTGTTATTTATTGTGTGTACCCGGGAACTAACGAGGTGGAGCGCCTCACGATAAGTCACCGCAAAACGTCGCCCTCAACATTTCTTGGGGCGGAAGTAATTTCGTTTCAAGCAGCCAGCACTGCACAAACAAGGCCTTGTTATAAATTTCATATTTTCTCGTTACGCTGTAGAAATTTATGAGGAACGCTGTCTGCCGCATCTCTCGCTTGGCCATGTTTTAATTATAAGCTTTGTAATTGCCCCCCGCGCAGCCTAGTTCGCAATTCGTTTAGCAACACACCTCCACGAGCGAGAATAAGCAACCGTCTACTGGAGCTGGTCTCAAACAACTTCTTCAACCGACTGCCAAAATGAAAACACTGGAACATGGAACAACTAAACTATCTTTCAAATTTACTTAGATGTTTATCTATTAGAAATTAAGAGGAAAGAAATTTAGAGGAAAGAAAAAGGCTGAAGATACAGTTATATTTCTTTTCTTCAGCCACAAACCTTACAGAACCTTACAGACTTTATGCGTGAGTAGAATAGTATTATATTAGTTTGCTTATCAGGTCAAAAACTCTTCGGCGAGAAGTGAAAAATCCCTAAAATCTTTGCTCCTACCTTAAGTTATCGCTGCGTGCATCATTCTTGGTCGAATTTTATTGTTCTTACCATTGCCTATAATTCTGTCACTCTCCTTACTTTATATATATAGATATTCTTATAATTGTTTCCAAGTAAAGATATTAATTAAAGGTAGGCAAAATATAAATGCAGAAAAACGGTGTACCTCCGAAGGCCGAAGATTTTTAACAAAGGCCTATAGACAAGTGATAGAGATTCCTGTTTGTAATATTATTTTTAATCGGTGTCTCTCGTGAGTAACGATTGACTTGGGGTCTTGTCACCATATATAGTCTTGTATCATTTTGGAAGTACGAAACTTTAAGATTTTCAGTTTATCAGATGTTTATGACAGGTTTTCCTTTCATCTGTCTCTGCATCTGTTTATAAAACCCTACAACTCTTCGTATTTTTTTTTCCTGGTTTTACGGCTAGTCGACGTTGAAATCATGAGAGTAGGTAGAGGATGGAGGTCAAGGAATGGGAAGTAATTTCGCCTGAAGTATCATACAAAACCGAAATCTGGATGGTCAGACAGGGATTTCATGCAGCATTCTCAAGAGTACCAGGCCCGAGAGTGCCCCTCAATTAAGAGGCTCGGATGTCTCCTTGTTCCAAAATAATTTTCTGGCATCATTACAGCCACTACAATCGACTCCCTCCGTTTTATGTTTCATATATTGTGGTCTTTCTACCCGTTAGTATGGCTCAGTGCACTGAAGCACCGCACATTGGATCGTGGGGGGGGGGGGGAACCATCAAGACCAGTGCCTGGACGGTACCTTATCTTCGCCTCATAAACTATTTATTTCACAAACAAAAAATACACCTATTACACGCCGAATATAGTTACACGTTTTACAGACAAATTACAACATTTGCCACATTAGTACTTAGTAGACCTGACATCAGGTATGAAATGCTTGGGCGTCTGCCGTAAAACCGTAGTAAATCATTTTTCCAAGCCAACGATGAGTATAAGTCGTCGAAGACAGCCGGCCTCAAAATGATAGTAAAAGCTGATGAAGAAGAACAGTTTAATTATTTCGTTAAAAATCATTCTAGTTAATATAGTACGATTAGGGGTACGTAATTTCAGTTTTTACATATAGTTGCAAAATTTGTTAAATATGTGCGATTTACACGAATTTTTGTATTTTAAATACTTTTCGCATAATTTTGATGACGAATAACACTTTTTAAGGGAAACAATCAACTGATGTATCGAAATTTGCGCTCCTGGAGCCTAATTTTGACAACGCAGCGCGTGGCGCCCCCTTCAATGACCATTATCCCCGCGCGTCCCACAGCTAGCAAATAGCCTGGGGCCAGGCGCCAGTTAGTGATTCACAATGTGCCTGCAGGGTACGTTTCTTTTGCATTAGCGAGTTTGTCAAGATGGGTCGCCCTAAGAAGGAATAATCTAACAGAGTAAAATAATACAGGATATTTAAGTGATATTAACATCGTTATGTGCAAATATTGTAACCTGCGTCTAGAATGGGAGAAAGTAGGTGCATTAAAGAAACCTACATTGTCTGCTACCCACTTAAAGAAGAAAACTCAGCACCAATCAAGGTCGTCTGCGCGCCAAAGTATAAAAATAAATTTTCGTGGACTACACAGTAAAAATGTGTTTGAAAGCATTAGCATATCCATGCATAAACAGGCTCATCCAGCTGTTCGCAGTTATTTGGAAAAATACGTGCCCAGTTCAGGTGACCTTCCTTTTGGAGATACTTTCAGAAGTAAATACGTACCTCTGTGCAGTTTTTCGGAAAGAGAAGAAATAGAAGATATACTAAAATATCGGCCTCTAGTGTTGGTGGCTGACAAAACATCCGATGACAAGGGTTTTTACTGTCTTATTTAAAACTGCTAATGCAGAGCCGTCTTGTTTTCCAGAAAGTGTGTATTTTCTAGACACGCCCAATGCATACACTAGCTCTCAAGCAATACTTAACACCTATAAATCATACGAACTCGATTACTCTTAAGTGCATGATTTAGTATCAAATTCTGCACGTGTTAACTTTTAACTTGCTTAATATATTTTTTGTAAACCATGTATTGCACAATTGGTGCTAGGCGTACAATGTATATCTCGTAGATGACGTCATTAACACAGAGCTCAAAAATTTTACCTTAATGATAACGGGTTAGTATGTAGCCACGCCATTTACTGCCAGTTAATCACAGGCAGAGTATTATGAAGTGTGTTGTCTTTCGACATTTACTTCAACATAATCTAGAAGGGGCAACACTTTGCTTTTGGTATGGCTTATCGTTGGCGTTCTTAGTTTAGAATTGCGATTGGTCTTTTATGATGGTCAATACCTGTAACGTATTGCCCGAGCAAGTTGACTTCAGGGTTACTGGTCTTCTGGGCGCGCACGTAGAACGTTGCAGACAGCTGTCTGAAGCGCTCCGTCGGCAGCGGGATGTTAGTAGTCTCGTGCAGAACTGCAGTCGGGAATCTGCTTGGTAAGTGGAGGGCCCGTTTTAGAGCAATGTATCACCAGAAAGCGCCGAAGGTGCGAAGCAGCCGCATAGCCCCAAACGGGACAAGCGTATTACCAGGGTGATATAGATGTTTACTCCCGTCTTCAAAAGATTGTTCCTGTTCAGCACAGGGTAAAGAGCGAGCAGAAAAGCACTTGCCCTCCTCCTGATGTCTTGAATATGGGCTCGCCAAGTCAGTCGCCGGTCACTCCGAGGTACTTGACTTCGTTTTCCCACGGGATCGTCTCGTTGCGAAGTCGAAGGTGAGGAAGGTTTTGAGTGCGTCTCTTACTGATTATGATGGCTTGGGTTTTTGTGGCGTTCTTGGTTATCCTCCACCGTTTCGCCCAGTCCTCAGTTGATCGAAGGACTTCTTGCAAACGCCTAGTTGCTATGGCAGAGCTTCTGCTTGCCGTGCAGTATGCTGTGTCATCGGCATAGGTGGCAGTAAGAACTCTGGGTGCGATAGGCACGTCAGCGGTGCACATAGAGCACTGGTCCCAGTACAGAGGCCTGCAGTACCCCAGCAAGGATTCGCCTCACAGTTGAAGTGGCCTCTCCGACACGGACGCAAAAGGTGCGGCCAGAGAGATATGACATAAGGAGCTTTACTAGTCTGCCTGAGAAGCCTTATTCGTATAGTTTGAGTAGCAGACCTGCATGCCACACAGAGTCGAACACTCTGGCGATATCCAGAAGCACCAGGCCGCAGTATTGGTTTTCGTTGAATGCCCTTGTCGCTGCTTCAACCACCGTCATGAGCTGTTGCATGTTGGAGAATTCCGGTGAACGCCGAACTGGTGATGGGGGATAATCTCGTTCCGTTCGATGTAATAATTTAGCCTCTTGAGCAATAACCACTCAGAGACTTTGCTTATAGACGGCAGGAGGCTTATTGGCCGGTGGCTTTGAGGAAGGTTGGGATCCTTCCCGCTTTTGTGTACTGCCACAACTTCAGCATGTTTCCAGCATTGGTGAAATTGCTGAGTGCGAAGAATGTTGTTAAAGATTGCCACCAAGTAGATTGACGCTTTCGTTGGTAGATTCCTGAGACAGCTATTAAATAATCGATCATGAACAGGTGCTTTATCTGGGTGAAGTGTGGCTAGGCAGCTCGCAACCTCTTTTGGAGTGATGGTGTCAATTTCTTCCTCGTCGTCCCCTTCCTCAGCCCGCAGATAGGTGTTTATGCAGCGATGTACTTCTTCTACTTGCAATTGGTCTTCCACTTCTGATGGCCGAAAGTTCTTCTCGAAGGAATCTGCTAAGGCGTTTGCCTTATCGGCCGGGCGATAGACTGGACCCCGTTCGCTTTGTAGGGGCGGGAGTCGAGATCACTGCCTAGTGAATTTCTTGGTCTCTGCCCACAGCGTCCCATCACCTGGGGTCAGCATCGAAACACGAGCCTCCCATTCTCTGCTCCGTTGCTCCGCCAGCGACACCTTTAATTCTCTCTGGACTTGGTTTAGGAGTCTTCGCGTGTCGGCGTTCCTGGTCAGCTTCCACTCCTTAACTATTCGATTTTTGTGCCGAATAGTGGCTAGGAGGTGGAGGGGGGGGGGAAAGCTGGCGTGAAGTGTTTTTGGTGAGGCACCTCTTCGGACTCGTCGCTGCTGATGCCTCCTTGACAGTGTGCTCCAAGAAGGACAGAGAATAGTCTATATCCTCTGCTGAGACTAGCTGACGGTATCTGCCCCAATCGGTTTTTCCGAAGTCCGGCTTTCGTTGTGCATTTCGGATTAAGTCGGAGTCTAGCTCCACGATGACTGGGCAATGTTCGGAGGACAGCCTGTTCAGTGTTGATGCAGTGACGCATCCGATGATTCCTTTAGTGACTGCCACGTCGAGAACATCTGGACGTCCGCGGTGAACTGGATAGTAGGTAGGCTCTTCAGGTCCCCACACGCACATATTGTGTCTGTTGGCGACTCTCCGTAGTATTTTACCTGAAGGATTGTTAACTCTGCTGTTCCAGTCTGTGAGTTTCGCGTTGAGATCACCTCCGATGAACAGCTTGCCTCTGATGTTATCCAAAGTATTAAAATCAGCCTCTGCCGTTTCCCTCCTAGGAGGCCGATAGGCAGAAACTACGGTCAGTGGTCCTCTTGTCGTGGCCACCTCAATGCCGACAGCTTCAATGTACTACAGGGGCGGAATATAGATCTCGTGATATGGAATGCTTCTTTTGACATAGATAGTCACGCCACCTTTTGCAGTTGGACGATCATATCTATAACATCAGTAGTTGGCTACTGAGGCTTTCAGTCCCGGTATGTCTTGTTCCCTAATGAATTGCCGGAATTCCACGGTCTGACCGTGAATGCCATTGGCATTCCATATGCAGAAAGAGAGGCTATTGAATTGGGGTCGTCTATCCATAATGAAGAAATACAACTGCATTTGGGTGTAGCTAGAGCTGTCTTCACTGCGGCGCATATGTCCGTGGTCATCTGGTCTAGCCGCTTAGTTAGACTGACCAGCATATTTAGGACAGTCTCCAACATTTTACTCAAGTCCCTCAGATTCCCGCGGAACTGAAGCAGCTGAGGGTGGCCTATATCGTGGTTGGTTGTTTAACAGATCTTCTGTGCAGTAGCTCTGCAGGTTATGATGTTCTTGTTGGTCGACCAGATTGGAATCAGAAGTTGCAGCAGAAGCCGACTGTGGACCCACAACTTCCGAGAAGAGGCGGCTGTCAGTCTCACTGGATTTTCTGTTTTTCTGGTACTTTTGATGCTTCCTAGTCATCATAGTGGGCTTCGTCTGTTCTTTGCCAGTTGGTGGAGAGGAGATATTTGTTTGTTGATGCTGGATAGAGAAGACGCTCTGTAAATTTTCTGCTGGTGGCTGTAGATCCTTCTTACGATGTTGTTTGGCGGTATCACTATTGGCTGGAAGGCCTCTTTGGCGATCTAGTGCCTTCTTTTACACGGGACAGCCTCTAAAGGAAGCAACATGGCTGCCCTCACAGTTTAAGTACTTAGCTGCGTCGTGTCCATTTCTCAAAGTGCACTGTTTTTAATCATGTGGGCCGGCACACTTCACGCAAGTGGGAGGCATTTTACAGTGCTTGGCCACATGACCAACACGTTGACAATTAAAAAACTGAGAGGGTCCAGCTGTAGCTCTCAGTTTTTTCCGTTTGAATCTTGAGGTGGCAGATGCTCTCCACCTTAAAGATGGGCCTATGTCGGGAAGAACGACAAGGAAGAGAGGCATGACCTCATTGCTTCCTGGGTGGCGCAGCTGAACCACTGTCTGGACATTGAAGCCCATATTTTTTAATTCCAGCTTGAGGTCGTCAGTGGCCATAGGCCGCGAAATCCCACGGAGTACAGCCTTCAGAAGTGGCACTGCTCCAATCAGGAAGGTATAGTAGGGAATGTTGCTAGATTGCAACATCTCGGTGGCTGCTGTGAAGTCTTCAACGGTTGTGAATGTGAATTTTATTTTGTCCCATCCAGCCGACTTGGCTGA
Organism: Vandiemenella viatica; assembly: GCA_031002005.1. Classification (NCBI taxonomy): domain Eukaryota; kingdom Metazoa; phylum Arthropoda; class Insecta; order Orthoptera; family Morabidae; genus Vandiemenella; species Vandiemenella viatica. The sequence goes on along the minus strand of JARYHS010005461.1, from coordinate 9,276 downwards.
GAAAGGGTTTTTCACAGCGCGTCACCCACTTTGTCGTGGAGAGTTTTATAATTCTCTTCAAACTGCACAACAATTGGTGGAATATGCGCACTTCTTCTAATCTCTGGTGAATCGTCCTGTATCGGTTGGAAACGATTGGTTGTTTCCATCCTTTCCGGGTCGAGCGTTGATGGTGGCCTCGCTGTACGGCGATGTAAGACAAATCCCTCGTCGCCTGCTTCCCCACTTTTCTGATAAGTGTGGTTATCCTCATTGCTATAGGGATGCTGGGAACAACGCCCGCTTACTCCATTCCACCCGGAGACCGAGGCTGCAGTATTATCAGTGGCTTCCACTGTCTTCTTATTTTGTGCCTTTGCTTTCTTTGGGTCCTGCTTGTACCTATTTTCGATACTGCTAGACTGACTCCAGTAGATTTGCTCACCTCATTCTTTCTGTAGTTGATGGCTCGTGGCTGTTTATTGTATGTCCTCTCTGGTGGAGTGGTGGGTCGCTTTCTCGGGGTTAAATCTTTACTCACCGAGTATACGCTGAATATTAAACACAGCGGCTGGTGTAGCGTCTTCATCCATTGCCATATCTTTATCCTTCGTCGCACTTGTCACAACGACCGCCGGCATTGAGACGCTCGACGCGCGGAAGTGCAAAACAGCCTTACCTCGTCACCCATCCGTGCGACTCCTTTGGTCACGTACAGATGGGTGGCCTAGCTTAATACTATCGAGTTATTCAAGTCTGGCACAACACGTAATTTGTTGTCACTTTCGAAAACAATAACTATCAATAACAATCACACATTCAGTCAAATTGCTCACACGTAATAATCACAAATTCTCACATTGAATCACGTCCATCACTCATCATATATAACTGAATAATATCTCGAGACCATTCATCATCAATAAGGCGTTCAACAGGTTAGTTTGTTTGTACTCTAGTAAAATAAATAGTCCTTACATTAACGACCTGCGAGAATACGTTCCGCCACTGACTCCAGTTAACTCTACCCCAGGCCAATCGTAATTAGGTGGAATCTTTGGTTCAAATCTATCATTTATATGAGCTAATATATAAGGCATATTATTGCTTTTCTTAATGAATAAGAAGACGATAACACGAACAACATTTACCTAAAAGAATGCTTTCAAAATTAAAGCCTAGCTCACAAAGTTCAGTTAATATTCTAATCTCTATCCAACTTGGATGGATCAAACAATCCGTTGCGAACATTCTATGGAGTAAATTAGAAGACTTAACGTCTTCTCTCAAGCTTCAATATGAAGGTTTTTTCGGTGTAGAAACAAAAAGCATTTTGTAGAACGAGATTGTTGAGTTCCGTCAAGAGCACAGTGTTGTGCTGAAGACAGCAGTCCAGAAGAGATTGAAAATTTATCTACACACATGAGACCGAACCCAGTAAATGAATCAAACCAGATAATTAACAATATGTTTTGTCGCTCTGTAGTAGCGGCCGTGACGACATGGTCTATCAATACAAATTCAACAGTGGAAAGCTGTTCCAAAATACCACAGGATAAATTCATTGATGGGTATGCTCATTTTCACAGGTAATTACTAAAATTGGCTACGCAAGAAGCGCCTGTAGAAATCTTACAGATTTGAGAGGCGACAAAAATGTTGCTACCCTAGATTTGCAAATGTAGCTATGCAGAGCATCCACAGTCCAGTTAATAGTGTAGATGCTGAAAGATAATTCAATATCTAAAATGGTGTCTTAAATGACGGAAGGCAAAGTAGAACGTAGAAACGACCACGTTGTTAGCCATTGTGTAAAATATTTTAAAATAATTGTAGTTTTGCGGATAAATTTTAGATTTTGTGGAGGTTTTTATGCGAAATTTGGATTTATTTGCGAAATATATGTAACTGTAAGTATGATTCAATCCTTCAAGCAGTCTTTATATCGGTATTGGTACTTTTAAATCGTACACGCTATTACAGATCAAGTTTTTGATTCAATTTGGGATTTTCTATAGTACATATATACGAGAGGCAGCTCCAATTCAAAAATTAAATGCAGTGTGTCCGTGGGTCATGTGCAACCACCAAATCTTCCAAACGTGTGTCACTTTAAAAGAGTGGTAACAGCAAATAATGCGCACAAAAGCGTTTAAAACAAATTGTATACAACCTAAATTCAGACGGAGAGGAAGGGATCCCGGAAAGAGAAAAAATCAGGTTGCTCCTCTGCCTTTTCCTTCCCAGCCAACATTTCTTTGATAGGGTGGTTTTAATTGTGCTGCGTTCGTGTTGTGCTGTCTTCACTGTAGTGTCCACAATATCATGATTAATCATGATTAAAGCCTGATACAACAGTTGGTACAGAAACAAATTGGAACTGGCTAAATGGTCGCGAAGACCGAAGGCCACAATTTAAAAAAAAAAAAAAAAATGTTTTTTTTTTATATTTATCTGTGAAGTAGCAGCACAAATGGGAAATTCGGCGTGAGCACACTTATACTCAAATAAAATACTATACGAGAAACTCTAACATGAGAGGTGGTAAAGCGTATTGAATGTAGAAATGTTATTCCTTGCATAATTGGGAAGCCTTCAATTTGTAAACTGTTAGAGGATTAAAGGAACTTCGATAATTTCACTTCGGCCCATTAATTCATGCCTAAGACAAAAACAAAGACAAATTCGTTACATTGTACCATAGTCAGAGAAACATTGTATCCAAGATAAGATTCTAATTAGATGATCTTAGCATGGCACAACGAATGCAATGAGATTGCATAATTGAATTGCTAAAGTTGAAAAATCCTATAATTTTGGTTTTTATTATTTTATTCAATAGTTCCAATAGTCAGTCGTTAACGTATTTAGGGAAAATAATCAGATCACTTAGAAATCTCACAGATGTAGTAGATCCTCTACGAAAACCTAAAAAAATCCTGTATAGTTGGTGCTGCCAATTTAGCATAAATTTAGGATATTTGCAAGTGATTTAGCATGAAAGAATTTTATTCAGCATATTGTATATTTTTTAACATTTTTTACTCATAAGTCAACGATTTTCTTGAATTCACAAAATTCTAGTATTGTTCATTTATTTATTATAATAATCTATCACAACGATTTGCTATTAATTATTGTAATTTAAGTTGATTATTTGATACATTTTAAAAAGTGTGACGTAAGCTTCTCCATAAAGCGATTAAACAAAGATTTTTTTAAACAAATTATGAAACACTCAACATGTCTTGTTTATTCTTATTTTAACTAAAATTTAAGTTTTGTTTCAGATAATATTCAAGATAAAATGTACATATTACAACATAAGTCTTACCGACGCAAGCTGATTAAAATTTTCTTTTCACTTCATGACACATAGACAAGTATGGTTTTTCTGGTAGGTTTAAATTCTGGTATAGTTGTTTTTGGGTAGTATTAGAAAATGGTAAAATTACCTTAAGGTACGTTTTTTTTTTTTTTTTTTTTTTTTTTTTTTTTTTTTTTTTAATATGTTTGGGGATATATAATTACTCTAGTAAAGTTTTATTTTGTTAGGTTTATGATTTGGTTGACATGTTAATGGTAGGTTTGTGAGAGTAAAATTGGTAGACATATTTATGGTAAATATAGCGTTTGGTAGAAACTCTCCTGATAGAGATGTTTATGGTGAGTGACGTAACAATAGTATGGCAGAGCGTGCAAAATGCCACGGGTTCCCAGCCGAAGTTTTCATGTGATAGGGTTCGTAGATGGTAGAGATATTACTAGGTAGAAATTACATTTGGTAGAATTTATTAATGTTTCTGGAAAAAACCGAGTAATACTATAATAATAATAAGTTTGAGAACAAAATACTGTAAAATCAACAGGATCCAATACCTTAAATACCTCGGAGAATTCATCGAACCGACAGGCCTTGAGAAAATCTCGCAGCAAAATCGCCTTCAAAAAGTAAAAAAAAAAAAAAAAAAAAAAAAAAAAGTATTAGGGTTAGTACAAAATCTCTACAACAAAAACTCCATGTCAAGACAGACCAAAATTTGGCACTACAACACAGTCATAAAACAAACAGTCCTTCATGCAAGTGAAACGTTAACACTAAACATAAAACATGACCTTGAAGAAATAAAAAGAGATAAAAATCATTAGAAAAATTCTAGGAGCAAGGCTCACTAAAGATGGTTACAGACTACAATCAATCAAAACAACAGAAAAGTTTTCAGACATCGAAATTGATATCAAGAAAAGGTGAATGAAATTCTTTGGTCACCTTAAAAGGTTATCAGAAAATCGATTGACAAAAAAGATAATAGATTATGTAACTTCACTTAAAAATCCAACACCTTGGCTGAATGAAATTCGGAAGGATCTTAAAAGTTCAAACATAGGAGTAACAGACATCTCAGAAAGAGACATCTTCAGACACAAAGTTGACAAATGGGAAGTTATAACTGAGCGACTAAAACAAAAACAATACAGACCAAAGTGGTCGGTAGAACGCAAACAAGCTTTCTCGGAAAGAATGAAAGCCTATTGGAACAACAAGAAGAACTCAAAGAAAACTTGGTTGGGTCATTTGCTTAACGTCTTCCATTTATTCGGAGAATTCGCCAATAATAATAATAGTATTACTCGGTTTGTTTCCCGAGAAACATTCATAAATACACAATGCCGAAGAAAAATGCGTTCTTTTGGTAGAATTGTTTATTGGTACAGTTATTATTATTATTTTTTTGGAGTATCTTATTTTGATAGAAGTGTTGAATGGTAGTGATATTCATGGCAGACCTGGTAATTGTAGAGTTAATTTTGAGTAGAGATTTTTTTGGTAGGCTTGTTAATGTGCTCTTTAATTTTGTTGGCATGTTTTATTCAGATTTTTTTTTTTAAATGAATATTTTTTGCATTTTCTAGACATGGATTCGGCATAAAATAATTTTTAGCGTTGGCTGCACTGTCTATGGTCTATTGTATCGCTTATAAAGAAAAAAGGAACGCTGCCACTCCTTGGAGCTAGCACTCCAATCCCAGCAGCTCGCCTACGAATGTATGTTGGAGCGGATCACACGAAATGCTTGTTACGGACCTGTCTGTCCGGCTGGCGCTCTCTGTAATTACTGGCCAGCCAGAGCATTGTCCAAAACCTGCCAGCCAGCTCTGATTTAAATCATGTTGCCTCTGCTAATTCAGAGCATACAGAAGTCTTATATGTACCACTCGCATGAACCGCAATGTCAAACTCAAACTTTCGTAATTATCTCCAGTTTTCCATTAAGTGTACCTATCATCAATTTTAGACGTTTATCTACAAAAATTGCATTTCGTCTTTAAGCCACAAATCCAGCTACTGTGTTCTAATGTCTGTCCTACTAAACAGTTGAAATTGAACCAAACATGACTATGCTGGACTCAACCAAACGCATAACATGAATATGATAATCAATTCTTTCCCAAATTTGGACATGTTATTGTTATAAAACGGATGAATACATGTCGGGTATGTCTGCCAAATTCCGAAACTTTTATTTTATTAGTATGCAGATGTCCGTCACTAACTACGAACATTCAGCATTTACACCATTACTTTTTAATAACCCAGTACATAAGACTGTGATGATACGTCCATAACGTTGAACAAAACTCGTTAAGCAATATTAGGAGGATTAGTACGGAATACATGAGCAGTTACATAAGCACTCTCGTCTAGGACTTGCATCAACTGACATCAGCAGTCAATTTGTATTTAAGAAGAAATTTTTATGATAAAGATTTTTTTTGTTTGATGAGACACTGCTTATCCTTTTACCTAAAGTATTATGATATACATTCCGTGAAGTTTCATCACAAACGATAGACAGGCGGCGTAAATATAATGTTGTGACGTATGATCGGGTAAGACGAAATTTTAATAATCGAGTACCAAAGATAAATAATGTATAAAGAAATTATAAACAGACAGAAGCGTTTATTATTCACCAATGTGTGGCCACCCACCCACAAAGACTACAATTTCGTTTTTGTCTGTTTCCGAAGATCCAGACAGTGGAACGCTGCTTGGATAAAGAAAAAGGATTTGCTAAACAACAGAAACTGAGTTATATTCTGAACATGCTGTTTCATGAGACACTTGAAATATTGTTATCACACAGATACATTTAACATGGAATGTATCAGCTAAGAGGCTTATGGAAAGAACTTTGAATGAAATAAGCAGATAAAATAATTTGTAAAACCAGTGGAAAATATTATCTCGTTTAACGGCAATCCCGTAATTGTTCCCGAAATGATTTTAATTTTATTTAGATAAGCCAAAAGTACTTGTACTGTTACAACTGCTATTTAGAAGTGTCATAAATTTTATTTATCAATTCTTCAGCGTTCAATATTATTTTGGCCTTTCCTAGATCCCAATTTTTTAACTCAGCAATGGACGTTTGGGTGCTAATTTATGAACACACAGGAATTTCCACATTATGTGGCTGATGCAGGATTAGCTTTGGTTATTGTGTTTATTTCCAACCGAAATTTCTCTAAGAGCATTGATTTAATCCTTAAATGCCCGATTGGTTCAAGCGGGCGTTTAACTGCTGACATTGGATTGAAACATTATTGGTAATGCCGGGAAGTAATAGCGTAACATTTGTGTGGGCAGATACAACGTTTTGTGAATTGTCTATAAAGCTTTCTCTCACCAGTAGGTGTTCAAGCATTAGTTTAGAGTACCGCATTTTATTGAATTCCTTTCTGTGCTATGTAACCTTGTGACGGGACGTCATTTATTATAATATTTTAATACCAAAATCATGTAAGTTTTCGAAATTTCAATGCAGCCAGACGTCGAGTAAGCACGTCCTGTTGTTCGACTTTCTGCCGATCGACAGTTCGGATTACAAGCTACACGTGCAGTGCTGAGCATGCAAGCCAATACTTTTCCAGCAAGCCAGAATACATTGATCACTCTCACTTCTTGACTGACGATCTACAAGATAACATCTAGGCCTCGGAGATAGATATTCGCTGCACCAACCTCACCATTCTCTGTTAGTTGTGAACTGTAGGGCTAAGTTTCATCCCTAGGGTCAGTATTGCGGGTTACGGGATACCTCTGAATTTGTACAACATCGACTGTAGTTGATTTATGGTCCAGTGCAATTAAATGGGGTTTCCAGAGACATTGTTTTATTTCAAGTAGCTCGTAGCTGCCCGCTCCCTCTCCTATTTGCAAGTTACCTCCGATGCTCATGTTTATTTACTATCGCAAGAGAAGAAGAGGATAGGCTCAAGAGAGAAGAAGTCAAGAGCAGAAGATACGAAGAAAGTCGGCGCAAGTCATAGGGCATCGGAGGTTAACCATTTAGAACCCACGTGTCAGTCATCCTGGCACACCCATTAAATAGGCATAGCACGATCATATAATATACATATAGGGTCAGCCACAGCCTGTTAACCTGGTATCTGAAGCAAACATGTTATTATTAAATGCAAAAAAAAAAAATCGATTACAAGGACCATGTGACATACCAACCATGCACAGCGGGATTTGTTTATGTGGTATTTTATGTACAAAATATATGGTGAAGTTCTAGAAAACAGCTTCCGAAAATGATGTGAAATTTAACCACTGCTTATTATGGCCATTAATCATTAAACGTTTATCATAGCTATTGTTGTAAGCTTAACCCACTTGTATCATCACTACTATTTCACGTAATGATCCTCTGTCACAACATCTTGGAGTCAGTTTCTTTGCGTATATGTTTAGAAGACTGTGATGTATATACGTTCCTGATAGCCATCGTTTTCGCATCTTTCTTTGTAATATCTTAAAATAAGGGCGACACTATTGATCTATTTGGTGGTATTGACATGAATCGAATCTCTGTTCTTTTTGTTGACGACGGTAATTTTCAGTTTGGCACGTTACTGTAGCCTTGACAGCTCGGTCTATCTTAGCCTTTATACAACACTTTATATATGCCACGTATTCACAGAACTGTTTTATAGATATTTCCGGACTCTTTCCAAACGCATCCTGTGTTCATTCCCTAAGCTGGGCTGAATGCCAATATTATCACTTACTGTAACGTTCCACAACGCTTACGTATAAGTAATTAAAGTAATTTTTAGTGGAGATATGGAGACAAGTGAGTGTGTCCAGACAGTTTTGGTGCCGTGTATACGTTACCCTGGGCAATCACAAAGGTAGGCAGGCGGCGTGAGAGATTTTCTTGCTGACATCGTGGGACGCGGTTCTGAAGGCAGAAGAAGGAAACATTCGGATAGCGAAGTTAAATCCTACATTCTGTCAACGATTTTGCCTCTGATTTATTGGGTGACATTCAGTTCAAGCAGTTAGTCTTATATATTCAGCCCGTTAGCGTATACTGAAAGTTTGAACTGTCGAATTGAAGAGACAGTCCCTAAATATTCCGCAATGATCGTCAAGCGGCAGATTCAAGATCCTCTTCAGTTGTCGATTAGGTGGTGAAGCGTCCAGAAATGCCAGTGTTTATCAAAAATGTATAGCGAATCACTCGCTGTGAATATAGTGGAGCAAGAGTTGCATTTCTATCTGGAAATGTCAGTGCGACAAACGAGGTGCAACGTGTGTAGTATACTGAGCAGAAAGACTTCAAAGTCCAGGAACTAAATCCCATTTACCTCAAACAAAGATTCATATCCATTGGAATAACGTCCTAGCAAAGAGAACCGTAAAGATAAAACTCAGCTGTTGTTCATCTAGTAACAATTAAAATGTATTTAAAGTATTAATGTCGTTTTCTTATTGAATTTTAATGTCAACTGTTAGTAGGAGGAGAAAGATGGAGCTCTATAATCCCAACTTCCGGTCACGTGACACAAAATGGCAACTTCCCTTCCCCTTTTCTCCCTCCCCTCCATGACGTCACATCCGGTTCGCGGGAAATTCTAATGGACCAATGGTGGCCAAGGTCGTATGACGTCACACGTTAGTTCCTTGACCGGCCGCCCAGATGGCGGCAGCAGTCGGGCTTGCGCATACGTTAGTTCCTCGACCAGCCGCACAGATGGCAGCATCTCCCAAGGGCTTAATTTCTTAGGGCGCAGACATTCTACTCCCCCAGCTAGCGGGGAAATTCCGCCGCCCGGGGCGTGTTTACACAGGTGTGCTCACCTGCAATTATTTCCTCATCCCTGTACTGAAATGCGGACGTCAGACAAGTTGTATCGCGGCGAAAAACTATGGATTCGTCTATCACTTTATTTCCTAGTGGTCATCGTGTGTTGCGTATACCAATTCCACCTTTACCAAGTAAC
>JARYHS010005460.1:0-28649 GCA_031002005.1 Vandiemenella viatica | reverse complement strand
TTGCCCTGGCACAATGTTTCCGTTGCCAGGGTCATGGGCACATGGCCTTCGACTGCGCGCTGAGGAGCGGTGTGTAAGGTGCGTTGGAAAACATAGAGTCACCGAGTGCAGCGTCCCGCGAGACGGGGTGCCCACCTGCACCAACTGTTCCGGCCCTCACCCAGCTTGCTACAGCGGCTGCCCCGTGAAGAGAAACCTGCGCGCCAACATGAAGGCGACACACACCAACGAGTCGGTGCCCTCGACAAGGAAACCCGGCCGACATCCAGGCTCGACCGGATCTGAGCGACCCGCAAAGGCGAAGAAGCTGTCCGCAACCCGCCATCAACATCACCAGGCGGATTGCAAGAGCCATGACAACTTCAGTGTCATCATTCAGCTGCTTCAACAGCAAACATTGCTAATGACCCAGGTCTTAGCGAACACAGCCACCCCGGGCTTGACACACCCGATGATGCCACCTCACAACAATGACAACCTACCGCTGAATTGGAAGGAGATACGGGACCACCTGTAAGAACTTCCCCATACTCTGGGGGCTATGCTTCCCCAGACGACTGGTGTCTGAGGCCGCAGCGGAGCCAGTCTGTTTTTGATTTCGAGAAGAAATATCCAAAATAGACCTGATGAAGGCAACCGAGCAGGTTGTCGAAACGTCGTCGTTTTATGACACCATCCGGCTGGACACCCGAGAAACTTTATGAAGCCTACTTTATTTTCCTCTTCCATAGAGAAATTATTTCATATTTTTTCGACTAAGTTAGTAGCGGGAACTATTCCAGTACCCTGACCACTCCACAAACACTGTGGCATGCTCTCACCTAGTACATTATGTGAGACTTTATGGTTAAACATTGTTAATAGTTTCCCATATTAACCTTTAATGATCGACTGTTTTTTCGGTGTCTGCTCACGATTTATTATGAAAAGCAAATATTTCTGAGATAAATTCGCTGTATTAGATCTTGTTTTATGGCGTATCTTGTTTACTCCGTTACACAGATAGAAATCTGCGTCAGTACAGAAAGCTTTAGCAACGTTGAAAATCAAAACACTCAGTAAACAACATATTAATTCCCTTTTATTTCTTAGTAAACAACATTTTTACTATAAATGTCCGAGAAGATGTTAGTTATTTTATGTGTAGTAAAACAGCATTTGTTAACTAGTGTTCCTGTCTATATTCACCTCCTGCTTTCTGTCACAGGGGACAGAATAGCTTACAGGCTCAAAATTTCCTGCTTTGTTTACTTTCTGAGTCTGGCTCAAAAAAAGATTTTAAGCATGGTGGGTGAGTGGTTAACGCTCTGGACCCCGCATTAGGGAGGACGCCGGTTAAAATCCCCGTCCGGGCATCCCGATTTGGGATATCCATGGTTGACCCAAATCACTCCAGATGAATGCCGGGATGCATCCTTCAAAAGGCCATGGCCGAATTCCTTCCAGTTCCTTGTCTTTCTGGCCTCTAATGACACGACGTCGACGAGGCATAAAACAATAAGTAAAATAAACAAAGCTTTTATCTCAGAAACTAGAAATTTATAACTAATGGCGATCGTAATAAATGCTGCAAATAGTTACTTCTGCAATGCTAGCAACACAAGAAAATGTTATGATTATATTACTAACAGAGTTACCGGAGATGCCCAGCGTAGTTGGTATAGATTTACTGTGTATAAAGTTTTATAAAATTCGCGCCAACCATTTTCGGAATTAAAGCAAACCTCGATTCAACCGTCCCATACCAACAAATGAGTTGTTGAAGTTCATTTTCATGTACATTATTTTCGTTCATCCCAAAAGATTCATGTGTATCAAGCTTCATTAATTTGGTAGTAGATAATATCTGTACTAAACTAAACGTTGATTTAGACACCAGTTCCAAGAATGGGATAGGTTGGATACTTTGATGAGGAATGTCAATTTTCAGCCTACATTTGAGACACATTATTACATAGCACAAAAATAAAAATGTATCTGGTAACACGCAGAAAAAAAACAGATTTTGGCAATATTACGATATCCGAGTTGCTGAAATTTGATGAATTCAGTGGTTGATTCTCATAAATCACGATGAGACAAATGTAAAGTAAATAATATATATAAGATTTTTGATATCTCGCTTAGTTCTTGAAATACTGAATTTTAAAATCATTTATAGGAATAGTTCCTTGTACTTTTGGTAACGCTTTTCTTCTGGTCCAGGCCGTATTGCAACCTGACCGCTATAACTAAGAAGAAAATAAAACTATTGTGCATGTTAATCGTGTAATTCCTAGTGCAAATTTTTTCTGGTTCAGACAGCATGTCATCCTAACGCCTCAACTTGGAGATATAGGGGAGAGTGGGGGAAATACACGCACCTAAGGAAAAATCGATTTAAATTGTTCATTATATCATTATATATGTACCAAAACAAATGTATACCTTACTATGGTCATTTCTCGATATATTCCAAATGATGGAATATAATTATGAACATTACCTTAATTTTTATGATTAAAATAAAAAAAGTGCAAATGCGTGGTATTCCCCACCCCGTAGGTTAATGAGACGCATGATATGGGGTAATAACATGCAATACAAACATACATAAAATGGAAAATACATGCTATTTTTATTTTCTGTTTAGTTTATTTTATTAATTACATGTACTAAAAAGTACATTATTGAGAAAATAATGATGTTTTGTAAATTTATAGGCATGAAAAGAGTGCATTTTCTTGTATAGGAAACATCCACTTGTAATGTTTTGAAATGTTCCGGCATTACATTCTTCATGGCTCTACCTAATACCCAAAACACATCGGTACCCTAGTTCTCCATCTTTCCCTTGGTAATTGGTATTTTTCATTTCATTCTTGTACGCAGAGTAGCTTCGACAATCCCATACTTCTCTTATTTTTCTTCCTGATTTTGTGGCATCATGACCCTTATGAAGCTCCTCTTTGGTCCATTTTACTTTCTGGGTTTCTTTTATAATATATAGTAATTTGAAGTATAAAAAAACTCGTTGGAATTGAAAATATAACCAACTAGTTTTATTATGAAGGGTTAATGCCACGCGCTTGAATAGCCGCGTGTCAATACCCCAAAGTGAGTTCGAGGACTAAACTAAGCACAACTCGGGTCTTAGTTCAAATTCCTCGACAGATCTACAACTAAATGAAAGGTTACATGTAGGGCTAGAAGTTGATATGCAAAAAATTGCATTAAAGCAACTTATGGTAGCACTTACCTTGCAAAATATAGCTGACTAAAGTTACATCAAACATACTGAAAATAAACCTCACTTTACTACCGCCACTGTAGTTGTTACGACTGCCAGAAGGGTGTAGCACCAACTGGGCAAAGCCCGCGCAACTAAAATTGCATAATTCAACCTGCGTGTGATTACCCGCATGCGTGTATTTCCCCCGTTCTCCCCTAATGTCTCGTGTACTAAGAGAGGTGTAAAAAAAAATTCTTTACTTGTGATTTGTCTCATCGAGTTACATAAGAATTTCTCATCTATGGCATTGGTGAATTTTTTTCTGCACCTGGCAACATGTCAATATAACCACCACAATTTTGGGGTACGATATCTGTAGAATTAAGAGAGGTATAAAAATGTATTCATTACTTTTGATTTGTCTCGTCGAGATATATACGAATTCGACCATAAATTTTATCAAATATTTGTGACTTGGATATCGTAAATCCCTCAGATTTTGAATGAATTTTCGGAATTTGAAAGCTTGTGGTCGAAGTTAAAATTTAAGTTTACTATATTATTAATTACCTGAAAATTTCTGAGTCGATTTTGACTGAGTTTTAACAGTATCAACATTATGTTTCGTCTCAGTATACTTTCTCATCCGCATCTGTAACTGGAAAGTTTACTACATCTATGCGAGACATGGAAAAAAAGTTTCTTTTGATTTGCCTCATGGAGTTATAAATTGCGACACCATCGTTAAGACACAGTCATTAGCCTCTACTACAGTACTAAGCAACGTTTAGATTATGTCAGAAACTCAAATTTGATTCAATTGCGAAGTGTATGAATGTACTTTTTGTTCGAAACGCCATATATTTCATCTCCGCGTATTCAACCTTTTATAAAAATACCAAAAGTCAATTCCAGAATAACACTAATGCTGATGACCAGAGACATTGTAGTTGTACTGCCAGAGATCGTGGCGAAAGAAAATCTCTGTTGTTTCTTCGTTATTACTTTCTAGCATTCAATAAGGCCATCTGTGGTGTTTAAAACTAAATCTCCTCAGTTAAAGGAAATAATATTTCTAGTTTTGTTTTAGCGTGGAGTTTGCAACATAGGTATTCCTGTTAAATACTATTGATGCTTTCATTATAAGTTATCGTCAGAAACATTGTAGTTGCGTGCTATGTGCGAAGTACCTCTTTGGTATTCATCACCACATATTAAGAATTTTATTTAATACTGCAGCATTATGTAACGTAAAATCAGAAGAACATACCAAACAACTGAATTGAGATTCTAAGCTTTAAAAAGGTGAAAACGCCATCGAAATCTGCTGAGTAGTTTCTGAGTTTTTATATCACAAGTCAATCCTTTTTTCGTTTTATGGATATTGATAGAACACTTTTTTGTATATATGTATTAATACTGTTATATTGAAACTGCTGTCACTTGACTATGTGTTGCAATCCTGGTGGACGCTCAGCTGCTGTATGCAGTATGTTACATTAGGAGTTTAACGATTGTACACGAGTGGCAACGCGGCGTTACAGAGTCGCTACCCAGTCTGAAAACGCGTAATAAAGGAGCCGAGCGACATTTGAAGACCCTCGCGCCAGCTTTTCCATGGGCGCGTTGATTGTATTTGTAGCAGGCACTAATTTCACGGCAGATGGTAAGACAGACTGCCAGGCATTATTTGCAGTTGGCAGCTGAGTTCTTGTTTCTAATAGCTGAAAAATGTTCAGTAATAAACTATGAAATTTTCTACATTTCAGTGATTATGAACTGTTATAAATCAATCTTTTGTTTAACGATTTATTGTTCTAGAGTGATGCTATGTTTACCCGCGCGGTAACGTTACCATTATACATTCTTCCTGCAGACTGGGAAGAAAGTGTATAACGCGAGATCATTAATTTTGTCTCTATCCACTTTGATCTTGAGCGCCGGTGGTACAGCGTGAAAAATGGTAAGAGAAAAAGAGGTTTGGACGAATGACTTTCAATTGTACTGAGATATCCACAAACTAAAAAATATTAAAACTTTGAATCCCAATATGATAGGTGAAGAATCTTAAGTACAACTGGAAATTTTTTTAAGAAAAACTTGTAAATATACGAACGACTTACTCGCGTGAGTTACAAAAGTAAAGAAAAGCTTAACCCTTTAACTGCTACGGTTTCGGCCGGCCGAGCCCTCGCTGAGTGCGGCTTTGTTTACGCCTAAGCTGTTTACCTGCGCTGGAACGCCGCATTAGACCGGACCGCTGTGTGCTGAATACATCTGGAGCGTTGTGTGTGGAGTTCTTCTGCTGTCGCTCTGCGATTTGAAACCGCAGATGCAAAATAAATACAGTTAATATAACATCTAAAGTTTTTCAGTTTAAAGCTCCTCTAAAAGTGAATGTCTGCGTAATCAAACATGACTGTACTTCATATACTATATAGATATTACAGCAACTGAAATGTTTTTAGTTTGTGACGTAGTAATTTATCTGGAGAGAACCTTTCCGAATACCTTTCACAAATTCTACACAAATTTTCCAGTCTTCTTTTTGACCCGGTTAATATATATATATATATATTTTTTTAATTATTTCCTTTAGTTTTAGAGGCGTATAAATGTAATATAATTATTACTCTGCAGTTAACCATGGTTAGTAATTCTTTTTGTGTGATAAGCCTTGAAAAATGGTACAACACACAGTGATACATTACATGTTCTGCATTGGTTCTCGACGCACTTTATGTATCGAACATACAGCTCATTTACGCATTGGAGTGCCCTTCTTTGAATTGCAATATGAATGAAATTTGGAAAAAAGGTCTCAAAAAGTTGCGAGGGCGATTTCAAGGGGGAGGGGGGGGGCGTCTCCCGGAACCTGATCTTACAAGACGGGTGGGGGGGGGGGGGTGTCCAGGAAATCCTGAAAAATTCCTCACGAAATTTAAATTTATGGATGCAACAGACGAAACTCTGCAACTGGCATTTTTCGTCCGGTTACTACTCGGTGAAGAGCGTGAGCATTTAAAATGCAGTTTTCGAGAATGTGGAAAAAGAACTTTTTAAACCACTTCATAGTGAAAATATAGTGTGAATTGATTCTCGCGTATCTGTTGGTCTCATCAGCATTAGATATCATATGATATTCCGTTAGAAATATCAGGAAAAATGACAAACTGCTGGAATGTTAACGTAATCCACACTTGTGTCCTGCAGCTTAATCGACAAGCACATGCTGTCAACACGTCACTAAAGCATTCTCTTTATCCACACATTTCGCTCGAACAATCTGTAGCTTCAAACTCTGAAAAATGGTCATTTTCCACTAGCTGATGTACACAGCTTAGGAAAATTACATCGAGATCCTGTCGAAGGTTTATCACTGTCATCCATATTAAAGTGATTATATTCACTGTCGCTTCTAGTAAGAATCTCCATGATTTCTTCCGCGGTACAAACACGACGGCATATTCGGGAGGACGATGGTTCAAATCCCCGCCTAGGCATCCAGATTTGGGTTTTTCCATGGTTTCCCCAAATCACTCCAGGTGAATGCCGGGATGCTTCCTTCAAAAGGCCATAGCCGAATTCCTTCCCATTCCTTGCCCCCCATTCTTTAACATCTCTAAAAACCTCGCTGTTAAGAGACGTTAAGCAGTTAAAAAAAAATAATGACTGTATGCCATTTTCTCAGCGAAAACTAAAAGGAAAAGAGCAACACAAATTAGATCGCAGCTGCCAATGCTCAGGGCCGAATGAGGAAAACAACTAACCACCCTGGGTGGAAACATGGCTTCATAGCCAGGCCGCTAAGAGGCTAGCGTGTATACACGTCTGGAGTACAGACAGGTGCGGCGAGGCGGCGCGTGTATACACGTCTGGAGCACAGACAGAAGCGGCAAGGCGGCGCGTGTATACACGTCTGGAGCACCTGGGCGCAGTAGTAGACACGCGCGTTAACGCGTCTACAGCAGTCAAAGGGTTAAATACCTAAATACATAATAATTTGCTTTATAAAATTTATATTCATTATTATGGTACATTTCAGCTCATATTCGTTTCAGGAAAGTAATTGTAATGGGTAAAAAATACAACAGCAATAAAAAATCTTCTTTTGTAAAGGGAAAAAGGATTCATTCAACAGGAGCCTTAAGAAAATAGTTAATTAATGGCTGAAAATTAGAGACCCTATTAATCATATTTTCTTCAGAACAGTGCACAAAGTACTGATAGACCTCCGTTATATAAGATGAATATTTGTTCTGTCTATAAATGAACATTATCATGATGACATCTCGGCATGTTAGATAAATGACAGGATATTGTTATAGGAGAGGTAAGTGGAGATTTCTGCTAACCAATAAAAAAGTAATGATTTATAGGTTATAGATAATTTTTATTTGAAATGTGTTGAAATCATATAGTTAATAGTAAATAAACAGCTCTTCAAACATCAGTTACTGTAGGATAGTTAATACTGTAACTATATATACCACCAATATTCAAAATACAAAACATAAACTGATAAGCATTATGACATCTGTTCCTACTACTTGAAGAAAATGCAACTTATTTGAAATTATGACTGTAATGAATTTAAAATATAACATTTAAAATAAAATAAGAAGTGACTCTTTTAAGTTATAAAGATAAATAGACTATCATTTTCAGTCTATTATAAAAATATATAAAAGGGAAAAAGCTAATATTTATCAGAGTTCCAACATCAACACCATCAACATTATAGATCCTGCCATTTGACATCTTACTATCAAATCCACTTTATAACTAATCAGAAAATTTACATATAAAGCTAATACAAAAATTACATAAATAATAAAAATTATTCTTGAAAACAACTGACACTATAATAAACGTTAAAATAATACAAATGATACAATTTTTTATTCTCTGATACCATGAAAGAACAACTGCAATAATGGGACAGATTAATAATCAATAGTAACATCACTTATTACAACAGATAATACTACAAATTACCTACAAAAACAATAAAGTAAAACCAAAGAAGATGACAGCCATGTTAGACAACTAATATTTCAAAGCTTAAAAATATTTAATAGAATATAAGGGGAAAGAAATTGCCCAAATAAATATAAAAAACAAAATGAAGGTATCTCCGATTCAATTAAAGACATCTGATTCACTTTTGACTATATGAAGCTGGAAAAATAAATAAGTTAAACATAACAAACTCTTAAGTGCCTTTAAGTCTTTCTGGCCTGTGAAACGATTTTGCATCTATACAGGAACTTGTATGGGTACTGGAAAAATATTTGAATTATTTTAAAGTCACTCTCATTTCATATTTAAATATAGGTAACAAGCATATTTTTCAATAAGTCCATAGTGAGAACACAATTTCTAGGTAATTGACTTTTCACCGGTATTTCTTCAAATGTATTTTAAATAATCAAAACAAGTAAAAGATTCTCAATATACTTTACAATAAACGACATGTAAATGAATGAAATACTATATGTGGTTAAAGATACCAAGCCATAATAGGTTTGACAAAAATTCTACAAGAAAATTGTCACAAAAAAATTCTCTACTACTATACATGACTTTTACTAACGATCGGAAGAAAAATCGATGAATCAGAAAACTGTACAATATTACAATGTCCTGTAAGATATTCAACCTAAACTTCACAAGAAAGTGGGCACTACTATGAATGAATTGCCGTGAAGTTTTTTAAGATCCCAAGATCGTGTGAAAAATATTCCACAATATCTCAGAAACAATTATCATTTCAATCAAATTAATTGATGCTTTCCAAAATCCCTAATTCTCATAAAACATTTTCCATAAATATCACAAGAGAACGGTGGTCTACTGAGTTAATTGGCTGATGACATTTTAAGACTCGAAATGTTCTTATATATTTTTCTTCTGACATCACAAGAAAACGGGCGTTTGCCAAAATGAATCCATTGATGACAGTTAAGGTATGCAAATACTTATCCATAAATATCACAAAAATTAGGATTTTGACGAAAATCAATTGACTAATAGAATTTCAGATGCACAGGCACTAACTGTTCTACAGAAAAAGTAAATTGGAAATTCTCATTAATGAAACTGGTAGCTATATTTAGCACTCCCAGATAATGTAAAAGAACTTTCCACAAACGATACATGAGTCTTGATGTTAAACTAAATGAATCCGCTGATGACTTTTAAAATACCTCAACAGTGCAAATGATTTCCACAAATATCACAAGAAAACTAACGTTTACCCAAATGAATTCTCTTATGTTTCTTAAGGTTCCCATTGAGTGTAAATAATTTTCCACAAACTTCGCAAGAAAACTGGCGTATACCTAAATGAATCAGCTGATGACTTTAAGATGCCCAGACTGTGTAAATGACTTTCCACAAACGTCACAAGAAAATGGGCGATCTCCTAAATGAATCCGCTGATGGTGTTTCAGTGCATAGCTGATGTAAACAATTGACTACAAACATCACAAGCAAATGGACGTTCAGCAAAATGAATCCGCTGGTGCTTTTTAAGATTCCCAGACATTATAAATGATTTCCCACAAACGTCGCAAGAAAAACGGCGTTCACCTGAATGAAACCGTTGATGACTTTTGAGACTACTGACAATGGAAAAGATTTACCACAAATGTCACAAAAAAATGGGCGTAAACCCAAATGAATTCGATAATGAATGTTTCGATGCCCAGACTGTTTAAAAGTTTTTCCACAACTGTCACAAGAAAATGGGCGCTCATCCGAATGCATTCGCTTGTGCCTTTTAAGAGCCTTAGAATGGGTAAATGATTTACTACAAACATCGCAAGGAAATGGGCGTACACCTGAATGAATCCGCTGATGATATTTAAGACTTCGAGACTGTGTAAAAGACTTTCTACATATATCACAAGAAAATTGGCGTTCCCTAATTTGAATCCTCTTGTGACATTCAAGAGTAGAATCATTTGTGAATGAAATAGCACGAACATTAGAAGAACATGGGTATTGAGCCAAATTACCGCCCATGGTGCCTTTTAGAATCCTCAAAATTTTAATGAATTTTTGCTCATTTCATTAAAAAATGTGGCATAATCTTTCTCACTTAGTTTTAAGACTGCAGCGCGATATACACGATTTCTCATGTAATTCACACATTGTTGATAGTTCATCTGATTTACACCTCTTTATAGCGATTTTCGTTGTTAAAGGAATTACTATGGTTACAGAAAGTGACTAGTTCTTCCTCTATTCTGTTGGTTTTAAGCACAGGCAATAGGAAGTTGCTGCCTGTAAGCATAATTCTCCTTCTTTGCAGTCACAATAACCCCCTAGAAACAGAAAATCATAGATATTACTATATGGCGACAATTTCTTATATTTGAGAAGTATATTTATTTACAACTCTTTGGTGTGTTTCCTGCTTTAAAGGTATTAGACTGAATACATTTATCGTATACTTCATTTTGTAAGCAGTAGTATACTTTGAAGTAGTAGTGTGCCTTATTTTTTGCTAATGAGTATGGTGTTCCAAGAAATAAGTAGCTAAACATTTTCAAAAATAAAGAATTCAAACAGTCTGGTCAAAAATATGTTTTCATAAAAAAAATGAAGAGTAGCAAGTAGCATTACAGGAAAAATGATGAAACGTCTACCAACATCGTCCACACTGGAAACAAAAATAGTATTATTAATCTAATTATTACGAATTTATAATGCTATGGATCTGGTAAAAACAAAAAACTACAGAGATAAGAAATATTAATGAGAGCAAACATTTTTAACTCTCTAAAAAAATAACAGAAATCAGTAAGTTCAATTCATAAGTGCTCAATAAACACACAGCAGACTTATTTAGAATAATACATCTCTCTAAACAGAGAGGTTTATTTTATTATTAAACTCAAGAATATAAATCACAAAACAAATGCAAAAATTTCACCCAGTTACATTGTGTATCTGATGGATAGAAAAAATCAGTTGCGTTTGTTCAGGTAACCTGGCCATAAGTATTTCAACTTATTCGACTTCACTATACAGCTGGTCAAGGTACTGACACTTCGCCAAACATTTTATAAAGAAATCTTGTTTGTATTTCTTTACCAGGTGAATAGGATTCCCCAAGCATTCAATCAGATTGGACCACTACTTTTCTCCTGTTGATCAAAAGTGTTTAGGAATTCTAGAACGTTTCTCATATATTCATGCATCATTCTCACCTTCTGTCATCCGAAGCAACTTGAAACCGTCCATATGTTTCAAAAATATCCAACAAATGCACAGGATGCAGTTTCATTGAGTCAGGATTATTTTGAAACTAAGCCCATTTCCAACAAATTAATACAAGCGCATAAGCTAACATCACAGGAAGATGACAAAAAAATAGGGAAAAAATATGCTGAAATTGAAGAATTAATTCAAATTGTAAAGGAGGAGGAAAATCTAACAATCATGGGTGATTGGAATGAGGTAGTGGGAGAAGAAAAAGAGGAACACTGTAAGAAATTAGAATAAAGAAATGAACGGGGAAGTAGGTTGTTAAACATTTACAAAAAAAAAAAAAAAGAAACTTGGCAAACAAATTATTTTCGAACCATTCAAGTAGTATAAACAGACTAGAAGTGAACAAATTTAAGCAATCCAACATGATAGTAATATCTGTGGAGATGGCAGATGTGTGTCTAAGAAATAACTCTGAAACGTGTTCAACTGAGGATGAAAAGAATGCTTTGAAGATAGAAGTAATCAAAGCTAGTAAGGAAACATTAAGCTTTAGGGAACATGATGCCTGAGCAAAAAAGCAAAAGAAAAATGCCTCCAAGAAAAGTGTGACGAAATAGAAAAGGAAATGGTCATAGATAAAATAAATGTAGCTTATAGGAGAACCAAACAGAATTTTTGAGAATTGAAGAATAAATGTATAAACATTTAATCTGCTGAAGATAGTTCAGAAAATAGAGCTAACCGATGTAAGGAATACAAAGATACAGTTGATTTCAAAAGCAGTACACTTGTAGAAAAAGGTGGTATCTATACTGAAGCCTTGGAAAATCCTGATTTATCCTTGAATTATTTTAAATCAAATAAGGCAATTGAAAGTGATGAGATTCCTGCAAAACTTCTGAAATCCAAGGAGAAGAAGGAATACAAGGATTATTCAAACTGAAACTAAATGTTATTAAACAGGAGAGAATTCCAACTAATTTTAATAAAAGTGTCATCTTTACATTCCTGTAGAAATCACAAACTTAAATGTGTAAGAATTAATGTACTATAAGTCTAAAATGATATTCTTCAAAATTACTGACCATAATAATATACAGAAGAATGGATAGGGTTGTAGAAGAGACGGTAGCTGAGAATCAGTTTGAAATTTAGGATAAACTACAGTACAACAGATGCAGTTCTAGCATTAAGATTAATACCTGAAGGGCAGATTTAGAAAAAAGATATAATTTTTATGGCATTCATGTATTTAGAAAAAGCTTCTGATAATGTTAAATGGGACATCTTCAAACTTTAAATAAATCAGGTCCAAAATACCAATATAGAAGAATACCTTATAATCTACATAAGAATCAATTGGCTTCAATAAAAGGAGAGAATCATGGCAGACATGCTAAGATAAAATGTTTGTGAGGTAAAGTTGTAGTCTATCCCATCAAAATTCAATTTGTATGTAGATGAAGCAATTAAAGAAGTTAAAGAAATATTTGGAAGTGGCATAAGTGTTCAAGGAGAAAAAAAAATCAGTATGCTGATCAGTATCAGTTTTTTGATAAGGTCCTGTTAGCAGAACAGGTTGAAGACATAAGAGAAGTTACTGAATGGCATGAACAAAATACTGAAGCAAGATTTTGGATTAGAGGGGAGAGTCAAATGAAAACCTTGATTATTTTTTCAATGCTTATGTATTATCCACATATAAAAGTCACCGGTATTATTTTTCGATATATTCTCCACGATCAATGCATGTCAGCCTGCGCTTCTGAAATGCCAGAATGCCTATACAAAAAATCTCTTCAAAGATGACATAACCCCTCAGTGCACCTCATCATCAGATTGCTTTTTTTAGGGGTCCTAAACATATAGAAATCACTAGAGATGAGTATGGTTGATGAGGCATACATTCATTGTCATATTGCAGAAGAACACCTGTCAATAGCAATCTACGTAGTTTTGCTGTAATGGCAGGCCGAAGACGATTTTAGAGGTGGTCTGTGAACGTGTTACTGGTAACAGTGGTCCCTCGCGGCGTGTAGTGCTCCAAGAGGACACATTTTTTAGTCCCAAAGAGGGTCAGCATAACCTTTCCTGCAGATAGCTGTGTTTGTAACTTCTTTGGTTTTGGTGATGTCTAATTGTGCCATTCTTTGGTCGCCCTTTTCGTTCCAGGCTGGTGGTAATGGTTTCGTCTCCAGTGACGATTCGTACAAGGCAGGCATAACCGCCACCTTCCAGGCGCTGCAGAATTTCTTCACATGCATCAATACACCACTGATTCAATTTCGGAGTCAGCTGCCGTGGCACCCATCGTGCAGACATTTTATAAAACCTTAGCACATCATGCATTATGTGAAGAGCTGAATGATGACTAATGTCTATAGCTGTTGCTATGTCATCCAATGACACTCGGCACTTTTCCCATACAATGGCTTCAACTGCTGCTGTGGTCTCGGGAGTCACAACACGAAGAGACTGGCCCAAGCGCGGAGCATCAGCTACAGACGTAACACCATTCATACACTTGCTGCTGTGATAAACATGCATCACTGTACTGTACCTTTATTCTGTGATAAATGTCTATAGGTTTTACACCTTCACATTTGCAATAATCTAATCACTGAACGCTGTTCTTCTCTGGTGCACGTTCCTAGTGGAGTGGAAATCTTTATATTGTTTCTGACGCTGGTACTTGCACATCTTCACTGTCCTGCCACCTTTAGGGATGTCTGGCATATTATTTCAAACAGGTGACCCAACTTACAGACCACTGGCGCCCATTTTCGATTTTATATTACACTTTTAACGTTTTCATTTGACTCTCCCTCGTAAATATGAACTGAAGCAATACAAAAGTGATTAAACGTAGCTGAAATCATAGCAATAATAGTAGATTAAATATAAAAATATGGTCAGATGTGATATGATAAGTAAATGATTTCTGCTACCTGGGAAGTAAAATTATAATTGATGGATGAACTAGGGAATGATATAATAGCAGAACAGCACTAGCAAAAAAGAACCATCATTATAAAGAGAAATCTTTTAGTTTTCAAATATTTATCTAAGGACTTAGAAAGAACTTTTCAAAATTCTAATGTCAAGCATGGCTATTTTTGGGTGCAAAGCATGTACTTTAGAAAGACCAGAAAGAAGAAAAATTGAAACATTTGAAATGTGGTGATATAGTAGGACGTTGAAAATCTAGTGGATAGATAAATGTACAAAATGAGACTGATTTGGAAATTATAAGTGAGGAAAGAAGTTTGTGGAAGAGTCTAAGAGAAAGAAGAGACAGGATGGTGGGTTGTATTTTGAGACATAGTTAATTGATTAATTTGGTTATTACAGGGAACCATCAAAGAAATGAACTGTAGAGGAAGGCAGAGGTTAGGAAATGGAAAGCAGATAACTGATGGAAGTGGTATAGTTGCGATGACGAGGTTAGCGCAAGACAGGTAGGGGATGGAAGATTGCATCAAACCAGTTGAGACACTGATGACAGAAAAAAAAAATAATATTGTTGTGAAATGAATGCAGACAGATTAGAGACCTCATTGCTACTACTTGCAGATGCACAGATCATGGTTGATACCCTTTATTCTGCTATAAAGCTACCGAATTTGCTTCTATTACTCTTTAGACCATTTTAAATTTTCTCTAAATAGTTTGGATAACATGATGCACTTAAATTTTAATACTGAGACCTCAGTTTGACTAAAAATTATAAATTAAGTACATGTTTTTCTATTTTATTTTGAAGCTCCTATATAGTATTTTCTTTTTCTTTAGTAAAATACTTGTTCACTTAATAGGACAAACTCATGTATTTCTTTATATATAATATTATAGAACTAATACATCTTCTCATCAATATTATCTATTATTTACATTTATCCTTAGGAATCAATTATTCAAGGCCACATAGTCAGCACTTTTAGAAGCACATAAAGAGGTATAATTTTGTTTGACATTAGGGTAGAATTTAGATTGAGCAGACAGCAACAGGTGATATTTATCCTTACCAAATAACAACTAAAAATTACAGTTGTATAATGAAAGAGGTAGTAAAAAAATGTATATTTACGTATAGCAAATCTTCCACAATACATCCCAAACAATTCTTACAGGACACATCCTAAGGCCCCAATAACAACAATAACCTAAGGTTCAACTCGCAGAAAAAATGGATTTCAGTCCTAGTCTCGGTAAATTGTATTTAGTATTCTACAGTACCTGCAAGTCAATATAGTAGTACTAGTCATTCAGATTGCTAAAAAGTAAATCCGCTTCCATCTAACTAAAACTACTACTCTTCTACCTACGCTGAGACTTCCTTGGTGCCTTATTTTTTTTTTTTTTTTTTTTACAGAAACTTCTTCGGTTAAATATTGCTAGCTCTCAGGCCCAGTTAGCCATTGCCTGCCAAATGATGCTATATTCAAACTATACATCAAAGAAGCTGGCTTTGTATTAATAAAACTCAAACAACTACTGAAATATTGGCTATAGAATCAAACATTAATTTCTCTCTTGCTTAAACTGATGATATTTAAGCAGATACAGTATATCCAGTACTACTGCTAAAGTGTTGATAATAAGAAATAATTGAAATAAAAATAACTACAGCATCAATATAAAATAATAAGGCATTATCTTACCTTATTTGTGAAGTTCTGCTGATATATTCATGAAACTGGAGTTTTGATATATCTTTAAACACTTTGGAACAATATGTACAAACATATAAGGGAGCTGAAACAGCTGGCATGTGAGTGAAGACGTGTTTTGTTAAAGAGAACAATGACAAAAAAGTCTCTGCACAGAGCACACAGGCAAGTTCAATCAGTGATGGCTCTTTAACCATAACTTTCTTGTTCTCTTGAAAACTATGTGCACACAACTTCGACAGATTGAAGAAAACTAGCCCACAGTATTGACAAATAAATAATGGCGAATTCACATGTAGGTCATGACTAAATACATGGTTTATTAGCGAGGCCCTTGTGGAGAAATACTGAAGACACACAGCACACGTATATTGTGACTGACTGACAATAGGAATGCAGCTACCTCTGGTATCACTAGATACACTGGTACTGCTCACATGAGGCTCAACTGAAAGGCTACTTGCAATTCTTATCTTCCCCATCACGCTGAAATCACTTTGTTCACAAAACAGAACTAATTTCTTTTTTTGCTGTTCAACTTCTGACCTGCAGACAAAAATAGAGAAATTTTTTCAATTTATTTACTTCAAATAACAAATAAAGAATTATGTTGAGATTACACTGCAAAAATAATGAAAGCAACAGAAATTCTATAATCAGTATGGAGATTAAAAGACATAATTTTTTCACACCAACTTACACTGATACTCATGATTATACAAGTCTCACTTGTAATATAACATGTAAGGTATATGAGAGAAATATGCTAAATACTACTTATGAGGACCACAGCGTCCACTAACATGAATGTTTTTTAGGTTATGTCCCCTTACTTTAATTGAGAAAAATTTTGTATTAATATGAACCTGTTTGGAAGAAAATGGAAAATTCTGGATCATTTATGGATGGCAATATGGCAGTTGACATCAAAATGCCATAGCTCTTGGTTAACACAGTACCGTTCCATGTAGGGTGTCTGGTTTATTTTTTTATGCTTTAAAAGAATTTTTCAACTTTTTCTTGTACTTTTTTATTTTTAACAAATCTATAGAAATGGGGGTTTAAATTTTAACAACGCTTAAAAAGGTTAAGATTTTAAGGCTTCTATTTGCTGGAAATTACATTCCTCTACAATTTACTTTTTTCAATATTTCAATATTTTCGAGGTACTTTGCACAAGAGGATAATTTAGGAATAAAAAAAATCATAAGAGTAAGGCTATTCCGTATTAAAACTCCTAAATGGTTTACTTTAATGTAGTTCCATTTTCAAGGAAAATTTCAAACTCACATTTTAATTAATTCATTATATTTATCACATACATCATTTTTATTTGTAAATGGAACTGTCATCCACATTCAGCAGTTGAAGCATGGTTAAAGTTGATATAGTTTATATCTCCTGAATTAATGCTCTTCACCAACACAGTTCAAAAAAGCATCAAGGAACAGACATCATTGACGTTTGATACTGTGGCTCTATTTCAATTAATTTTTAATAACTGACATTCATAGAAGATGGCGAATAAAGAATAAGTTTTTAAAATTCATCTTATAATGCTATTTACCACTGCTCCTCATTAAATCTGTATATTATGCAGTCTTTTACTAATATCTTAAATTTATGTAAAAATAAATAATACAAAAACACAATGTGGTGCAATTTTTCTATGATTTCCAAATGGCTGTCACAGTTCACAGTTTTCCGTGATGGTAAATGTATAGCAAAAGGAAAGCACTTTTTCCTACAAATAATTTTATATATATATTTTTTAAATGAAGCACAGAGAATCTAGCTACCCATTTAAACTGCCAGGTATTATAGAGGAAAATTAGTGTGGTAATAATACACTGTTTGAGTTACCTGGAGCACTGGCAGACAAAACTAATGCATTCTGTTATGACAGAATACCAGCAATGGTTTCCCAAAACACCTGGGGAAGGGGACATTATGATAATAAATATAGAAATTGTAGTAATTTAGGCCAATGTCACCGGTGTAGAACAAATACATATCTAAATGAATAAAACTTTTCTCAGTATTGTATATTTATTAACTTTTCTCTGGAAACTGAGTTTAATAGTTTTTTATTATAATTTATAGTGGTTTATGACAGTTAACTTGATTCATTTAACAAGAAAATATTAATATATACATATTTCATGCCTACAGTTCTTCAACTCAAGAGTAATTTAGAAAATTTTTTTATTTTTTTTTTACAATATCTAATAATTATTTTTATATTGTTTGACCTTTCTGTCTTATCTGGATTATTTGTCCCAGTTGCTGTATATTTGATTAATAATTCAATAACAGACTATTGTCATAGTGACATTGCCAACTAAGAGCATGTTTTCAATAAAGTTGAGCTTATTAGGGTTTCATTTCGAAGAAGAGTTCTGATTGGCAGAGCTCAGTTCTGAATTTTGAAGTGATCTGGAAACTATTATCCTCATGTGGGTCCAATTGTGAGAAGCTGATGGCAGTGTATATATTGGATGTAGCATGCTACGTTAGTCACTTGCTTATGCCACAATTTTAAACATGGAAAGAAACAGCTATCTTTCTCCCTCTGTTTAGTGTTTGACTTATCACTGTACAACTGCATGGAAAATTAATAACAAAGTACCAACCATGGATGGCATCATAACTACACCATCAGATTGCTTTACTCTCTATTTCGCTTATTGCTGGATGGAGTTACAATGAAGTTTTTAGATTAAAGACCAAGTTTCCTACTTCAGTGGATGAAGTCACATCGAATTTCCACCTTTGGAGGGATTTTTAACTTAAAAGTATATCTTTTGTATGCTTTTATCAACAGTTAGCCAAATTGGAACTACAATGAATATGGAGCAATGGCAGTTTTGCCTAGTCTTATTACAGATTTGACTTCCAAAGTGAGAGAGTATAAGTGGGGGCTTAGTGACGATCCACTTTTTGACTGACAAAATACTCGGACCAGAAACTGCAATGCACTGTGTTGGCCAAAGAGATCTCTACCCAGGGGCCTGATCACCCCATATCAGACTGGACCAATCACTAGAAGGTTACTTGAATCTCTCACTATTATTATTATTATGTTATATTTCATGCATGTTTTGATATTAAAATTCAATTGGAATTGAAGATGATAATAATAGTGATAATAATGGGATATTGGTGTTAGGCAAGGAATATAAGATAGTATAGGGGAAATTCACCTATCACTTACCTGGTAAGTAATGGGTGAATTTCAGCTATCCCATCTTATACTAATATTAACAACTATAATAGAAGATTAAATTTGTTGGAATGATAAGTATATATAAAAAATCACACAATAAATCTAAAGACAGGATAGCAGTAATGACAGAAAATGAAATGATAATATTTTGGGTGAATTTTTTGGCTATGGAGTAAAATAAGGAATTTGACTAAGACAAATGGGTGTGCACAAACCAGATAGCCACTTTATTTAACAACTGTGATTATGGGCTAGTATAGGGATAATATGATAGAACTTAATATGAATTCAGTCTACGTATAGTATCAGATGTCAGCAAATAAATTACAATTATCTTTTTTAAAATTATACCTACTAATATAAAGCTTAAAACTAAAAAAAATTAATGTTGTTTATTCATAAGATAATGATTTAGAAATACATTTATTTCTTCATAGTTTACATCCCACTGGTGTTGAGGTCATAAAAAGTGAGAAAGAACTGAGGGTTAGAAAAAGGAAGTTATTTGACCTTTCGAAGAACTATCAATGGCTTTTACTTAGAGCGATTTCTGGAAACCATTGAAAACTGAAATTAGAATGGCCAGATGGGAATTTTAATCCATATTCTTCCAAATGTGATGGGAAGACGTACTACATCATCAGAGACTGGGCCCAGTAACAATCAGCTATCTACAATATTTTATTAATGCTCTACCCAACTGTGGTGAACAGATGGGGTACCCATATTCACAAAATTGTGTCATCTGACTTTTTTAGTGTAAACTATTTGCTTCTAACACTCATTCTGAAGGACATCTGCAGTGCAGAAAGATTAAAATGAGGGCTGGGATATGGAGGCAGGTGAAATAGTATGCAGGATGCCAGTCACAATGGTAAATACATGGTAAGTTTGGTGTGTGATAGAGGAAGCAACTGTAGTTTGAACTCAAACCTCCTTCCTCTGCAGAACATGAAATAATAGAAATATTAATATACTCCTTTCTGCAAACACCAATTTCAATCCTATAAGTGAGAAAAGTTGCCCTTCTGCTGAATACATTATTTAATACAACTAACCTCACAAACAAAACTTCTTATTAGGATGAGTAGTTAGAGACATATTGTTTATTCCAAAAACTACCAGAAATACTTATAATTAAAGTCACCTCAATAAATAATTAACAGGAGTAGAAGGACTTTTCCCATCCAACAGTGTCATCTGAATTCCCCAATTGAGACCTATTTAGCAGCAGATTTTAATAGCAGGTATCATCATTGCTGTTCATCACCCATAACACACACCAGTATTTATACAATAGTTCATTTTCTTTAAAAAATAATTAGCTTGTTATTACAATGGTTTTTTCTTTCTAACAATATGGTTTACCTGTATACTTGCTTTTTTTCTTTGTACCTTATTAGCCATATGTTTCTCATATTTTATAATTCTCCAACCCTTAATACTATCGAGACAACTTACTACCAAAGTTTAAACATCAGTCCACTACTTGTTGCATGTGTCAAAAGGTAACAGACAATAGATTGTATTAATTCTCAAATTGTTACTGACATTTTAGACCATTTCAGCACTAATTTAACTAGTTACATTTTCAGTGCAGTATAAATATAAATGTTGCTATGAAATAAACTAGAATGTGGTACTAAACATATGACAAACATAATTACAGCAAAGTTGCTATAAAGCTGGAGGCAGTTGGAAATACATCAAGAAGTTGTCATACCTTCATTGTACCAAGTGGCAAGTCATATGGAAACAGTATGTACCAGGAAAATGATAGATGCAACCAATGTGCAAACATGCTCTGAAAACTGTAACTAAACACAATGCCTGCAGAGAGACGTATCCTCCTAGCAACCAGGGTGACAAGTTATGATTCAGCAATACAAATAGAAGAAAAACGTACGGTAGCTGTTGTCAATGAACACATTAATAGTAATCCTTGGCTTATCCTCTACAAAATAGATCCAGGAAACATCTGGCATCCCAAAACACTGACTAAAAACAAGAGATAATACAGGCTCATAACAATGAACTGGTGAGACTCAGTGGAGGAATTACTACAATTTCAATCACTGGATGATAAGGTGGAGAAAGAAATAAAACAAGCCAACACACAGAGAGATGTAACAGGCCCTACTGGACTGAAGAGGGAGGAATTCTAATGACAACAATGGATACAATGATTAACAGAAAGACTTCTGTACCAACAGGAATGTAAGTCTTTATCTGCTAGCAACTGCTGATATTATTATTTCTAGTCTGGTACATAGTACTGAGTTAATAGTTTTCTTAGGTAGATAACTGAGTAAACTGTAATACAGTGAGTTCATCATTTCCAGGAGGGGAGATAAAAAGGATCCACTTGTATCCAAACCACATTGGTGAGTTATCATATTAAATGTGCTTGAAAAGACTCAGGGGACAATGCTAAGCAAGAAACTTAAATCCCACTTGAGACTGAATAGGGAAAAAAAAATCAAATAACATACATTCTAAATGCCCAAATATACAGAGAATGTGATGAATTAGTAGGTGTAAACAATTAAACACAGTAATGAAAATCAAGCAGTGGGTAATTTTCTGGCTATTACAGGGGCATTTGACAAACTATAGTAATCCACACTATTTGGTCAGGCTAGGAGGGCTATAATGATGCCATATTTCCAGACACTGCTGCTGATACAGGACTGCCTCCTCAAGATGCAAGAGCATGGCCACCATGAAGACTCTGACCATATGATGCCTACAATGCTGGTTTTGCTCTTTACTACTCGTAGGTTTAGGACTAGAAGCAAAAATCACCATAATACTGATGAAAAGTCACATTCACCTGAGAGGTGATACCAACAATAATGTGTCACTTCTTACACACAAAAGGCACAAACTATTGAAAGTACTGTATAGAAAAACTTTACAAAAATAACACAGCACTGAAAAAAAATTAATCAAACATAAAAATAAATTAATTTTCTGTAGAAAATTTCAATTCATTATTAAATGCATTAGTAAGTTGTTACTGATAATATTTAATTCTTTCACTTAGCTTCACATGTACCTAGAAAGGAAATTGTATAAAACTACTAACATTCTGATATTAAGCCAATCACATAGCAAAAATGGATCATAGATAAAAAAAATTCTCAAGTTCACTAGTGGAAAGAGTAGACGGATGAAACATGTTGTTTTAAGTAACAAAAATTCTGGTTATCACAGGGGCATGGCGGCAGAGACTGTGACTGCCAGAATGTAATATTTCAACAACAGACTAGCTTGGCTAATTACCAGAGAGAATTTTACCTATATACAATGCCAAAATAATCTCCAGTCATAAAAAAATGTAGTAAATTAAATTGGAATAATCTACATATAGCTGGTAGTAGGTGCCAGTCACATTTTTTAATAATATTAAAGTATATGTGAAGTGGTGTGGGTTTAAAACAAGGAGTTACCTTACCTATTAGGAACAGCCATAGATATTGAAGCATCTTGTTCAGTGTCTACTAGCATACTCTGAAAAAAAGAAAAGAAAATACAAACTACATGATAATCTCATATCAACTCTGCATGACGAAATGAAACTACTGAAGATAATTTAAAGATTAGAAAGCACAAACTTTGACATTGAGAGTGCATTGTAATCATTCAGTTTTTAACGAAGTAAATATTTATATATTCACAAAATCCTAATTATCTAGTCTCACAAAACCTGACACACCAAAGCACATGTTAATTCCCTCAGGATATCACTATAGATTCCTTCAGCATGTAAATAATGAGAACTAGAATACTCATCACACAATGCTCCAGAACTGGTAGACTGTCAAATGGCAGTACTTGGGTAAATAATGTAGTCCACTACTGAAATAGCATAAGCTCCAAGAGTTAACACATATTATTGTCATCATGAAATGAAAGCTATCCATAATCTGTACACTTAGGTCTACTATAATATCCAAATTTCAGTAATTAATAAAACACAAGGTGTTGAAATATTTTAAACGAATATCGTGGTTCTACAGCCCTTAACATATTTCTTTTGATATTCATTTCACTTCACATGCTTATCCTACCACTGAGCAGTGATATCATTTTGAGCATATTTTAGTATGACAGGAATGTACCATACCTCACTGAGTCATACACCTCTTCCTACTGTTACTCATGTAAATAATTCAACAGGAAACTTGTGCTCACACTTTTTCTCAAAAATACTAAGTGACTTGGATACTCAACGTGAAATCAGTTCACTGACTATGGTAAAGCAAATTAGTTTATTTTTCCCATTCCGTGGTTTCACACAGGCGTCTCCCTATACTGCTATTCTGTTGATCAGTACATACCGAATTAATCGCATCTATGAAGTCATCTTACTCGACATCTAACTCCATTTATAACTAAAAAACAACTGTCAGACAACCACAAATTGTAACCTCAATAGCTTCCGTTATTAGCCAATTAACAATAAATAAGGAGAAAAAAGGCTTAATGAAAATCACAGTGCAGTTCGTAAATAGTTAATTGCGTTACTGCGATCAATTTAAGTGTCTGCAACTACGATCACATAAAATCAGTGTGATATGCAACAGCAGAACAAAAGACACTTTGTTTAATAAGTCGAAATGCAAACATTTCCAAATCGATTTAATATAGCCATTAACTTATGATTTATGAGCAATTTCAAGTAAACAAAAAATTCTTCAAAACATTCATAGTTTCTGTAATGGACTTGCCTCACCGTATCAATTGACACAACAAGTAATACTGAAATGTATAATCAGCATCATTCAACTCAAGCACATGGATAAGTAGACTGGATTTCACATCAGCCAAACAACAAAGTTTTCAATAGCATCCATGTTGTTGTCGGGCAGTATAATCAGCAATACACCAACGACAGGACTCCACAAACAAATAAAAAGTAACAAACCCACCTCTTCCTTGATATATACAGCATGTATTGGCTCCATATCGCCTCCTCTTGTGCCTTGAGAAGGCAATACACAATATTATTTCTGCTGCAGCACAACACACACAGCTGATAGCTATCAGCGATACTGCAAGCACAAGAGATTACAGTTTCTGTTGCAAAATATAGGAATCAGCTAAATTTAAAATTCCCTAATATTCTTTCACTCCATCCGTACTACAAACATTTTACAAATAATACGATGTAAAACACTTTTTTAAAAAAAAGTTATCCGTTGATCAAATATGTGGGTTAAACCGCTGTCTTGCCAAATTTCAAATGGCGCGTTACGAAATCTCGAAATATTTGTTCACATTTTTCCTTTTTTTACATTAAAATAATATGAAAAATGAAATTTATAATGTACTTAATATTTATAATTGAAATTGAGCCATTGGCAATATCGCTGCTACTATTTCATTGTTACAATACAATACATTCATTTTCCATTGATCCAAATATAAGAGACTGGCTCTATGGAATCTGGAAAGGTGTCAATTTTCAGATAAACAGTTGCATAACAAAATAATAAAGTACACCACTAGATGTACAGTCATAGTATACATGGTACATTAAACACTTCCATTTCAAAATAATACATACACCAGAAGATGTACAGTCATAGCATATATGGCACATTAAAAATAATCCATAACAAAATAATACATACACCACAAGATGTACAGTCATAACATATATGGTACCGTAAACAATTACGTAACAAACTAAATACATACACCAGGAGATGTACAGTCATAGCATACATGGTAAATTAATTATGTGAACTACCGGTATATTTACACAAGATACTGGCAGTTATTTTTTAGATACCTTAGAAATAAATTCTTCGACAGAGTAGAAGGAGTTGTCAATTAAAAATTCATTCAATTTTTTCCTGAATTTATTCTTCATTTACTAGACATTTAATATGTGTTGGGAGCATATTGAAGATATGTATCCCTGAATGTCGGACCCCTTTTTGAACAAATGAACAATGACTTGTAAGTCTTGTGAAGATCATTTTTACTTCTAGTGCCATAATTGTGTATTTTACTATTTGTTTCAAACAAAGTATAATTTGTGACTACAAAGGACGTTAATGTGTATATATACTCAGATGCTAATGTTAAAATCCCTAACTTCTTGAACAGCTCTCTACATGAAGTTCTATTGCTAACCTCACACATAATTTTATTACACACTTTTGGGCTCTGAACACTTTGTCTCTATGGGTAGAATTGCCCCAGAATATTATTCCATATGACAATAAGGAGTGAAAATAGCAAAATAAACTAGTTGTCTCATACGGAGATCACCTAAAGCTGAAATTGTACTGAATTGCAAACGTGGCTGCTCCCAATCGCTTTAGTAAGTCAGAAACATGTACTTTCCAATTTAAATTATGATCAATATACAAACCTAGAAATTTCACACTCTCTACCTCTTGAATGGACTGGCCTGCAAATTTTATGTCTATATCACTGAGGGGTTTCCTTCGTCATTTTGTGCAAGTTTTGATGAGATACCCTCCCCCTCACTTTACGCAGCGTGGCGCAATGTGATAGTTTTTTATCTATGTCCTAAATTTGGGCAAGAATTATAATCAGTCTGTCCACTCGGTGCCCTATAAGCCTTCAGACGGAAAATGTGCTGGATATTGTAAATTTCCATCGCTTCCGGTGAGCGGTACAGTTGTTTGAGTAACAATGGTAGAGGCTTCCCAGTACCCTCCCCCCTGTTGGACGTCATCTGATGCACGTCATGGACTGGGAGCTTTTTTTTCAACAAGGTCATCGTGAATTTCTTCACGGGAAATGTCTGTGGACAAATCCCTAATTACCACTTTCATGATTTTCAGCGGGTCTGCTTTGTATGTGTGGCAATGGAATTAATTTTAAGTCTTTCAAATTAGAGGCCTGATATTTAATGCAATTTCCACGGTATGCTGTGTGGAGGTCACCTGCCAGCCCCCTCTCATTTCCATAATGATGTGGTTTCATAACAGAAAATAAAGGGGACCCTAACTAGTTGTGCTTGGTGTGGGGTGGGGCTGGTACAGATTCTGGAGAAGTGTCCACAAGCGCGTAGCTGTTTGCAGTTGAAATATTTGCGAAGTTTGTGGTGGTTGCATTATTGATATCCTGTGAGTCTGAGTCAGATTCGCTGTCACTTTGTGGTACTGTGAGACATGACACTTCCGGCAGCATGACTTGTTGTGTGTGTTTCGTATTTTTCTGAGTCTGTGTAGGTGTTGTTTGTGATGATTGCGAGGATTTTCTTCTCCTATGGCTGCTTGACCCCATGGCAATGCCGCCGCGGACTGTGCAGAGGGAGGGAGGTCCTACCTTTGTAATTGTGTCAGTAAGAAGTGTCGCTCTGGACTCAGATATCAGGGCCAGGAGCAACCCTACACCGTGCGCCTGAGGGTTCCACTCCGAGAGCGGGCCGTGAGGCGGTAAAACCCTTACATCTCGGAGGAATTTTCAGTCTGTCTATTGGTAGTCACCCTAGTAGTCTGACGACAAAGTTTTGCTTTGTAGCGCTTATGTTTGCGTCCTTTGTTGTGCGATGAGTGGTAAATCCGGCACACAGTAAGCCAGTTCACCAAAGAGGAGACAAAGCACAATCACCAAAAGCAAAAACGTGACTGCTGCCTGTGGGGTTGCTTATATATATCGCACGGAAACGGAACCGTTAAATACTGGTGAGATTGTTGGCGTTGACTGTTGACCTTCATTGATCAAGGCCAACAGTAGTAGGGAAGTGAATAGATCACCTTGACAATAAACTGATTCAAGGCGTGAGGCATTGGGAGGGTCGACTTTTACATGTAATAAACTCAGCGAATTGGATGCTGGACAAGTAACCTCAAAACCAAAAAATAATTCAAAAACATGAATTGCTCAAATACGAAAGTAAGAGTGGAGTGACAGGCATATGCTTTCAAAAAATGCAAAAGCATTTTCCTGAAATACGTTGTAATTTTGAAAATTGGCGCATTCCTGAGACTGCAGAAAAATGTCCCACATGCACACAGAAACAGTCACTATTGTTTAATTATGCTTCTATTGTTCATAGTGCGAAACGAAAAATTCCTTCTATAGATGGTCAGTAACAGGTCTCTTTTTTAATGTTATATTTTTAGAATTAGACTGCTGGATATTGATTTATAGTCGACTTGCGAACTAGTATGTATCTGATATGTATTGTTTAACTGGCACGCACCAAAGTAACAAATTTCTGTATAACCATATTTCACAAAGGTAGGACAGGATAGGTGTCTAGGAAACTTCCAGTAAGAACATTTTACGAGCTGTTTGTCTACAGAACCAGGATTACTGATTTTATGTGAATCATAATACGTGGTGATCCAAATTGCAAGGTATCCTTTTTAAGTCGATAATTAAAGAAATCCTGGTTGTCCTTACCAATCCTTCCAGGTTCTTTTGCAATCCGCTCTATAATTGATAGCACGTTCTGGACGATATGTGTGGCCCCAGGATATCGAATCACACTTTTTTTTTTTTTTTTTGCTGTCACCTCGCAGATTAAATTTAATTCATATACTCTTCTCTATAAAATCAGCTACTGTTTATTAACACATCTTAATTAATTCAAATAATTACACTTCTCGGTAATACATATATAAATCTCATTACCATTCTTCATATATCAATATGCTTCTCGTTGGCTAAAACAACACAATTACAGCCTGCCAACTTCAACATAACATAACATATTATAAAAACTTAAATTTACCACTTTTTACACATACTACTACACTGTGCGGCCTTGTATTAAAATAAATTCATTGATATATTGCATAAGTCGTCAAATTACTATTATTATTTGAATGTCTGATGAAGTGGGACGTCTCAAAATCGTTTGTCACTTATGATTTGGAAGCCACGGGAAGCAACGAACTCGATGGCATAGCTAGTGGTCTCACGTGCTAATAGCGCCTCATATGTAGTTTATGCTGCGAAAGCGCCTTTTAATTTGTGTGTATGAAATTTACTTAAATTTCTGCATTTGATTATGGCATTTTTATGCTTGTACTTAGTGCGAGCAAAGTTTTTGAGGGTGTTAAGAGAAATATATTCTGTGTCATA
Organism: Vandiemenella viatica; assembly: GCA_031002005.1. NCBI lineage: Eukaryota > Metazoa > Arthropoda > Insecta > Orthoptera > Morabidae > Vandiemenella > Vandiemenella viatica. The sequence continues at coordinate 238 of JARYHS010005460.1, read as the reverse complement.
TATTTAATTACCAATATAATGCTTGTGTTAAGAATATAGTTAATAATGTTATAGACTATAATGGAGATATTGTCGCCAGGACTGCAATGGATGAGACTACTGAGTTGCTGCTTGCGGCGGACATGGCCTGCGTGGATAAGGTTAGGGCACTGCTGGGGTCTGGTGCCGGGGTGGCTCGAACCAGGGGGCGGACTGCGCTGCTGAGGGCGGCGCAGGAAGGCAGGAGCAAAGCCGTCCG
>JARYHS010005459.1:0-28723 GCA_031002005.1 Vandiemenella viatica | reverse complement strand
ATTGGGACACCCGCACCATCTAGCGGCAAATGTCTACTACCGTGTTCTGACCTCTAGCGAGAGTTATGCAAGTTATCGCGCATGTCGCAACAGGGTCTCGGCGGCCGAGCAAGTGCGTACATGTCGACCGACACCTGTGCAAATACGCCTTAGGCTAGGGTTTTCCCCCGCAAAGACAAGGATAGAAGATCTCGTGGCGAAGTGGAATATCTCTGGCCGGCGCATGCGCAGATGAAGTTTCTCGTGTCATGCGCTGTTCGGTGGAGACACCTGGTGTCAGGATGTGTGTATATGCTACATTGCAACATTTGTGCACCTGGAATATCTACATCATATAGGACACAATCATAAATAATATCGCTGATTTCAGATTAACATTGTTGGATATAAGTTAAATAACAGCTATAATAAAGACTAAATAACAGTTATATATGTTTAATTTGAAATATGCTGTCGTCATGCCGTCAATGTGGCAACACTGCACCCGCCATCTTGGCCGGCCGGCCCGCCATTCAAAAAGCCCGCCGGAGGGGAGGGGAGGGAGGTCCCCCCCACCACTTAGTGACGTCACGGGTTTTCCCGGTTTCTGGCTTGAATCGGCTATCCCCTCCTACTGTCATACATTTTCTGATGCGCACGATACGCGGTTCAGAAGGAAACTGAGGCTCAAGGCTCAATATTCATACCCTCTAAGCGTGTACTCATTCGTCGTTTTACTACCCGAACAATCGCTTCCCTTTTCCACGTTTGCTGAGAGTGAGAGAAATGTTAGTTAATATACGGTACAATTGCTTTCAAGCTTTCTCCATTTTCCATCTAGCGTAGTGTTTGAGTACTAGTCGTCCCTAAATTCACTGTTCTCACGCCACTCGTGCCTCTGTGATACTTCGTAGCCTCGACCGGAGAAGACGTATTCACGTCGAAAGGTTATCGTGTCAGCGACATCTTCCGGCCTGTCAGCGGGAAAGGGGAGGGGGGAGGGGATCCCCGAGAAATGTTGTCAGTGGCGGCGGTGAAGCGGGGATTACTTTGCCGTCGAGGGGAATTAATGGCCTCAAGTTGGTATCAACGTGTCCTCGGAAGCTACAACACCTGCTCTTAGTGAAAGGCAATACATTAGCTGATACGTAACATGCCGAATTTCTTACTTTATTTCGTTATGACTCAACCGCTTGCTTCAAAATCTATTATTACCATTGACAGAGCGTGGTGACAGCATTCGGGAGGACGCGGGTTCGAATCCATGTCCTGTCGTAAAGATTTCGGTTTGCCATGTTTACCAAAATCACTGCAAGTAAATTCCTTGAAGGTTCTTTAAACAGATCACGGCCTTATTTCTTCCCGTTCCCTACCATTAATAATTGAGACAATTATAGATAAGCTTGGAGAAGTAGAAACTGAGGATTCAAAGAAAGGCAGAGTTATTAAGTAACTGTTTCAGTGAGGCCATCAGGGACAATAATTCAGGAACAGTAGGAGTTATATCAGAAAACGAGCCTATCAGCACAGTCGGAGGTGAGCAGATTAGAAAATTTGAAATTAAATACGAAGATATGGTGAAGGAGCTAAGGAATCTAAAAAAGCGTAAAGGGGCCAGTATTGATAATATTACTACAGCTGTTTTAAAGACAGTAGGATGGGACATTGTACCTTACCTTGAAACATTATTTAAATTGAGTCTGGATACGTGTTGATAACCCAATGAATGGAAAAGTGCGATAGTAGTACCATAAAGGAGGGGTGATGAATAGGGTTGACGCCGGCCTCGGTAGCGGAGGGGCTGGAGAGTGTTAGCTCCACGTGCCGAAGGTTGCCGGTTCGAGTCCGGCCGAGGGCATGGGTGTTTAGTGTATGTGTTGACTGTTTGTCATGTCCATCGTGTTGTGTATAGAGCAACTTGGAAAATAATACACTGTGAAGCTATGAAGAAACTGAAGCACACGGGATGATTCGAAATACACTTGAGTTGGCTGTATGGCTTCGAAGCCAAAAGCCACTAAAAAAATAGGGTTGAAAACTATAGGCCAATCAGCCTGACATCAGTGGTAGGTAAATTAATGGAGAGATTAATATGCAACCACATTAGAAGTGTCTGTGAGAAACATAACTGGTTTTCAAGACGGCAATATGACTATAAACAAGGATATTCAAGTTAATCTCAGTTAGTAGGCTATTTGCGAGAAATTTCTGATGAAATGGATAGGGGAGGTCAAGTTGATAGTGTGGCACTACATCTTTCAAGCACCTTGACAGCGTAAGACATAAAATGGTACTAAATAAGGTAAAAACCAATGGACTTGATAAAAAGGTGTTTAGCTGGGTAGAAGAATTGCTGAAAGGTAGAAAGCAAAAAGTTATGGTTGGAATTTCACTATCAAAAGAAGTAGTGTCTTGGGACCATTTTTATTTGTTATTCTAATGGATAATTGTGTTAATGGTCTTCTGTCAGAATGTTTTCAGATGACATAATGTTATATAAAAGGATCAAAACAATAGAAGACTGTAAACAGCTGCAGTGTGATCTGGATAGGATAACTAGCTGGGTGAGTCAAAATGGGTGAAGATAAATGCAAAGAAGAGTCTGCTTATTAGGTACACAGATAAAAAGCTAAAGGTTGATTATGATTATAAATTGGGGAAGGAGCTACTTATTGAAGATTCGAAGTGTAAATACCTTGGCGTAACATTTGATAGCAGACTTAACTGGCGGGACACATTGGACAGGTAATAGGAAAACGGTTCAAAATCCTTCACCTGTTGGAAAGAGTGATTGGGGGATGCACTAGAGAAGTAAGGGAATTGGGGTACAAAAGTTTGGTCAGACCACTGCTGGAATATGATGGTGTAGTTTGGGACCCACATTTTGGGTATCAAATACAGGAGTTGGAGGGGGTGCAGAGGAAGGCTACCAAATTTGTCTTTGGAATTTACCGTAAATCACCATCAGTGACTAATATCATAAAGGAGGTGGAGTGGGATTCATTGGAAGATAGAAGAAGAGAGTTATGGGAGTGTACAAGGCCTATACTGGAGATGAAGCGTGGAAAGATTTTGGTGGGAAAATTAAGAGAGGTGTTTGGAAGGGTAAGGTTGACCATTACCACAAGCTGGCACTTGATTTCAGGCATAAGCGTGTGGGAAAATTTTCTTTCGTAAGAAAGGGTGTAATGGACTGGAATAAATTACCAAGAGAAGTGATGAATAATTTACCGGAAACGCTGAAAGAATTTAAAGTAAAATTAGTAGAGTGCAAAAGTAGGTTGGAAGGGGAAATGGAGGGTGTGTAGGGAGATTGCCACCGGAGCGGGCGCTCCATCGCAATTTTATCTATTATTATTATTATTGCTATAAATTTTTTTACGAGAAGGGGGGCGGTGAAATTTGTTTTTCGAGAAATTGGTGGCAGGTCATATGCTTCAGAGTTTACCCAATCGAACTTCCTGAGTATAGTAGAATGTTGAGGGACATTAAACTTAGCTTGAAAAGCCTTCTGATGCTGAATATGTCAAATAAAGTTTAAGTGAAATGTTTGTTTAAGGTTCCTTACAGCCTTGCAAATATCATTCCATGATGAGTTTCGAATGTGGTCCTTCATTCAATTAATATTCTCGATTCACACTGTAATGCACCAGTAACGGATCGAGAGAGCAATACATAACATTATTTGGAAGAGTTAGCATATATCCAGCGCTGTCAAGTACACACGATTTTGTTACTCTCCGAGGGATCTACGAGTCTTACCCCGAATGATTGTGCAGAATGGCTGTGTTCAATGTGTTAAATCATTATTCGTTGAACCGCTTTAAAGGGAAATCGGTAAAGTTGATGCAACGTGACAGACGAGTATCAGAGGCGAGGACAGTGAACTAATATACTCGTGCGACTCTCGGCCGGGGATGGTTCCTTCAAAAGGGCATAGCCGAATTCCTTCCCGTTCCTTGACCCCAATCCTTTCCTGCCTCTAATGACCTCTATGTCTATGAGGCGTAAAGGCAGAAGAGAAAAAAAAAAATAATCGAAATGTACCGTATACTTCGGTATCAGTGTTGATGTACATGGCTACTACAATACTAGTAACAAATATAACATTCACAAAGATTAAAATTCACTGTCTTTAGTAGAATCTCTACAGCTTAACCACATATATGAATCACGATAATTGAACTGATGTGTCGGCACTGATTTTTCAATGGAGTTAGACCATTCGAGTTCATAATAACTTAATAAGAAAACTACGACAGATAACCGACATGCTACCAGCAGTAGTAAAGAACGTGATTTTGAGACAGAATATAATGAACTAGGAAACATCTTTTTGCTCGTTAAATACGAGAAAAATATTGCATGATGACCGTTATCAGACATTAAAGTTTAAAATTTAAAACTGAACCGACAAACACTTACAGAAATGTAGGAGTTTGCCCCTCAAGTAACAGATTCTAAGAGTGTCAGACATCAGCGCCGTTTTTCAGAGGTGTCGTTCCTTCGTAGAAACAACAGTACCGGTGTCGACAGTGTGACTATAGTGTCACGAAGACCGCCACGTAGGTGGAGGTGACTTTCAGCAGCTCAGCCGCGGGTAGGAAGTGAGTTGTCACCACGGGAAGCGCCGCGGAGACAAGCGGATGCACAGCACTGCGCTCGAGGGAAGTCCATCCGCCGCTGGCTGGCGGTCTATTCCAGGGTAGCGCTGACTTGGCGCTGTCTATTATAGAGGAGTACTAGCTGACTCATCAGGCACCGAATGGATATATAATAATATCGAAATAAGTAAATGCAAGTATTTCTTCTTCTTCCGTCGTTATAACCAACTGACCAGCGCGATTTAGCAGAAGTATTTTTCTTCTTTTCCCAAAATCTATTCATCCTCTAGCTGAGATCTTTCCTTCGTTCCTCCGTTCAGGTGTTCCTTCTTATAACATACAGTTTGTAGGCAAATTAATGGTTATTTATCATGTTACTAAATCTGCATCTGTCACGTATGATATCATCTGTGATTCAAATTTCTGGAAGGTCATTTTTGATTTCAAGTAGCCAATTGTTTTTCATTTTCATTGAAATGGCCATGTTGAAAATTTGTTTTGGATAGTCTGTTGTTATAATATAATATGGCCATAGTATATATGTAAGTATTTATTGATGAAAGGTATTTTATTCTGAAGAATAGTAATAAATTTCAGTGTTATTGTAAAAAGTCATTATGATGATACTAGCTAAAAACACGGCTTTGTGGAAGCTCGCGAAGTTTTGTTATAAAAAATATTATATACAAATAAAGAAATTAAATAATATTCATAAGGATTTTAATATTTAAACATCACTAACTATCATCAAAATCCGTATTTTTAGTTTGTTGAAAAAAATAAAAATAGGCACGTTTATAATAAGACGCAATCTTTAAACATTTAAAATATCAATTTATTTAATTTATTTTTAATCAGATACAAAATTTCTTATTCAAGTTTCTTCCTGTTTTCTACATTTTAACACACTCGAATTTTTAATATTACTAATTCTATCATAGCAAAATCTTTAATTTAATGCTAGGCTTTCTAACGTTTTTACTCTCTACAACCCAACAGAAGTTTCTCTTTCTCGAATATCTAAAGCAACTTTAAACCAATGTTAAATGTTGAGATTTATGAATTGTGATTGCGAAAGCTAATTGTAATGGAGATTTTTGACTTGAAAAAGTGATATTCCGTATTTTACAAAATTTAGTTGTTGGTGGAATCGGAACACAACCACTATTTTCATAAGATGAATGAAAATAATTTTCCAAAACGAGCCATTATCACTCATGGCATTGCATAAATATGCTAATAAAAACAATAATAATTATTACAATTTTTTGCAAAGAGAATGATTAATCACACATTTAGAGATGTCATTGAATTATTAGGGCGATCTAACTTATGTTCAATTTCATGTCTAGAGGTACAGTAGTTTTTCCAAAACGTTTACCACAAATATCTAAAAATTTCAGCTAGTGTCACTCGCCCTAATAAGATCAGTGAAAGATTCTGACTTACAAAGTTTGTCGACACATACGTACAGATCGGAAAAAATTTAGTGTTACATAATTGATGAATGATACTTTATCGTTTTGCCAGCACAGCAATAGTAATAAAATAATTAAAATATCAGCATTGTACGCGCTTTCATTAGGTATGAATTCATTGTGAGAAATATTTATTCGTTTTTACGATCCGAAAAAAGGAAAGTTTGAATTAATATTTAAAGTAATTATATACCGCCTGTATTTGTTTTCACACTAATATTTCCATACCTTATTTCCATCTTGAAAGAAAACTCGATTGATCAAAAGAATTAATTTTTCTTTCTCAAAAAAACTTTATTTAATTAAAGCGATGCGAACCTGACAGTGAAATTTTTGTTAGCTGTTTTATACACCTTTTAACTGAATGATTACGTAAGATCATTATAGTAGAGTGAACGTTTGCCTGAAAAAAAATTAAAGAATTGAATTCCGGACTGCGTATCTAACCCGCGCATTATGTAAGTGGAGAATCATAGATCGTGTGTAATATGAACCACGAACACAAAGGAAAATGCACCAGATGACTGAAATGTCTTCATACTAATTCAACTAGTTACAAAAATTTAACTTCATTCCTATTCAGAAATTTCCTAAAGTTTTTAGTTGCTTTCACCTTCAAACATTTGTACAGTAGATACGGAATGTGTAACTTTATTGTACTGCATATTTACATTTAGATAAACGATATTCCCTATCCAATCATCTATACGATTTCTTGTAGGAAAAATAGAGATACCGTACAGTCAACTTAACTAACTGTGGACGCCTATTATTTTTCTGTTTTCAGTAGACAAATTTAAGTTTTGATTTAAAGTTTCTGGTTGGCGACTGCTTGAAGTGTGGTTAGGACAGTAAATATACATGTGCCTTGCTGCTCCTACGGTGCAATTTTTGTTCGTCAATTCCTCAAAAAGGTATAAGCAGCAGTGGCAGATAAAGATTACAGCCACTGTGCTTACATTAGAAAAAGTCAGTAGACTTGTCTGAAAGCTGAATAGTTACCAATATATTGCAGGCATATATCACAGAATCTGCTCCTATTAAAGAAAACCACCAAATAAAAATAACCCGCTGTTGTCACTAACCTCAATGTGTATCGTTTCGTGAAACTTGAATATCTTGATCACAACTCGTCATTCCACTACATCAAAAAGCTATGACACACAATTATATAGCAATAACACAGAATAACGCCCCTTCTTCCACATTGAAGTACGCAGTTTACTGGCTGTGGTTGATTGTAGAACATTTTTAAATAGTGTGACTCTAGCAAGAACTGGAAGCAAAGAACTGGAATGAATTCGGCCAAGGCCCTTTTGAATGAAGCATCCCGGCATTTGCCTGGAGTGATATGGCGAAACCATGGAAAACCCAGATTTGGATGCCCGGACGGAGATTCGAACCCGCGTCCTCCCGCATGCGAGGCTAGTGCGTTAACCGACTGGGAATTTGAGGTGAGAGGGGAACAATACAGAAAATTACGTAATATTTTTATGAAGATTTTTTGATGAAAACAACTTTTGTTGAGTCACTTTACCGACAGAAATTAATAGATATCAGTGGTTCGTTGATCTTGGAGACGTAGCCATTTTCTTTGAAATGGAGACAGTGTTGTTGAAGTGGATTCTGGGTGATTCCATTGCGTAGTAAGACCTCTCGTTTTATCAAATATTTTACAGTTCTTGTGTTTGGCTTCATTAAACTACCGACATGCCTGCATTTTTTAATTTTTTCAGTTACGTGGAAATATATTTCCTCCGTTAAACCGTTCTCAACTGTTTTTGATTTACATCATCCATCATTTGCGTATTTCTCAAAGGAAAATAAGTTATTTGTTGACTTTGTTTCAAAACAAATTTGAAATGCTACAAGATCAAATAGCAATAAAAAAATACAAACAGAAAAAAAATTTGCGGGTGGTGTGACCGAACTGACGACCCTCCGCTCAACAACACACCGCCACAACACACATGTCTAAATCGACCTCGTTAACAAAAGGTCTTCCCTAGTGGTGTAACTCATTTACGTACAATTTTTACGCTTTTTAATCCCCAATTTCTCTTAAACGGAGGACCACCAGGCAGAACTGATTTAGGGCGAGAAATCAGAGATGGTGTACTATTTACCACACTTGTTTATTCTTGGATGGCGATTTTCACACTGAAGACCTCACCTTGTCAGCATCCACTAATAAAAATTATTTTTTTTTTTGCAAAAATAATGCTTGATGGCTCATCTAGAATTGACCTTGAATTAGTATGTTCACTTTCATGTCATTAGCTACGGCCGTTTTTTTTTCAAAAACTGTACCACAATGTGTGCACAAATCTTCTCCTAGTACTCGTATGAGGGCTCACTTCGCTCGCTTTAATAACGTATGTTTAATTGTAAAACATTTAAAACTTAGATATTTTAAAAATGGATATTGGCTTTGTCAGATGTGAATTTTTTAAAATAAATTTTTGCAAGACTCCTTTTAAAACAATGTTAGCTGTTATAATGCAACCATCAGTTACTTTAACACAAACATAAATATCGCTGAATTTACGAACTCGTGAAAAAGCCACGTATTAGTATTCATGCGAAAAACAGTTTTTGGTAAATACAATCCTGCCCTTTGAAGCGTCTGCTTTATTAATGGTCATGGTGAAGGCTGCTTTTAATGGGAATTGTTATCTTATCATTTCGAAAGGCACAGCAGGATCGGAAGGTATGAGGTTATTGCGGCGTATGAGCACAGTTTTATCGGAGTGAATAAATTTATCAGTGATGATGTAATTGCCTAAGTGAGTTACCACCAATCTGGCATCATTAATTAATTCCTGATTAGAATTACGATTTATAATTAATTAGTGTAAGCCCGTGACCGTTTTTTGTGTATCGTCACGGCTCTAGAATAGTTCCAGTTTTTAGGGTCAAAGATTATGATAGTTTCGGCTGATCTGAACAAATACGAAAATGACCCGTGTTTCACGCTTAGGGCGAATAAAATCTCTAGAGCTTGATTAACTCAGAAGTATTAATAGACGTAGGTATAAAACACGAAAGGGACGATCGCGCTATCGTATAATTGTTTCAAAGGTCATAGACCCAAACTTGCTGACCTACAAACTTGATTTTGAATTTGATCCTTAAAGTTCAATCTGCAAAAATTTGAAGAATTTCTTTATGTTTCGATAGCATCACGTTGTTTTTTGTTGAGGCTGGGAAAACATTCATAATGTAATTTTTTGTCATAGCGTCTGTAACGATGAGAGAACTTAATACATATTCCAGATTATTAAACCAGTGAGCATCTCCGAAGAAATCAATTTCTAGAATACTCCTTCGGTGACATAGTTGGCCTAATATCCAATTAAAATAACCTAATAACTCACGTTCAGCGAACATGAACAATGATGATTAACGGAGGTGGTCAGTAATATACATAAAAATAAAATAACTCATAATGAATAAACTTCGGTCAAGCAACAATATTCGCGAAAGTTTTAACTAAATTAAAATTTATTCAAAGCCGGAATGACAACTGGCATTCGTGGTTACAGCAGGGACCATGAGTAATTTAATTTTTTTAAAGTATTTTTTAAGTTGCTTTCATTAGCAACATGTTATTAAAAAAAACACATCCACGTTTTTTCAGACGTAAGGTTTATCGACATTTTTTTAAACGCTACGAAAAGCAAACGCAATGAATGTATTAGGGCAATTAATTTGGTAGTAGTTGCTTAGCTTAATTGTGGACATAACCACGAATTTCTTCTAATGGTATCTCTGGTCGCTGTTTTGCAAGCGAAGGCTGACACGTGACACTGTTCTCCAGCCAATAGCTGTCGAGGTGAGTGGATGACCTTACGAAATTATATAGTAAGATGTAATAATAACATATTTCCTTAAAAGCAATTTATGAGGTGATAAAATGGACGGATTTAAGGTGTTCAAGAATTCTATGGGCCACAATTTAATGTTGTTTATTTCTTCATGTTGTACAGAATCAGAACTGAGGTAAAATCTCCTCTCCAAGTAACAAGTTGGAAGTAACATATTTATTAATTTTTGTACAATCACCCTTGAATAGAATTGCGAAACATTTTGTTCATTGATTTCTGTGACACTGAGAAAGTCTCTTTTAACTTTGATAGTGATGCAGATCAATGTTATTGAGGTTAGGAGTAGTAATTCAGTTTTTACTTTGATTTAAATTAGTTTATTACACGTTTGTAATACGTTTTTAACTTTTATAACGACTCGTATCATCGGTTAATAATACTTTGATTTAATTCAGTTTATTTGCGTAATAGATTACACTTGAGTAAAGAATGTAAACTACTCCCACCAACAGCAGTCGTGCATGTTAGATAAACAAATTGCCTACAGATCGCGCCTTCTACATTATTTGCGCAAATACGGGTTTTAAAAATTAAAGTTTTTTTAAATGAAAACATTAATTTCCAAATAATTGTGTAATTTTCGTCATTAGCGGGAGCATAATCTTCAAAATGATGTTTCAATCATTAATGTTGATGAAATATTAAGTGAGATATGGCAAGATTGACGTTTACGTACAAAAATAGCGTCTGAACGAAGCCTTTCTATTTGTTCTTTCCTTGGCAGCACTAGACTGAATAGGTCATGTGTAGGGATATAACGGGAGTCATCATTGCGGATGCGGATGTTCAATGCTTGACATCCGCAGATGTGGATGTTTCGCGGAAGCGGATGTGGAAGTGGTAAAATAAATTTATAATTATTTAGGTTTTAATATGTTATCAAAAATAAACTAAAAATCAAAATAAGTATATTTGTTATGCCAAATTCTGCCTTTCTTCATAAGTAATGTCTGTTTCCATATAATACTGTCATACTGATTTATTTTTTGCCTCATCTTTCAACAACAAAAAACTGTGGATGATTTCACAAGTGAATTAAATTATTTACATAACCATGCATTGTCATATGAACTTAGCGGAGTTCGCGGCTCAACTAATTCAAACGTAAAGCACAAGGCCACGCCATCGCACATCTCCGTGCCCGCCATCCACCTTTCTACCACTCTAGCGACCCATTCAGAGTACAACTTGTAGGACCTACGTTGATCGATTTTCGATAAATAACTCTTGATGGACCGTGAAAGGGGGTAGAGGATTACATGCAGGACATGTTGGAGGTTGTTGGATTCCCAACAACCAACACGTGTCCTTGCTGTCCAACAAACTATGGCGTTGGATTATGACTGGAGGAAACATCCTGTTAATGTGTGATAAGGACACATGGCGAGAAAATACGAGTGGATGGGATAGCTAATAACATTTTGTTGTATCCTCTTTATTAGCGTGAATGGGTAAGCACATGCTATGATAGTTCTACACGGATGTCCTGTAAGTTGGACCGTGAATAAGCCGCTTTACTTTACATGCAGATTCAAACTTGTAAATTCATCACTTATTTTTATTGCAAGATTGTCAGAAAAAAAAAAAAAAACAACCACGTTGTTGTTAGCTAAGCGACGATGGGCAGCATCTTGTATAAAGAGAAAAGAATATTTTGCAATGTAAACAAACATCCGCTATACATTCGCATTAAATATTGCGGACTTGAAAGCGGATGTAGGATTTCACGCGAAAGTTCCGCTCTTGTGGATGCGGAGCTCCGTTAAGGTAGCCATACACCTGGAGGCCGGGCCTCAGGGAAACAGCCCGCGGGATTTCATCGAAGTGGCCCTGCACACACACGGGGCATTAGAATCCTCAAGGGTTTCTCGGTCTCAGAGTTGGCTTCACGATGGCAGCATCCGATGATGTTCACGCGTTGGCTGCTGTTGGTCTGTTAATCGCGGCAAGGAGTGCTAAAACTCGCGCAAAACAGCGAATTAGAAGAAGTGTATGGTTCAAAGAGTGGCTACTCAAAAGAGGAAAATATTCTCACAAAAATCTTCTTTTGGAATTGAAGAATTTTCACAAAGATTTTCATAATGATTTGAGGATGGACGAAGAAAATTCTTTACATCTGTTATCGTTAGTCACTCCATTTATTACAAAGAAAAATACCGCTATGCGGGAAGCAATTTCGCACCACGAAAGACTTACCGCTACGCTGTGCTTTTTGGCAACGGTAAGAAGCAATGAACATCTCAAGTGTTCAACAATAATTTCTCCTCAAGCCTTCGGACACATAATACCAGGAATATGCGAGGCCATTATAAAGTTCTTGGCAAAGATTATATGACGATTTCTCTTTGACACACTGATATTATATCAACAACATAAAATTAAGCTTAAATGAAATAAATACTAAATTAAAATAATATTAGTTTAAAATCATGTTGTCATTAATATAGTTGATCATGTGATGTAAACTCAAATTCAAATCACATGATATTATTTGCATTATAATTTGATAGAACAATTGCTGATGTGACGTTGTTTTGAAGTAATTTATCAAAATATCTGCTGGTGGTTTATAATGATCTTGCGGGTGTTGTTGGAAAAGGTTGTGGGGTGAGACTATTCGATGAGGTTCCTAGATTTAAAAAAAATCCAGAACTGCTGCCTGCAGAATAGTAGGTAACCGTTGCTCACTATAAGACATTCTTAAACAGCCCATTTCGACGTGAAACAGGGTGTCATTAATTATTTTTTCTGCTATTAGCATTTGATTGGTCGGAAGACCACGTAATTTCATGGCAACGGTTTTGCTAACAACGTCAAAGTGATCTTCTTGCAGCCGGTTTTTTTTTAATGTTCTTCAGCACATCACTTTGCAAAGATTCATTTCCTGATGGTTTAATGTTGATTTTTTTTACTATTGATTTTTTATTATTATTATTTATTTATTTATTTTGGCATTTGGTTCATTCTCCTTCAATATTTATGCCAGCTTGGCGTAGGCAGCTTCTCTTTTGTTTCTGTCGTATTACTCCTGGTACTTCACTTCCTATAGACTGGGCTTACTATTATACATTTTATAATCACGGAACATCACGAAACGGAACAGTACAAACAAAACAGAGAAAGAAAATCGCAACACACGTAGGCACTCACAAGAAATCCTCGCAGGCCGACTGACCGCAGGACTAGTGTTGTAAAAAAAACGGTTTTTTTTCTGACTTGAAAAAAAAAAACATGAAAAAAAAACCTGTGAAAAAAAAAACGTTTTTTTTCTGGGACACGTTTTTTTTTTTTCATAACTACTAAATCTCAAATTTGTAAGGCATTTATCGTTTAAAAGGACTGTTTCAGAGTTTATACTAAGTACTTATCTTAATTTTTAAATCTACTATATTTTTTCTGGTTCAGTAGAAAAGAAAATTACGAAAATATTGGCAACATTGACTGAAGTTTTCTTTTACGAACGGGGACTTCCCGAAGAGGTTATGTTGCACGAGAAGGAATCCCCGTTCCCCTTTGTTTGGATTCATACTTGCTATTTGAACTAGCGCAACCAACCCTGCGAATTTATCTGTAGACCTACGGATCTTTTCATAAAATTAGGAATTTTAAATTTATCAACATTTTTTGCCTCTTTTTATTACTTATTGTGCTTTCCTTATATTCGTATACTTGTTAAACTCTCAACGTATAGTGATACTGACTCATTAAATTGTCAGTAATTTTGAATCGTTTCCTTGCAACCGTTGGAGTAAACCAACGATTGAAAAGAAATAAAGCTCATATTTTGAATGATAAAGATTTAAATTCAAACTTAAAAGACCTTAATACAGAATTATCGGCGCAGTCTTTATGCACAGTGTGTACTTTGCTCACAATTTAAAATTGCAATCTCAAAATCTTTTGCGTACAATACAAGGATAACCAGTAAAAGAAAATGTAATTAATTATTTCTGAAGTAATATAACTAGAGGAGACAGAAGAAGAAACAGAAAATTCCGACACAGACCGAACTAGTATTGGTAGTGCTGATACTAGTGAATGTGGTACTGACATAGAGGATGAATAAAATTATGCTACCCATATAAATACATTTATGAATCATTATGAAAGACATTATATGATTCAGTAAGATTTAAAACACACATTTAAAATGTAAGTTCCATAAATAAAACTATAATTTATCAAATATTCTGTTTTCTGAAGGAAAAAAAAAAAAAATATAGAAAAAAAAAACAAGGGTGCTAGGTTTTTTTCATGTTTTTTTTTTCACAAAGCTGAAAAAAATTTTTTTGTTTTTTTTTCAGTTTGCAACACTACGCAGGACACACACGCTGAGATTCTCACCCTCCCTCCCGGCCTTCGAGGAAATAAGAACTGTTTTTCGGTGAGGATTTGCCCGCACTGGGGTGCGGCCACGGCCTCAAGGAAATGCCCACACTAGTTCCGGTATCACCGAAGGCCGGGACCATTCAGTCCAAATCCCGCGGGTTTCCCGTACGTGTGTGGCAGCCTTTATATCCCTAGTCGTGCGAAGTGGACGCGTAACAATGACTTCTCGGGTCTCGTGATTAGTCGGTATTTTTCGGCTGTAGTCGGCTGACTGCTTACTTTTTGTGGAAACAATTTCTTGTTTTGTGGATTGTGCCACTGGCCAACTGATTTTATTTGTGCACTGTGTTGTTTGCATTACTAAACTGAACGGATGACGATGATTATTATACTTGATAACAGAAAATGGCTACTTCAAACAAAAAAACATCGCAGAAGTACAAAAGTGTATAGGAAAAATAATATACCTGGCTGAAAAATGTACCAAATATCGAATTATGTGCAAAATTAAAAATATATGGAGTAAATTTTTAGATTTACTCAGCTGGAATTAGACACGTAAGTTTAAAACATGACTTTGTCTAATATAGCATATTCATACATTTATAGGAATAAAAAATACTGCTGAATTAGTTGCATGGAAAATTCGTAAATGTTTAAATTTTTACTGGTTTGCCAACTTCTAAAATGGCAGTATATATTAAATAAATTGAAGATTTTCCAAAAATACTCAAAATAATCAATTCCCTTTTATCTGTACCTCAAAATTCTGCACGCATTCAGAGTTTTTATTGTTGGTCATAAATGCAAAATGGAGAGATGGAAAACAAATCTTCCTTCAACTTAATAATATATGAATAACATATTTTAATTTCCGTATAGACTGTACAGATACTGTGGAAGTGTTTAAGAGGAATCAGTATTTGCTGAATGTGTCAGAAATTAATGGAAAATATGTGTTCAAACACAAAAAGTAAACGTTCTCTTTTTCTATTCAGTGTAGTCTATTTTTGCCATCCCTAAACACAAATGTACTCTTATTGTTCCAAATATAAGTGGCAACAAACCCTATTTACAGTTGATGGATTTTGCCTAACATACATAATGAAACCGGCGCAATACGAAAAAAGAATTTTAAAAAAATTTAGAAAATTAAAATTTTTACTTCACAAACCTGTAGCCAGTGAATACTTTTTCTAAACTGAATATAAGGTGTACGTTTTTTGTTTGCAAAGTTTGTTATCATTTTTGTTTCATCGCTAGAAAAATAATCTCATTTTATTTAAAAACAAATTAGAGCCTACGTTACAAAATTCTTTGATTCACAAAAAGGATGGATAGAGAAGTGGTAGTGCCGAATTACTTTTAAAGTATTTTCTAATATTTATGAGTGAAAGTTTTAAGCGTATTATGACAAGATTGGGACAGACCAAAGTTCTGAAAGGGCTGGATTAAAATTTGATGACAAAATAGAACATATTGTGCAAAGGCTGAACTAATTTTATTGACAGTACAATTAAGAGGAGCAAATGAATGGCACATCCATTGAATTGAAATAGATGAGGGATGATCTAAACTCCAAACTTACATTTGAGTAGAGCAAACAATTAGCCGGCAGAATTAACGGAATTTAATGGAAGTAGAGGATTGTGAAACCCATGTAAGGGATGTATGAAGGGCGACAGACATACTAAAACTAGACGTGGAAGTTTTGCCCAAAGCCCAGGTATTGGTGACTTCAATGGACAATCGATTCTAAGTATTCGGAAAGTTGCTCCATCTGGGAACAACAAAACAATAAACATGAGTGTTATAAAACTCCGAATTGGAGGTATTGCAGAGAGAGAGTTGTTTAGTAAATGGACGGTTTTGATCAAAGACATTTTGATGGAAGAATGTTAAGTGTAAAATGTGGCTGAAAGGCACTGTAACCTCCCATCCTCTCTATGCTGCTGTTCTCCTTACTTACATGGTAGACCTTTACATCATCTTCTTCTGTTTCCTCCCGTTTATTCCTGTGTGCCTTTGTCACTATTATCGGACTTCTGGCTCCCAAAGACCGACCACACTAGCGCCATATACATCCAAGAAATATCAGGGGGGTAAAGTGGAGAGAACAACTAATTATAAGAATCAAGTTCAACATTTATTATAGCACAACACTTCGCCAATGGGAACTTCGAGGCTTTACTATTTGATTCCTCTGAACGTGATTAGTTCAATAATTGTAAACCACCTCTTTACAACAACACACATGTGTTTGTATCACTGCACAAATGTAAGAGAGAGCTTAACCACAAGGGGGAGAGAGAGAGAGAGAGAGAGAGAGAGTATTACTTATATGATAGACAGCATGGTAAGTTGTTCTTCATGGCGTGGCGATGGTACTGCACACTCGTACTTTCACACACTGAGAGAGATTACACGCGCTTTTGGCCTTTATTACGCACGTCTATCGGTATTCTTAAGCCAGCCAATGCTCGGGTTTCACTTCAGTTCTGTCTAGACAGAGTTACCACCCCTGACAAACAAATCTTAGCATAGCAAACCCTCTGACTTAAGAACCCCGCTATACACAGAAACCAGGGAGGTAAACCTACCTCTACCCTAACAAGGACAAGTTTTTTTATTTCCTAAGGTTGGTTACCCGCAACTGCGTCCAGGCGCCTATCAGTATGGGTGGCTGACGTCACAGTGACAGGCCCCCAAAACCCATAATGGCTGCCGAATAAGCTTCACTCTAAGAAAATTCTTTACTAATATTTCAACTTATTATACTACCTTACTCCTCTCTCTCCATATACCAAAATTGCTCTTAATAATCTTAATATCAAAGCTTACAGTTCTGTAGTAAGTTCCATTTCTCTTCGTTTTCTTTACGTTATCGCTTTATTAATTATTAGTCATTTCCGTTGCACCGATCACCACCCCCATGAGTATGCCCGTGGTGTTACAGCTCATTTCTAAATAAGTGTACCTTGCTCCGAGGAAATGTGAATTATGCACCAGCGCGGATGTGTCGTACCCGTATCATCATGCTGAATTACGACCGACTGATAAGGTTCTTTTCTGACTTCAATTTAAGCAACGGTGCAAGGTGGTTAGGACCAGCAAGTCTGACTACGCTAGTAAAGCAAAGGAGGGAGACTCGGGGAGAGCGTTCGATTACGGCAGCCAGCGGCCCACCTGCAGCGAGACAGCCCGATAGCTGCGACGTCACCGCACCCTGCTGACGTCACTAGGGGGTCTCCTGCCTGCTGTCCCGCGGTCCATTGCTACCACACCAAATGTCACTCGTCTACAAAAACAATTGTGAACACGCAAATGCCTTTCGGCTAGCGCTAATAAACACGCTTTTGCTGATAATTACTTTGAAATCTATTAAAGTTATTTTTTGTTTCGATGTCCAAACAGATAAATACAATTTCCAATAACTCCTTTGAGATGATAATTAATTTCATATTGGAATAACATTTATTCAAGTCATATTTTTCATGTCAAATAAATATTAATCATTCCAATGTTAGTATCAATAACTATAATTACAGGTAATCATTATACTCGTAACAATCAAATATGAGTATTTCCTTGACTTCCAACTCATAAAATTCCCAGCTTTTCTTCTAACATTTAAACCAATCCCGGCCTCCTTCCAGTATACTTTTTGGGTAAAATTTTGTTTGCCGGCCTCGGTAGCGTAGGTCGCCGATTCGAATCCGGCCGCGGGCATGGGTGTTTATGTGTTGTGTCTGTTAGTGTCAAGTCAAGTAAAAAAAAAAAAAAAACAACTGTTAAATCGCCATTCTTCCAATGTTTAATGAACGAAAATTTGGAGGAGTGTCTGTCATTATTCGGAGATAAGAGATATTGGGTATTGTGACGTTAGGGATGCCATTTAAGTCTACTTTAGGATTTCGTTGTCTTCAATCTCTAAACAGTGTGTACGAAACATGGCACGTCAACAATCACCAAGTCAACGCAAATGTCTCAGCCGTAAATATTTGTGCAATGTTTGCAAATGAAATAAATAAACCACAATAGGAGACATAACTGTTTACAAGCGAGTGAGTTTTGTATTTCAGAAAGGGGTGAATCATTTTAAACATATCTCGGAACGATTTGTGAGACAACCCAAATGTTGCGTGATATTTAAACTACTGGAAAAGAACTTAGCAATATTCACAAATCACGATAATTTGATTTTTCAGTCACTCTCATGTTAATCGTTTGTGATTTATTTTCTTTCAATTAGCTGGTGCTCACGACTTCGTTCATGTTTTCCATTATTTCGAAGATTTTTATGTTTTTGCATGGAACCTTAAATATTTCCAGGATGAAAAGTAACCTATGTTAATCGCTGCCAAATCAGCAACTCACGTTAAAATTGGTTCACACTCTAAATACGTCGCATATAAATTATTTACATCTGTTAATAGCTGAAAAAGCTTAAAAAGTGACATATACTATAGAACATTTGAGTCCATTCATGAATATTTCAATACGTCATAGAAGATTCCAAAGTTTATTTTGAACACTTTGGTCGAAAGTTGGAAACACCCAAGAGCGTAGTGCACAATGGGAGACTCATAGCTACTACTGGTCTGCGCTAGGTTGCTGTAGCTGCAAAGTGAAATATAGGGACACACCCGCCTATTTTTATATGAGATACGATTGCCTTTACTGCAAAGGTATGCGTCGTTTAGCAGGTTTTTAGTTACTAATAATTAATTTAAATGACATTAACAAGAAATTTGTTCTGAATAAGTTTCTAAGCAACAATGGTTAATTATTATCTTTTATCGATATTTTTCGTTATATTGCTAAACTTTCTTGAATTAGATTCTGGAAGCATATGGTTAGGATTTTTAAGTCACTTCATTTGATTTTATTTGACGTAAATTTTTATGAAATAAATTTCTGAGTAAAGTATAATTTTAAAACGAGTTACTATTTATTATATATTTGTTTGGAGTATTTCATGATTACCTACATTTCGAGTAAACTTTCTCTGAGTTTTAATAAACTTCCTGTTTATTACGTTCCGTCAAAAAAAATTTTTTATTAGGTTACGTTGTAACTTAGTTCTATTAACAGTTATGTAATTTCTGCATTTATTCGTCGTAAATAAACAAAAAGCTACATGTAAAATTAAAGGAACGCAATATTGTACCTGTAACTTTTTTAATCTCAGCCTCGCGTTATTTTTTTTTATCTCTGCTCTTTGTATATTTGCACAATTACTACCAAAACAGAGAATTATCTTTTATCTGAAATAGAAATTACAGTATCTTCTAACAATATAAGAGCCAATAAAATCAAATTCAATTATTTATTTGAAATTCACAGTTCATTCTAACAATATAAAATCAAATAAAGTCAGTGCAGTTATTACTGAGCGTGGTCGGTAAGCGGTAATGTTCTGGCCTCGCATTCGGGAGGACGCGAGTTCGAGTCTTCGTCCGGGCATCCAGATTTGGGTTTTCCATAGTTTCCCCAAACAACTACAGGCTAATGTCTTGATGGTTCCTACAAAAGGTCACGCCCGAATTCCTTCCCGTTCCTTACCTCCCAGTCCTTTCCCGCCTCTAACGATCTTCGAGCTGGATAGCCATAAAAGAAAACATACAATTCATTTTGCGCCTCTGCGTTTCCATGCTTCCCGTCGCGACCTAGTGTGTGACAGGAGTACCAGAAGGACTGACTGACTTTTTTATTTTTATATGTTAACTGCATTACTTCAACAAAATATGCATGCTAAATAGTGGAAGTTTTTTCCATAAATTTGAATAAATAAGAAAATATTATATAATATCTCGCTCACAATAATTTTTTTCTTTGCTTGTATGTCTTAACGCATGAAAACGTAATGGAAGGGGGGCACACCTCATCTCATTAGTAATGACTTTTAAAATATGATGAAACAAAACAAAATTATGGATGGAAGCTTGTTGAAACAACCTGGTATAATGTCAAAGACTTTTATTGTGAATTTTTTTGTGTATTATAATTTTCTATCACTTCCTTTGCTTCCTCCTTGCAATGTTTTGTGTTGGTATTTAATCGAATCAGATTTTGATAAAAAAAAAAAAAAAATTGTGACATTGTTCCATATCTTAATAACACAACAGCCTATGTAAGTCAAATTCTGAAATTTCTCTGCTGTCAGTATCGTCCATATCTTCTGCACCTCAGGTCAGACATCGTTAATCAAAAAGTGGCTACTATTACTTTATTTATTATTATTTAGTTAAAATCACAGTTCTCGCTCACCCTCCTAAATTTACTGAGCTTGGTTCGAAAGTCTGTTTCTCTTTACTTACGTTAATCTGATTTCCTGAAATAGTCCTCATTAAATGCCCCCCGAAAGGGGAAACGCTTTATCCCCTACTATTACATACGGTTTTTTTTTTTTTTTTTTTTTGTTAGTTGCCTGGATGAAGTTGTCTTCGAGGAAAATTTAATTTTCCTGTAGCCACTGTCTCACCAAACTTGCGGTGCGTAAATTTTTCCTAACCCTCCGACGATCACAATAACAATACCGTATTCAGCAACTAAGAGGACCTTAAAAACCAAGATAAATTTATCTTTTTTATCTACTACCGGTATATAATTTCCTAAGCTCACTCACTCACCTCGACAGCTATTGGTTGGAGTATGGTGTCACGTGTCAGCCTTCGCTCGCAAATTAACAGCCACTAGAGATATCATTAGAAGAAATTAGATATTATTTACACTATTTAATAGCTAAACAACTGATACCAAATTAATTGTTACAATACATTCAGTAAGTTTGTTTTTACTAGTATTTTATTCTTTGAAAAATAAGGAAAACTTTATGGCTGAAGAAACGTGGAACAATGAGTATTTTTCATTAACATGTCGCTAATAAAAGTAACATAAAAAACTTAAATTACTAATGGTATCTGCTGTTATCACAAATTCCAGTTGTCATCCCAGCCTAAGCTGATTTTAAATTTAATTAAAACTTTCGCTAACGTTGCTGCTTGAGCAGAGTTTATACATTACGGTTTATTTAGTTTTTATGTATTTTACTGACCACTTTCGCTTATCGTTTTTGTTCATGTTCGCTGTACGTGAGATATTTTGCAGAGTGAACTTTTAGAATAAAATACAAGTTAGTGTTACAGCAAGTTCGAGTCTAACAAGCACGACCTTTGAAATGATTATACTATTCTATTCCCGTGACGATACGCAAAAAAAAAAAAAAAAAGGACAGAGTACCATTATTCGGTGAAACTTCTGTTGTAACATGCTTAACATCAAATGTTCCTACCGAATGCGGGAAATTCCGTTTTAAATTAAACCAATTGCTTTTTACGCTCAGATTTCTTCTTCTTCAATAAACATCTTAAAAAAGACTTCTTTGTCTGATGTGTTCATTTGCAATGAAGTGACTGAATTAATCGTTGAAAACCGATGGCGGCGACTGTGAAATACGACTCGCTGCGTCGTAATGTGCGTTTCAGCAGTTTCGCTGATTGCGACGCGATGCGGCCCGCCCTAGTGTGCGCTTCCCTTAAATGTTCTCTTTTCTTCACTTATCAAATCTTCCATTTTATGTCTTTAGGAAATTCTTAGTTATGTTCAAAATGAAATTGTTTTATAGAAACATACCAAACTTTATATTAAATGCGCTTCTTAATTTTACTACTACCACACCTAATGGGTGAGTGGTTAAAGCTCGGGCAATGCGTTTGGCCGAATGAGGGTTCCATTGGTGACCCAGGCATCCAGATTTAGTTTTTCGCTGGTTTTCCAACATTACTCCAAGAAAATTTCTTCTACCCAAAATTTATCTATTGGTTCCAATTTCCTTGTCTTTGAGGAGCCGTTAAATATTCTAGATATATTTATAGAGCACGGCCGTCCGTAGCGATTTTACTTCGTAAGTAGATGAATTTGTTTGTTGTGTTTATCACTTCATTATCAATAGTTTCTCCGCCTTCACGCTCTTCGTTCTGGCTGCATGCTGAGAGATTGATCATTTTCTAATTAATTTTCATGTTACAAGCTTCTTTTAATTCATTTACTATATGCTTGAAGAACCTTTCCAAGATGTTTATTCATCCTCAGCAGCTGCAGATATGTTATGAGCAAATCAAAGAAGTTGAAATATTATACTCTAGTAGAGACAATAGCGCTAGTGTTCCTTCGCAAATTGAATGATACATCTTCCGCCATATTAGAGGTAACTTTGAGAGTATACTTTGAGACGTGTCGATGTGATTGAGTTCTCGTGTATATTTTCTACGATGGTGAGCCACAAATGTATCGTTTCATAAGTACGTATGAATTCAAATAAGTTAAGAATCTTCTACCATCTTAACTACCGAATGTTATCTCACTACGTTGATCACATGTTTAATATTTTCTTTCGATACAGATTTCCGCTTCGAGATTTGATTAAATTAAGGGAGTGGCTGGCTAAAATGCTCCAAGACAGTTTTACTCCCTCTGAACATAGTGCTACGTGTTGGATGCATTTCGAGGAATAATTTTAATCGAAAACTGAAATTAAAAAAATCCTGAAACACTCTGCGATACCAACAACTATCTGCTTTCCAGACAACTATCGAAGGACTGCAATATCGAAGGTTTGCAATATTATATACATAAAAAAATAATGTTCTTAGCATCTAAACTATATTATTTCAACTGCTCCATATTCAAGTGATTCCTATTGGAGAAAGTGACTTCTCGATCATAAAATATAATCAAAGTTGAATGATATTTATGAGTGATCATGAGTTATAAGCTAGTCACATGACATATTACTTGACTTAATAACATTAATGAAAAATATGTGTACGCCTTAACTGAATTCATTAACAGATCAGAATTGCGAAATTTACGCAAAAATGAAATTATTTTATTAACATTTGATCAATTACATCTTGCCTAATGTCTTTGATTTTTAAACAGTTAGAACAATTTGAAAATTCTCAGGGTTCGTTTACAGGGTAACACTGATAGCACAAGTTTTCATCGCGAGCTAAGTTTTACCGTTGTCAGCAGATATCGACGTCAGACGATCCTCGCAAATCAGAATGGCGCCACAGGAGTCGTACGCGTAGCCGGCATTCTCGCCTGCCGAGACGTGTTGAATTCCTCGCCGGGTCGCGTCGTTCACCCCAGACTCACATACTGTCGAGTTAGAGTGGTCAGGCCTCGTAGAAGGTTAATTGTCTCTTCACCAGATCAGAATATTCCTCCAACCCTTCTTCTTCTCGCAAGAAAACTGTTCTCTTCCCACTGCGATGTGGCGTGTGTCACTCTGTGAATCAGAGCTCTGCCCGGGAAATACTTGCACCTGGTAGACTCAACAGGTATGCAAAACACCCAAAAGTTAATAATATTGCTGCACGAGCGTGGCAATTCACTAGGAATCCGTAACAAGCACTTTTTTCGGTCGCCCACCCTTTCTAACGTCATCTTTCGGATTGTTACCGAAACGTTCTCAAATGTAAAGCGCACCTTAGCTGTTTGTGATGGGAAATAAAGCCACTGCATGCCCAGGCCAGGTGGAATATTTAGTCACCCGCGGACGCAAATTTGGACTCGCTTTGTCCCGTCACGTGGCACTGTCAGTTTGACTCATGCCGCACCCACAAAATCTGACGTACACTATACGAACACTGGGTACCTAATAACACTGACATTCTGTACTAATTCAGTCAATACAAGATGTGGAAATATTTACAACATTTGTGAACAAATATTTGAGGGAGGTTTTCATTGTTTTCTCAATTACAATCAAACAGGGCGTTCGCCGGGAAACGCTACCCTCCCAGTCTGTTGCCGTCGGCAACTTGCTGGGAAAGTGGTGCCAGCAACTCCCGCCACACGGCGCCGTGAATCACCGCACTGTAGCTAGTTTGTGACTTTTCAGTCTCTTATTAATCAGTGTTGTGAATAAACGTTTCTTTGCGGTTTGGCTGGTTTGGGGCTTCATACTCTTACTAATCTGTACCGTGTTTGAATGCGAGTAAAATTATGGTACGTTACAGTTTGCAACAAAGAATATTTCTCTACCATACATATGTGAAGAAGAAGTCGTTTAAAAAGTGTCGCAGTAAATTTCGTCGCTAATATCCTGGCGCTTTACTGCCAGCTAAATCAACAATTCTGCGTCTGGTCAAAAAAGTAAGAGAAACGGGTTATTTTTTAACAAAAAGAGACTGTCGGCCTACCGTATTCTCACAGAGGAGAAAATTGACGATATCGCTTTTCGACTAGAACAGTCACCCAAAAAATCATTAAGTCAGTTAGGGCAGCAGGCAGGCGTATCTAAGACGTCAGCTTGGAAAGTAACAAAGCTAGTTCACTTAAAGCCGTACAAAACAATTGTGGTGCATAAAATTACAGAAATAGACCAGGGGCCTAGGATTAGATTTTGCAACTGGTACCTGCAGGGTGTCCACGATGGCACTGTTGATCCGCAATTGACGTCACATTTAAATGCTTAGCACTACAAGTTTATGAAGTGTAATTATCATGAAATAGTCCGCGGCCGACGGTCGAACAATGCCGGTAGCTGACCGCTCGCTCGCCGGGAGCAGTTTCTTCCTTGTAGCGCTAACAGTGGGTAGCGTTTCCCGGCGAACGCCCTGTACTATATGAACTGTATATTATCAACATTATGCGCTGTTTTTCAGAGGAGTGTTGCTCGACCTCTTCCAAAGGAGAAAGTAATATTCACTGAACTGAGGGATCACATGATTGAAAATGTTTATTCCATAAATCGGGTTATTCTACTTTCAAAGAAAATTACTGATATATCTTTGAGGCTGAAAATGTATCATGTTGCAAAAAGGCATAGTGAATATCAAATGGATTCAATAAGAGAGAAATTAAGCAAAACTGTTTTTTATATACAATAAAAGAAGTAAAAGAAATAACTTCTAGTATTTACTTTCCTTACATTTTCATCTCAATGAAATAATTGTTATTAATTTTGCAATTGTACTCTCCAGATATTAAAATGAAGATTATATAAAATTAATACAGACGCCTGTATCTTGCCAGCTAAGCTTGTGGTCATTTCTGACCTATGAAAAAAATTTAAAAAATATTGACTGGAAAGTGGTCTTAGCACACAAGCTTATAATTTCAAACCAGGGGATGCGCTTGCATTAAAGAGATATGTGATGTCAAACAATATTTTTTGCTGGCCTTTGCCAGCTATAGTAAAAATTTGATTAACAAGGAATGAATCATGCTTCGATTTGCTGGAGCCATGTGCTAAATTATTAAGTCGTTAGAAGAAATTATCACATTTAGTAGGAATAATCCTAGTATAACAAGGAACAAAAAGAGATAAAAAGGTTCACAACAGAAAACGAAAAGCTTTCCGTATTCAGTTCTCTGCTTGACAATATAAACATTTCCGGTCTGCTGTAGTTTGTTATATGATTGTTCGAGGATTTCGAAGTTCTGTGGTCACTTGCCCAGCCGTCTTCAACTCGCTAACAACTCTGGTCGCTTTTCGCGTGAGCTTGGAGTAATCGTTGTCATCCTGAATTTTTACCCTCTTACTTTGTCTGAGGATTCGGTTTAAATTAATATGCTAACAGAAGGTATCAATGACCCAAACCCCTTTTGATAAATTCTTCACAACGAACAAGTGTAGTATCACCAATGTGGAGGTAGTATACTATGCCCATGACTCCTGCTTTGCGCAATATACTGAAATGTACTCCCTGGCGGTGTAATGTAGCTTTTGGCCATACGTTACTTGTTGGTAAAGTGCAAAAAATGAATTTTCACTCCTATTCATAATTGATGGTCCATTCAAACGAGGTACATGTCGGGATCAATGAGGTTGAATAAAAATGGGTTCACGATTTAATGAATTTATTAACAAAGCTCTGATTTTATTTAATTAGTATTTTTTTGTATTTAATATAATGTCAAAAATATTTTTATGTCATAAATTAAACACATTTTCATAATTATCTGGCTATCTCAATCAAATCAATTCGACAAATCTGATTATACGTTTAAAATCCTTCATTGACTGGAGTGTGTTATGAGGGGATGCACCATACAACTGGTTTAAAAAACTTTAGTGAGACCATCGGTTGAATATGGTGGGGTAGTTTGGGACCAATATTTTGGTTTCAAATCTACGAGTTGGAGGATGAGCAAACGAGAGAAACTAAATTTGTTTGTGGAAATTATCGCAGGACCCAGTGAGTAACTGATATGATAAAGGAGTTAGATTTGGAGTCATTGGAGGAAAGGAGGAGGGTGAAGAGATTGCTGGGAATATACAGGGCATACGTTGGTGATGGGCATTGGAAGAATTAGGAATAGTGCATGGGAGGGAGAAGATGTCCATGAGCACAAGCTGGCATTCGATTTTGTGTATAAGGAAGTGGAAAAATTTTCTTTCGTTGGTAAGAATGGCAGGGATTGGAATAAGTTACCAAGAGAAGTTATGAACGTTTTACTAAAAACGCTTAAGGAATTTAAAATTAAAATTAATAAATCGCAAAAGCAGACTGGAGAGGAATTTAATACTGGAAGTAAATAAGATAATAATAATATATATATATATATATATATATATATATATATATATATATATATATATATATATATATATATATATATATATATATATATAAAGATGAATGTTTGTATGTTTGTTTGTTTGTTCTTCATACAAATCCACAGTTTTCATCCGATCTCGATGAAACTTTGCACACTTATCCTTTGAAACAAAGAGAAAAATACTGTCTACATTTGGTTGAAAATTATCTGTATAAATAATACATGTTGTCATATAATTTCGAAAAATTACTGAACGGCGATAGACAGACGCGTTGAATGTCTAAGTGTCTGTATTGCCTTTCGATACAGCGGTCGGGTAGCTAAAGCGCTTGATTACTGATGTTTGGATCGTGGTCTCCAGTTCAAATCTCCGTGGGGGCAAAGATTTTTTAAAAATTATTTTTGACCGTCAGTTATTCGGATTGAATGTTAAACTGTAGGTATCACAAATTTAGGGGTGCATGCGAGGCAAATCGTAAGTAGTCTTGCAATGTTGTAGGTGTACACTTTTTTACGTTATATTGATCCCTCAGGGGTGATTTTCAGTCAGTTTGGGTGTGATCTGCAGTAATAATACTATAAATTCGGAAGGGAGTCTCTGCCTTTTTGTTTCGTTTTGACGAGTAAATGCCTCTAGCGATATTGACGGAATTTGACAAGAAAATCTGTAGTGACGGCATAGGACATTTTTTTTCGGTATGATTAACTGTTGTAGTCACAAAATTTTGAGAAATTATCGAATGGTGACAGATGGACGGATGTGTGTTAGTCTGTAATGTTACGTCGGTAGCTCAAGGTGTGCTTCTTGCGCATTATGTTAGTGTATAATTTGTTAATAAATTTCGTTTTGAGAAAAAACGTATTATTTAGTGTAGATGTAGATATTATCTGTCCTATTACTTTGTGTCTGCTTAAATGTTTCTGTTACCAGTTTATTTTGCCTTCTTTTCTGAGATGCCTTGCGGACGTAAACAGGTCTAAGTTGTAGCTCTGGCAGAGCACGAGTAGGTAAATATATTGGAACCACAGAATCGGATGCTTATGCTAAAGAAAGAAGACAAGATCAATCTGAAATAAACCTGCCCTTAGCTAACACCCCCCTCCCCCGCCACGTCCCCTCACCATCGTTTGTTTTTCTGTTTTTAAATATTTTGGAAATTGATTCTTTTCATGAGACAGGTTCGACGGTTGAACGATATAGTAATAGCTTTCAGGTCATATTATGCCGACTCGGTGTTGTTTGGGACCAATACTTTGTTACCAATAACTTTCTATATTCAATTCTGGCAAAGAAATTCTTAATCCACGCGTATGAAGTCGCGGGTATCAACTAGTAATCATAATAAAACGATAATTAGAGTGTAATTGGATGACTCCATTGCAATTTAATTAAAGTGTGTAAGTGTTGAAACACATCTCTTGTATGGTGTGTGTTTTCCCAGAAGCTGTTCGTGAACTGCACAAGTTCAGAGCGGCGCTCCGAGCGTATTGAAACATTGTGCACGGCGCTGTCCCTACATGGTTACGCCGTCAGTGCTCAGCGGAGGCAGATGGTGTTGCCCACAGTGTTACGCAGAGACAATACGCACTGTTTGAAGTCTCTATCGCCTACCACCGTCGAACATCACTGTTCCTGCCACTAGGAAAGCTAGACGTGTATCGTCTGCTGCAGCTTCTTCACCAGTCACAACTCTTGGCGTTTCCTGAATCCCCTTTTCTTTCCTTAAAGCTTTACGCCACGCCGAGGACATTAGAGGAGGGATGGGACTGGGGACAAAGAACGGAAAGGAATTAGACCATGGCCTTTTGAAATAAGCATCCCGGCATTCGCCTGGAGTGATCTGGGGAAACCCCGCGAAACCAAAATCTG
>JARYHS010005453.1:0-28774 GCA_031002005.1 Vandiemenella viatica | reverse complement strand
CATAATTGCAAGTAAACAGATTTGGTTAAACAACCATAGCACTAATATTCCACACATCTCGACACAGTAAAGCACTGGTATAATAATAATTTCACCGTTTGATATTAAATTCACCAATAACTCACAGTTTCCGACAGGTGTAGAGCAGTAAATATGATTTTTAAAACATCGAACCATGTGCTAATTTCAATAAAATGTTTCAGTCCAGCCAAGTAATTTCAGAGCTCCAAAAGTAAATTTGACAACACTTAATAACATAGCCTTCAATATTCTTAAAGTTTCAAATAGCCATCAACCGATAAATAAAAGATACAAATAAGTTAAAAATTGTAATCCTACTACGCAGTAACGGCTCACTAGTATACAGAATTTCGGTCTGGCTAACATATTTCACGAACTAAAAACTTTCCTAAAACACTCAAAATAAATAAAGGAACATTTTAAAAATAGTCTCAGGCAGAAATAAGCTGTAAATTAAAAATGAATAAAATTGAGTAACGCTGTTAAACTACCAAATTTTAGAAATTTTTACATCCTGGGAATCAGCAGGAACAGGAGAATAATTTGAAAATAGTCTAAACTTGATATTTTAAACTTTAGCAAATTCATATTCTGGACATGACGTTTCATAGTTTTAAAGTCGGCTAGCTTTCCTATTCATCAAACTTCATAAATCATTTACACCGGTCTGGAAGCTCTGAGAACAAAACCACGCACAGCACAACACTTGGTACAAAACACTTTACATCTAGTGATTTTCTGGAGGCCCTCAGCTCGAAAAAATAATTAAGTACACCTCTTGATCATCGCAGTCTAGGCATTTCCTATAAAGGTAGGTCCTGGAGTTGCTCAAGACACACTTATAGGAAGTCACGGGTTGGGTAGATACGAACAGTGTCAAAACGCTCTTGGCGCGCGGGTGTTCATGGGTAACCGGAACCAGGATGGCGGATCTTGGCGGTGGTGCCAACAGTAGAACTTTGAAATTTTACACCATGTGATTCATCAATGTGAACTTTTACTTTCATTTCGGGGTGGAGCGGTCTGTTCTGTTTCATGAGTTGTGATCTTCGGCTTAATGATTTACTCCGATTGCCATAGCTAACTGTGACATTTTCTGTAAACTCAGTGAATTTTCAAGAATATATCCTTTAGTGATTCTGACTTCAACTTTCATTTCTAATTTAGTACCTTTCTTACAGGAGGTTAATTCTGTAAGTGGCGACCGTCTTTATCATTACAGTTAGCATCCTTCAAGGTTTTTCACGGTTATAGAACTTTTCTCTGACTTTTCGTAGCATTTTGGAAGAACTCAAGTTTAGGTGTACAAGCCAATACAGACCCCGGGTATCTGGTCTTGTCCCTGACAAGAAGTTGTTGACAGATGTCTTTCCATACAGTCTTCTGTGTCATACTGAGAAGACGTGGAACCCTCGTTTCCAATACTTTTCTGTATTCAAGTATGTATGACATAATGGTATGGACACTTCCAACACTTACACCAAACTCTGATGCAATTTCGGCAACAGGAATGTCACGATTTTCTTTCACAAGCTCATGCATGGCATGAATATTGACTTCATTGATGTTGGTTACCGGAAACCATTTATGGATTTGATTTTCCACTTTATTACAACCATTTTGAACTTCTTGGCCAAATAAAACACTTGGGTTTTACTCAAAGTAGGATTACCAAACTGTGCTTGAAATCTATTCTAAATTTCCCTTTATTTCATACCTCTGTTTATGAGAAAATAAATACTAATGCATTGCGCATCAGGCATTGTTATTTCCTTTTCAGTCATACTGACACTGAAATTGTGGAGGTGAGTGTGAGAGCGCTCTGGGTGTGGATATGCTGTCTTCATTCCCCCGCCACCTATTACCCACCATGCTACAATATTCAGGTCACTATGTCAATCAAACAAATAAAATTTCAGTTATATTTGAATGACACTCGTTTAGCAATAACTGTAAGACTAAATTTAAGCTTTAGGAGTCTTTTTTATGTTCTCCAAGTCTAGTTACGAAGTTCATTATTGAAGGTTGAAATTTGAAATACCAATTGTCAGAAAAAAGGACCCATTTGCAAAATAATAGGATTTTTATATGAAAACTACTACCTAAAAGTATTTCTTTTTTTTTTGTTACCGAAACAATGTGTCACAAGGTGAAAAACTTCAGAATTATGGGCTACACTTCCACAATTAATTAGGATTATGTATCTTATTCATCACTTTGAATATTAACAATAATAATGAGACTAAAAATGCTTTAAGGCAATGAAAATAAGGAAGAATGTGAAAGTAAACCCATCGACTTACCAAAGATGATGGGAGGAGAGTAACAATGAATACATAATGACTAAATGCTTTACACTGTAAAGCATTTTAGACTTTACATTTTCATCGCTGTGCCTTCAGTTGTAGCTAATGATGTATTTGTTTTTCCTTTTCTACCTTAATACTGCTTTTTATATTTGATTTTTAATTTTTGTAGAAGCTGAAGCAAAAGAGACAATACTTTGAATTCTAACCATTTTATAAAAGTATTTTCAGTAATCTTGGCGTCTTTTAATTTCACTATTTCAGCCGTCTACTGATCAAGTGAGGTCAGAAAATGTTTTGCCAATGGAACTACTTGATATCAATCATGGAAATGGTCAAAGTTATGGATATATATTGTACAGGAAATCTGGACTCACAATAACTAAAAGTTCAGTACTTCAGATACGAGGACGAGTTCGTGATGTTGCTATAGTACTTGTGGATGGAGTACGTAAGACAGATGTGTTTACCTCAAAAGATCAGCTGACTGGTTTTGGTTTCTGGGAAAAAAGGTAAACAGCTAATATATGTGAGAGATTAAATGTACAAAATATGAAGGCTAATTTGTCATTCTTTACAAACATGGATATGTATACGACACACTTTATCAATTAACTGTTAAATGTCATGTATTTCATATGCTTAAGTTCCCATTTAATGTTTTTATGTTCATAGTGTGCATACTTAACCCTGACTGCTGATGGTGATGTGAAGCACACTCTTGATATCTTTGTGGAAAACTGGGGACGGAACAATTTTGGAAGCTTGCTTGGTGATGATTTTAATCAGAAAAAAGGAATTCTATCAGGGCCGGTGCTCATAGACAATGTCATTCTTTCAGACTGGAAAATATTTGCCCTTCAGTTCAAAAGCAAGTGGGTTCAAAGGTTAGATTTTGAAATTTTTACATCAGTAAATAGGTTTAGAAAATTAGTACTGCCATAAATACTTATGAAAAAAAATTTTTATCCAATAAACAATGTTCATAATGTTTTTATTTATTACAATTTACACAGGCATCTGCTTATACATTTTTACTTCAAATTATTTTGCTGTTAGATTTATATTATATATAGCCTGCTATTAAGGTTCTTTCGGTGGTTGATTACTGATTAATTAATTAAAAAGTCCACCAAACTGATTATTTTTGAAGAGCTGTTTTATTTTGAATCAAACAAGACAGCGATATTCACAAGCATAGTTACAATCCAAAGATGCACTTCTGAATAATCGTAAAGATAAGCTCTGTGAACACCACTGAATACTGCCAACTAAACTAACTAACTTACAGAATAACTGAATGAATGTCTCTGTCCAGGCGATCTGTTTATATAGAGTCTATCGAAATTACGAGAATTCTTCAAAGGCATCCGCCCGATATTTCTCGATCATTAACAATCACTCAAACAATCAAACATATTAAAAACAATCGGAATTGATACAAAATTAATTAATAACATTACAAATGATAGAAATGGTAATTATAGATACTTAAATACAAAATTATTTACAGAAATCCTTTCAAACGGTAGAAAATTGTCCTGTAGACATCGTAACTTACAGTAATACATGGAATTACAAACTTTTAAGAAATTCTCTTGCACCATTCGGTTCTTAAACATATTAAATGGTCTTTAAATAATTTTCTTACCTAAAACAAAGTCTATATACACTTATTTACAAGAATTTACAAAATAAACATATCAAATCACTTTCAAGCAAACTTTAGCTCACTACAAATATTTCACACAGTCAATACTATTCAAAATTCAGGTATTAGGGCTGTTACAACCCCTCCCCAGGATTCACTTAATTTTACACAGATAAAATTGATTGAATCCGTCACGAATCTAAGCAGGTTGAATGTACACATAATGCAGACACGAACAGATTACAATCAATCAACCATAATGACTTTTACAATGAACAAATACAATTCTTCATACAACATCTGCACATAGTCCATGACACTGATTTTGTTTACAATAATTGTCTTTTCTCAGTCCAATCATTTTATCATTTACTGTTTTTACACAACAAACGTTCAATGCCATCACCTTAAGTTACAATTTTTTCACTCCAAATTACACACTTGATGTTTGTTAATACACAGTCTGTTTACATTTTACAGCTGATAATTTGTCACCAAATGTAAAAGTCACAACATCATGAAAACACCAAAAGTTCTACACAAAACTGTCACAAATTATACATTGAAATGCTTACATCTGCATCTGAACTTAAGTACTCACACAAACTATTTACATGCATCAATTGACATACTTATTTACAAAATTAGATATTTACAGGTTGACCCCTCCCCAAACCATGCATTTCAATTAATTCTCATAAGTGGGTTCCAGGATTTCCCTGGAAACCCAGAACCATGTAAGTTACTTTTTCCTAACCTTCCAGTTTTCTTCAACTTTTGTATACACATTTAATATTACATTTCTTTCACAAAGCTTCATTATATACATACAGAAACACAAACTTCCAATCATCTCAGACAACAGACTTTGGTACAACCACAACAGCTGAGACATACAATGGTTCTGTTTTAGCAAATTGATTGTCACTTAAAAGCAATGTTGTTGACTCAACTGGTAATACAAATTTATTATTCTCACTACTACAGTTTAGTCCATCATTACTCCCAACCCCACTCTTCATCATCTGATTACTACTTAAACTTACCAAATTATCTGAATCAGTACCTAAAACTGTTTTAACATCTGGCTTACTGACTTCATCCACCAAATAATTATTTTTCTCAGCAACTACTACTTCACTATAGCTTCCACATCAAAGAGGTACAAAACATAGTGTCATCTAAGTCACATTCTGTACAATTTTCCAAAAGAAACTGGTTCAAATAAATCCTTACTCCCACCCATTTCTTCAATGTCATCATCTACACCAAATAAAGAGCTAAATAACGTATCAGCTAGGTCAAAATTAGGACATTTTTCCAACTTAGGGATTGGTACATAAGGCTTTTCAACCTCTCTCTTCAGAAGACAAATACTTTGACTTACAATTCTCCTCCTCATCTGGGTCTCCTATCCACACCACTGTATCACCTTCATCTTCAAGATATTGAGAAACTCCTCGATTTCAGCACTTCTACAAACTTCATTACCACCTATACTAGCACACATAGTCCCAACTATGCCATTCTGGACCTTACAAGTTTCTGATAGCCACACTGTAGTATGCACTATAAATTCTGCACCCCTTTTTGTAATTAAGCAGTGACCATTTCGAAAATCTTCTACATGAAAATTATTACTTTCGCACACTGATTCTAGTGATAAGGTACTATGGTGGTCCCCTTCCCGCTTTATCTTATTATCAACCTTTACATCATCAACATCATTAATTACATCTATCATAACCTTATCCTGAAATTCACTTGCTGCTACCCCACCTCTTCCAATAAATCTTCTCGGGGATTATTCATAAAAATGGTATTAACGCTATAGCAGTTGGTACCTGGACCCACATTCTTGTCCACCACTGCGGGGCCCATAACAGGGGTGGTCTTTAGTTTGCCTGCCCCCCATGCTGCCTTTCCCTTTCAGATTGAGGGTTCTGTTCTCTCACTCCCCATTATCATTCCTCCTTGCGTAATTATCACGATCCCGTCCCCTCGATCTACCATCCCTTGACCCATTACCCCTTCTAGGGGGACTCCTGCTGCCCCTCCTATGGTGTTGATGGTGGTAATGTTGTTCATTGAATGACTCCTGGGCATCCAAGCGTCTCAACAATTCAGAAACTCTATCCACATTTACTACATCCAAAGTGGCAATTAAATTTCTTGTTTGCTGAGGTAGCCTAGCTCCTATCAAATCAATGAATTCCTCCTCTCCATAAGGATGGTCTAATACTTACAACGGATCCAACATTTATGAAAAAAATCATGTTGAGTTTCCCGACCAGGTTTATAGGGCCTTCCAGTCATCAACTCCTCTTTTCTTGAATCTGCCTGCTTGTCGACCAAAAATGTTTCAAAAAGTTTTCTTTAAACAGCTTGTAGTCAGTCACTTCCCTAGCTTGTCTATCACCCCATGCCCTAGCATAAGATTTTAGATGTTTACCCACAAGTGCAATTTTCTTATTGTCGGGTAACAAATTAAAATAGTCTGATCTTTCAAAATTATCTATAAATTCAATAGGGTGAAGCCTCCCACTATCATCATAGAATTCAAATTCTTCCTTAATATCAGCACTGATAACTGGATTACCTGCTAAGGGAATCTGACTTAACTGAACCTGTAGCCCAGTAACCCTTTTTTCCAATGATTTACATTTCTTTCTAATCCATGCGCTAACTGTTCCTGTTGCTGCACCAATGTATTAATATTTAGTCCCACCTCTTGTCTCAACTCATTAACTTTAACATCATTAGCTTGGAACAAAGCAACATATTCCTCCTTCATCTTATCACAATTTTCACTGACTTCCTTCACCTCTTTATAAATCAAATTTTCACATTCAGCCTTACTCTGTTCACAAAATTTTGTAACCTTTCCAAATTTCTCCTTACATTCTGTTACTACCTTCCCCAATTTAGAATCTAAATTGTTAATATCTTCCTTGAATTGAGAGCTCAAACCCTGAAATTGCTCTGCGATTTTAACATCAAAACATTTAGTCAAATCAGAAAATGTTTTCTCATTGTTTTGTTGCAGTTGAGAAAACTGATCATTGATTACAGCAAACTGAGAATTAATTTCAGAAAATTTGCTATCAAATTTGGAAAATTTATTATCAAATTTTCCATCAATTTCGGAAAACTGATACTTAATTTCAGAAAATTTGTTGTAAAGATTTAACTCATTTTTAAATTCTGAAATTTTTTTTATCATTATCACTTTTTAACTCATTTCTAAATTCAGAAAATTTGCTGTCAAATTTGGAAAACTTACTGTCAGTATCACTTTTTAATTCACTTCTGAATTCAGAAAATGCTTGTAGATTCTGACTATCAGCCATTTTCAGTAATCAGCAAAATCAACATGAAAACAAAGTTAATAAGATTTAAAATTTACTAACCTGCCACAAAATCACATGGAAAAGCCAAATTTGAATGTTCAATGCAGTACTTACAGTTCTTCCTCAATTTTGTATCACATTAAATTTCACTTAGAAGCACTTATTTAACCATTAAACACCACACTGACTTCAAACACTTAACCACACTTTTCACAATTCACTGTAGGAAGACGATTTTGAGGCCGAAGAAAATCCACTCGTCGTCGGAAGATTACAGCCGATTCCCGATGGAAATCTCCGCCTTAGGCCGAAGAAGATCCGCTTGCCGTCAAATCCGTGTCGCCTGTATAACCTCTATGTGTCGTAGCCGGTCGAAATTTTCTCGCAGGTTATGTTCGCTTATCGCCGATAATCCGTCGCAATTTTCTGCAGATTCGTTTTAGAAGATAAACATCCCATAGATGTTTAAGAACTTCTCGTCCTGTCACGGTCGCCATATTAAGGTTCTTTCTGTGGTTTAATTACTGATTAATTAATTAAAAAGTCCACCAAACAGATTTTTTTGAAGAGCTGTTTTATTTTGAATCAAACAAGTCAGCGATATTCACAAGCATAGTTACAATCCAAAGATGCACATCTGTTTATATAGAGTCTATCGAAATTACGAGAATTCTTCAAAGGCATCCGCCCGATATTTCTCGATCATTAACAATCACTCAAACAATCTAACATATTAAAAACAATCGGAATTGATACAAAATTAATTAATAACATTACAGAATGATCAGAAATGGTAATTATAGATACTTAAATACAAAATTATTTACAGAAATCCTTTCAAACGATAGAAAATTGTCCTGTAGACACCGTAACTTACAGTAATACATGGAATTACAAGCATTTAGGAAATTCTCTTGCACCATTCGGTTCTTAAACATATTAAATGGACTTTAAATAATTTTCTTACCTATAACAAAGCCTATATACACTGATTTACAAGAATTTACAAAATAAACATATCAAATCACTTTCAAGCAAACTTTAGCTCACTACAAATATTTCATACAATACTATTCAAAATTCAGGTATTAGGACTGTTACACTGCCTTGATAACTACCTTATACATACATATCATTTATCCATCTGCTGTCAACTAACTCCTAATACAGCTCCTCTGCCATTTCAGTTACTGCCTGTGTTCTATGGTAATCTCTACATAAAAATCAAGCTGGCCTCTTTTGCATCCCCTTCAAATCCTATATTTGATTTTCATAATGTAGATCCAGTAGATAACAACATTTTCAGAAAAAGGAACTGACTAAGATTTACATGGTTTTTCAGTTTAACTGCAGGCAAATGCTTCGATGATTCTTGAGAAGTTTTCCCTTACATCATCAGCTGATTTATGAATATAATGATCCTATTGCATTTCCTGCTGATCTTGCAGATTCTTGAATATGTGTTGCCAACCTTGACAATTTTCAGATTCTCTAAGATACAGTTGAAGTGGTTCTTGTCTTTATTCGCCTATCTACTTGCTGTCCTTCCTCATGATTTTCTGCTCTCAGCCTAACCTTTCTCACTTAGTTGTCTATATTTTCATCATTTCTTTTCATCATATATCTAAATAAAAGAGAAATATGGTATTAGCAAGGTACAGAAATAAGGTATTACAATGAAGTATTATTCAGAAATGGTTAGATTATTCATCTACACAGGTATGTACATATTATATCAGTACAGAGGTGAGATATAGGTTTTGTTTAATGAGGAATACGGAAAATATAGATTTCATTGTAAAGAAGACAATATTTAGACAAGGATAAATGAAACTTAAATGGAGCAAAAAGGAGCTGGAAGCATGTGGGAAATTAATTAGTTAAGAGTCATAAAGAGGTATTGAGAATTTACAAGGCATCAATAGGGTTAAAATTATATTGAATCAATGGCAAAAAATTAGAAATAAGATTTTAAAATATTGAAAAGATAGCTAGTGGGATAGTGAGAGAAACATCAGAAAGTAAAATGGTTTTTAAAAAGTCTTTTTAATATATTTTTACGATCCAATTTCTGATAGAAGTTCTCCATCTTGTTGAAGGTCTGAATACAACTTTATAATCCATAATATTAATACTGTCAAGCACATTACATAGTCCAAAGGAACTGTTGAAAAATTTCAAAACCTTTGGAAACTGACTGTGAACTTAGGTCTCATCTTGAAACTGGATGAACCTAAAACGCCAAAAATAAGGATTCCTTAAGAGATAGACAATTCATCAAGTGAACCTCACTAATTTACCTGGTCAGCTGACTTTTATAAAAATATGTTTTGAAGTGTTAAATAAAGTCATAGGCTGTGTTGACAAGCGCTTTACTAAAAATGATATGACATATTGGAGTAACATGGAACCGCTGTATTTCCTACTGAGCAAGCAGCAGTTATGTCAAAGAATTCTACTTTGATGACTTTGATGTGATCATTTGTTTCTTCATCGCAACAAGTTTTTAAACATTGCACGATCAAAAAATGTCAATCTGAACGATGTGGAAGCCATGATTTGATATATAATTTCTCATTGTGAATCTACAAAAGATATGGTACCGTAAGTCATCAAATTGTTAAAAATAATTTTAATATTTCAGTATCGACATACACAACTAAAACGTCATTTTCAGCATTACGAAGGATAAAAACTTATTTAAGGAATAATATGACTCAGTAAAGACTGAATGATCACACGGTATTGTGTAAACCAAGAAACAGTGGATCATTTGTACCTTGGATACAAATAAGAAATTTATAAATATAGCTGTACTTCGAAGAAAAAAAGAGAAAGAAAACGTTTGCATTGGCAAAAATAATATCATAAAATAGATTATAAAACAAAATATTCCATCTTAAAAAGGTTTATTAATTAGCAGATGACCCCTGCAAAAATTTCTCTAATAAAATACAATGAATAGTAAGGTTGAATGCTTGTAATATAATGAAAAGTATAACCGCACTTTGAAGTAAATTTTTATTTGTTTAGTGTAATAGGAACACATCATAACATTTAAAAAACAGTTAGGAATATTTAAAGCACACTGTATGAACGACAAAATGTCACTGAGCCAAACAGAATACAACCAACCTCACCAAAATGCACATAGCATATAAACATCTCTATGATATGTACTGCTGAACGAATAAAATGTTTACACTGGAATTGTATAGCAAAACAAAAATGTTTCCGTAACAGAAAAATATATCCGTAAAGTTACTTATTGTATAAAAAATAGTTTATTGATATCTCTGCCATACTGCTGCTGCAATCGAGGGACTTGGCTCTGAACTGTTAGATACACATGACCACTTTGAGTTCAAATTGTGAAAAAAAAATTCTCAATTTATGATTTTACCTAATTTTGTACCTTAATCTCTAAAAGGATATGTCATTTATTTATTTTGGTTAGGTATCGAAGGAGATAAATTGCTCATAATAATAATAAAAAAAGTCATGTTCTAGAAATAATACTGATACTTTTACCCTTTAACGGTCAAATTCTAAAAAATTCCTTCTATAAAGTATAGTGTGACTGAAGCGGACACTTTAGCATTTAAAATGATACCCCATTTATTGATTTCAGTTATATATCAATGGAGTTAAATGGTTCATGACGGAAAAATGCGCTATAGAAATATTAATACTTTTGCCTTTTAAGGGTCGAATTTTGAAAAATTCCTTTCTTAAAATATGGCGTAACCAACCGAAGACCTTACAAAGACCTCAGTCTTTAAAATGATACCTTGTTTATCAATTTTGTTTAATTATCTAGAGAGATAAATGACTCGAGACAAAAAAAAACATTTTAGGAATTCTGATATTTTTGCCCTTTAAGGGTTAATTTCAGAAAATTCCATTCAAAAAACATGATTTGACCATAGTGGAGACCTTAATCTTTAGAATGATATCTCATTTATCTATCTCGGTGGATATAAATGACTCGTGACACAAAAATGCGTTGAGCAACCATTGATTCTTTTTCCCTTTAAGGATCGAATTCCAAAAAAATTCTTTCTTAGTATATGAGGTCACCAAAGCTGAGACACTAATCTTCATTATCCTACTTCATGTATCAATTTCGGTTATATATCCAAGAAGGTAAATGGCTCGAGACACAAAAAATGCATTTTAGAAATATTGATATTTTTGCCCTTTAAGGGTCAAATAACGAAAAATACCTTTCTTACAATATAATGTGACCAGTGCGGAGAACTTAATCTTTAATTTGATACCTCACTTATCAATATCGGTTAGATATCCCGGGAGATATATGGCTCAAGGCATAAAACTAGCATTGTAAAAATATTGACATTTTTGCCCTTTAAGGATAGAATTATGAAAAGTTAATTTCTTACAATATAATTTTACCAAGGCGGCGAATTTACTCTTTAATATGATACCTCGTTTATCTATATCAGTTAGATATGAAGTGAGATAAATGGCTCGTGACACAAAAATGTGTTGTTTAATCATTGATATATTTTCCCTATAAGGGTTGAATTCCAAAAAAATTCTTTCTTAATAACTGATGTCACAAAATCTGAGACATTGCTCTTCATAACCCTACTTCATTTATCGATTTCGGTTAGATATCCAGGGAGATAAAAGGCTCGAGTCACAAAAAACGCATTTTAGAAATATTAACATTTTTTCCCTTTAAGGGTTGAATTACAAAAAATTAATTTCTTAAAATATAATGTTACCACGGCGGAGACCTTACTCTTTAATATGATACCTCATTTATCTATATTGGTTAGATATGAACAGAGATAAATGGCTCATGACACAAAAACGTGTTGCAGAAATATTGATATTTTTGCCCTTTAAGGGTCAAATTTCGAAAACTTCCTGTTTTAATATATGATGTGTCCAAAGCAGAGATCTTAATCTTTAAAATGATACTTCATTAAACAATTTCAGGTAGGTATCCAGGGAGATAAATGACTCTCAACACAAAAAACAGCATTTTAGAAATACTGACTTTTTTGCCCTTTAAGGGTCGAATTCTGAGAAAATCCTTTCTTAAAATATGATGCAATCAAGGTGGAGACCATAAAATTTAATTTGACCCCTCATTCATTGATTTCGGCTTGGTATGAAGGGAGATAATGGCTTGTGACAAAAAAACACC
Source organism: Vandiemenella viatica (assembly GCA_031002005.1). NCBI lineage: Eukaryota > Metazoa > Arthropoda > Insecta > Orthoptera > Morabidae > Vandiemenella > Vandiemenella viatica. The sequence goes on along the minus strand of JARYHS010005453.1, from coordinate 16,267 downwards.
TTACAGAAATAATATGTATGATTATTAGTTGATTATGCAATTCGTAGCACAATTGTATATGTTTAGTAGTGTGGTGGACTGGCAAATCTTTTTTTTTTTTTTTCTTTTCGCTCTGCCACTCCCAAGGGAACATATAAATTGTGGGTAAGACTCTTCGGTCATGAGAGCAGTAGTACTTATAATTGAAACTCTGAGTAAGGATATTCACATGTATACAATTTATTCACATCAGTTATGTACAATAATGATATTATTAACTCCCTTTACTCCTTCATAGCATATAACTCCCACTGCTTTGCTCTATTAAATGCCTTTCCTCTTACTTCTATAGCTTTCTCCCACTTATTATAATGACTGTCGTAGCTGTTGGCTGCTGGCTGTCCCTACTGCCATCTGCGACCCACTTCTAACTCCATCCTCGCCTTGCTCCATCTCTCCATAGCTGCCCATAAGATGTTCCCTCTGCAAGAGAGACATCCAACTACAACCTCTCTCTCCTCATGTACCTGAGTTTTGTTAGCCTCTCCTCACCATAGTACCAATAGTGGGGAGTAGCTCCAGTCAATGGTGGTAATTTCTTCCCTACCATCTTCCTCCTAGTGTCATACTGTCACAGCTCAATTCTGCTGACACTTTGACCTGCTTTGATGTCATTGCTGTCTGTATAGTCGCATTCCATTGCCTCTAACTGATTTGACTCTCTGTTGTAGCTGCCCTGAATCCAGCTGTCACTGTATGCAATCAACTCTTGCCCAGTTTTAGTAACTATAGCCCAAAAATTCCATAGGTAGCCACCATAGTAGGAATTAATAAATATCTCCTGCTAATAAAAGTTATATTAATAATAATATGATGGTTTCATTTTTTATTATTATGTCTGGTATCTGCTCTATCATTTTTTTTTTTTTTTTTTTCCTTCTCACTTGAATCTTTGTAATAATTACTAGCGGACTCAAATCAGATGCAATAATAATATTCTGTGTTCTCCTAAATGTACAAAAATCATTAGTTATCTATTCGCTATTATTATAAACTTGAAAATCTCTAAGTTTGCTACCCAATCACATCAAAATATTGAATTAATTTTAGTAGCATGGAATAGAATTTAGAAAATGCAAAATCTTCCTGTACTAAGCTGCCTGTTTTCCCTTATAACTTGAAATCTACTGGAGGGATTTGGATGCGATTTTCACGATTATGTAAGACAAGATGATGCCTGTGACTCCTTTCATGTTTGTGGAGAATTTGGAAGGTTTTATTATTATTATTTTATTTATGCACGAAATCTTAAATATTTCCTGGATGAAAATTAGTCTAAGTTATTTCCTGCAAGGTCAAAATCCTCCTAATGAAAACTGGTTCACACACTTTGCCACTTCTTTTAAAAGAACTGAGTCATCAAATTAGCATGAGCACCCATGAGATTTTTTGAAAGATGGCACCCCTGCATGACACTGAAGTTGAAAACACAAATTTTAGACTTTTTCTACATGCATGCACAGGTCAAGTAAAAAACCAAGCACCTCACTGATTTTAATATTGTCTGGCACAAGCCTTCTCACATTAAATATGTTTACTACAGTTGGCGCTATATATGTGGTGAAAGTGTGTTTAAATCCTATGGATCAATTTTGATTTTGCTTCTGGCTTGAGCCAAAAGAAAAAAATCTAAAAAGAAAAATGCCAGGGACTCATATCCCCAAAGGCAGTTTCCCTAAATCATGAGTTATTTGAACAAAATTTATAAACTACCTGCTTTTCTCCTTCACACATTTAAACTTCCTTCAGTGTTTAAGGTAAATTGTTGAGCATTGCAATAGGTAACTTATTACAGTCTCTGACTCATTTACCTACAAGAGAAAATTTCACCTTGGTGCCTGAAATCAAGAGCCAGCTTATGATCAGCACAGTTAAAGGTCATTGCCAGATCTCATAGAGCTCTATAAAAACAAATATGGAAGAGGTCTGGATGTGTACACATCTTTCGCCCTACCATATGTCTCACCTCCTGCATGAGTAAGGTGATTAATCAAATATTGTAATCTGTGGTTGTTTCTTGTGTTCTTCTGTCTTGCTTTTATCAGTGGTAAGTGATGAGTTATTTTCCCTAGCCTATCTTATTTTTAATAAAAAGTATGTAAAAGTATCACATGAGAAGCAAAATATATTAAAATATATATAAACAATATTAAATTAATATGTAAAAAAATAAACTGTAATTTAAAACTAAATTAAATGACATCACCTCTGATGAGTGATGATTCATGTTTGGTAGAGTTGGAAATTGAAGATGATCACTAAGAAATGAGAAAGATTTAAAGGGATAGTTGGTTATTATCTCAAGCTGAGATCCACCGATTGCCTGGCATATGACATGGGAGGTTTTCCAATCACAGGCCATGCAACTTGTAACACGTCCTCTGTCATATACCAGTTAACTTACAGCCATTGTTGGCTTTCACTATTAGTGGCCACAGACAAATGGTATCCACTCTGAATCCAGGACCTCCAATATCTGCTCAAGCCATTTTTAATGTTAACAGTAATTTCTATTCCTACTTCTAAGTTTGTGTTATAAAAATACTCCTCAACAGTAGCAACCCCTCTCAATTTATTAAGTGGGAACCTGGCCTACCAAGGAAACTGAGCTCCAGGCAACCAATCAGCGAATGATAACACTCAATGAACCCTCTAAATTTTCCTTCTTTTTCAGTGCATATTATTAATTTCCATACCCTGCCATCTTTACTGAACACAAACCTCCAGAGGCGATGATATTTAAATTATTTTTTTTTTACTGGTTGCATACCATACATCTATTCAGGTACATATAAAACCAAGCAGAATGCTCAGGTTCATAGATGATATTTTTATGATCTGGACATATGGGGAAAACCTTTTTCAACAACCTCAATTCCAGTCATATTCTAAACTTCAGATGGTCTTTTTTCCCACACCCAGATCACATTTTTGGAGGTAACCCTTTCCAAAGACTGCCTCAACAACTGGATTCACATCAGACCTACTAACCTGCAACAACATCTCCACTTTAATAGCTGCTATCCCTTCGACACTAAACAATCCCTCCCTTACAACATGGGTATCTGTGGAATTGATTGTGTTCAGCCCTCCCTCTCCATTTTCCTCAAAATTTTCCCTGTTACTCTCCAAATATTTTTCAATTGACCCTCTAACTTCAACTAAGCCCAAGGCCACAAGTAATCCTTTAAGCAGTACCATGGCACTTTCCCAAGAAATAGACTATGCTTTCAGATGTTTAACATGCACCACACTTCTACTACCTCCACTAACCCCATGTTCAGTAGAAGCTTTTCATCATATACCAGTTAACTTGCAACTCCTCATAAGTTTTACCACAAATTGCAGTAAGAATGAATGGCTACAGTACCTTGTAAAACCACCTCTTTTGTTTTAATAATTTCAACTCCTTCTTCACTGTTCATGCTGTCAGACCTCCCCAACACCAGCAGTGCCTCTGGGATCAAAAGGTGGGCACAAAGCAACCACCAGGACTCAACAACCTAGGATAATACTTAGTGATCTTCTTAATTTTTTCCCTCTTTTCCCGTGCCTATCTTCAATTTTCATATCCTCTCCCACCCTTCTTTATTCTTCCATCATTTCTACCAAACATAAGCACTGCTTCATGTATTTCTGAATTACATTTAAAGTTCTTTTTCTTTATTTATTTAGTTAATATTGGTATCAATAGTATTTGGATTTTCTGGGAGTGGCATGTTATTCATTTGCTTATCTAAGATTTTGGTGGACATGCTTCAGCCTTCATCATGTTTGCCGAAAGTTTAGGTAAGCAAATAAATAAAGTGGCACGCCCGGAAAATCTAAATATTATTAACAAACCCGGCTGTGCTAGCCTGATAAATCATCAAATATTCACACTATTTATGTATCTTTATATTAATTTAAATTGTTATTTATTCAGTTTGAAAAGTTTGGGTATGTAATCTTTAACTCCTTACCTCCATTTTCAGCCTTATTTCCCTCTCCATTTCTATACTTGCTTCCACCTTTTCCATCTGCTCCACTACCACAAATCACAATTATTCCTTGATTCCCACCCTGTACATGCCATTTTCTTCCGCTAAAGAAGTGTAAACACTGCATATTACAATGTTTCATCTGTGTTCATATCTGTTTCATATGTTGATGCCATGCTGCTGTCATATGTGGTAACTGGTGTTTTATTCCCCTACACAAATTATTATTTTGTTGTCCTTCAACTTCTACTGCTTTGGATTATATGTCAATATCAAGAGGCAAGCTGACATAAAATAAATAGTAACTGGTTAAAATTATAGCACTTCTTAGTAACATTCACTTATTTTGTGATTATATATTTTATAATAAATAATCAGTAGTCAATTTTCAATTAAAAGATATTGATATCATTGTAGACTGACTGGTTGGAAGACTTTTGTGAATGGTTCGATTGTCAGCCCTACCCTTTTTCATGCAAGACTGTATGTGGATGCAACCCCAAAAGACACATTCCTTGACATGAGTGACTGGGTGAAAGGCATAGTTTTCTTGAATGGTTTCCTTCTGGGGCGTTACTTCAGACTTGGACCGCAGCAGACACTCTACGTGCCTGCACCACTGCTTGTTCGAGGAAATAATGAGGTAAGAATACCATAGCGGCAGTAGATGGTAGGAACTATTGAGAAATTTTCATTTTGGTTAACAAGTCAAATGAAAAATTGACAATTAAAGAATAAAAAAATGCAGTCAGAATGCCTTTTTAACTACCGGTATATGCTTAAATAATAAATCATGATAGTAATTTCTACATTCTTTAATAACCGCAGTTGACTGAGTATATTACATATCTGAACAAATTTAAAACATTCACGTGAATTGAAATTTTATTAGAGTGAACTATACACTAGCAAACACATGGCTTAAATCAAACTGATGATACTTCCAAAATATATTTTACCATCATTAATATAAAATGAAATATCAGATATCATATTTAACATTAAAATTAAATTTTTATTTATATGTTCTTGATTTGATTTTAGTTTGTCTAAGATATATGCTAAAAGTTAGGATAATTGTAGCAAAAATAAGGATCATTTTGCCTTAACAATGTTGCATCTAACACTGAGAGAAAACAATGGGAAAAGCATTTCGTGATTATAATGATTGAGAAGGTAAATAGTTTTATTTTTTAGGGTTAAAGTATGATTGAATTCATGGATTTCAAAATGGAAATCAGTTGTTTTGAAGGGATTTGTAATAATCACACAATTCAACACAATGGCATGGTTTTGTTAAAGTGTAGATATACCAATTTTTAAGAAGACAAAATGAACAGAGTTTATTACTAGAAGAAAGTAGAAATTCAGAGCAATGATAGTTTCTTAAAGAAACAGATTTAGACAGAATAAATTAAAGTTTCATCAGTTAGAAAAACAATGACGAAAAGTTATTGTTGTAGCTAACAATAAAAGTGCCAGTTTAAGCTGATTAATTGTAATAAAAAAGATTTCAGAAAGATAGTATAGTTCAAAAGAGGTTAATAAATGGTAATTTCATGTTAAGAAAAGGGTAGAAAATAGCGGCCGAATAGCTTTACAGTTAAATATTCCAGGCAGGCACATGGTAAATTTAAAAGTACAGATGCAGATTCAGAGAACATTTTATTTCAAGTAGACATTCAGTTAAGGTACTGAGGCCCTATACTCCAACCCCAGTATCGGCCTTCGTCCTTACACAGGAAATACACAAAATTTTACTCATAATCTCACAATGTGTTTCATCTACATGGAGGAGTTTGTATAATTTCAAATTAATATTACATGGGATGATTTTAGACAAATATAACAAATTTCTGCATATTGCAATAATAGCAAAAGTTCAGCAATAAGGAGATATAAAGAGTGATGAGAACCACAGAACAATTACTTTGATCTCGATGGTATGAAGTTAACAAAAAGCTTGATATTCAAATTATCTGGAAATGTATGAGATGGAAAGAAATGGTCTGAAAATCAGTTTAGGAAAAGTAATCCACTGAGATTCACATGAATCAGAACAGATTTCACACGAAATTGATAAAAACAGGGGTCAATGTATACATAAAATAATACCATCCAACAGTGTATATGAAGTACAAAATAATAATAAGTCTTGAAGCTAAAAAATTGTAAGGGGCAAAACCAGTATACCGGGGTGTAGTATAGGTTTCGTCACCTTAACTGAATCTTGACTTGTTGAAAGTTCTTCTAATTTTGCTTTAATAAATTTAATTGACCATGTATCAGCCTGGATATTCAACTGTAAAGCCTATCGGTCACCACAAAGCTTATTTAAACCAAAAGCTGAGGAAAGGTTACTGTTCACTACGAAAGCATGTAAAAATCTACTTGGTGAAAAATTTTAAGTTTATTATTAAGTCACATTTAGAAAAATAGCATTTACAGTCAAATTGGCAATCAGATTAAACGTTTCCAAAAATTACAAGTCATGAAGAGGTAGATGTCCCAGATTGAACCCCGATAGAAAATTCATAAGTTCATAGTCAATGTTAGCATTCGTCCCTGGTGAGAAAAAGTCAACATGGCGGTAAGTCGCCCATAATGCTTTTCAAATGTTTCCGTATATCATCTTGGTCTAACCAACAAGCACACAACGACACAATGAAACACACTCGCGCAGGTTTACTATACACAAGGTTCCCAGATAAAGATGCTGAAATCTTTCCCACGTCCCTCTAAATACCCTCAGCCAGATGTTAGGTATAATATACTGCTTACCAAAAAATAGTCTAAAAAGATGTAATTATAGATTGTGTTCAAAATTTAATCGTTTTGTGAGGTACACAAGCTCACATTTGTGTGATTTTACATTATTAAAACTATTTTTTAAAATTTAATATCTATTTACGTTCTTGCTAATTAAGAATATTGTCGCGTTGCAACCGGGGCAGGTGTGAATTCGAAGGTTACTTGTCAATGAACACAGCACTTAAACTGAGAACAGGTTTATTGAGAACTCAAACATACACGCAGCACTGACTGCCTCTTGGGCAGAATGCTCTTCTATTTATACATATGGCAGTTCTGGAGGGCCCCTCCTGTTTGTACTATTATCTTCCTGTCCGACTTCCTCAGTATCCAAACCGTCCTCAGAGTCCTTGAACAAGAAGCTGGTTGTGCCTAGCTGCTCGTCAGGATTGTAGTAAGGCTTCATGCGGAGGACGTGAACAATGTCCCTTCGCTTTCGTCGTTTCGAAGACGGCTCATAATCCTCGACTTCGTATGTGACGTCTGACCGGCGGCGTATGACACGATACGGACCAAAGTACCGCTTCAGTAACTTTTCTGATAGCCCAACCTTCCGGACAGGGGTAAAAATCCATACGAGATCTCCTGGGTTGTACGCAACAGGTCGGTGCTTGCCGTCATACCGCTGACGGTCCCTCTCCTGGGTGGCCAGTGTTCGTATGCGAGCCAGCTGTCTTGCTTCTTCGACCCTGGTAATGAGCTGTTTTATATAGTCATCCTGAGTGTCGTCCGGCTGGAATGGGAACAGCGTATCCATTGTGGTCTCAGCTTCATGGCCATGGAGCAGAAAAAACGGAGTGAAGCCTGTCGTATCTTGCCTTGCTGTATTATAAGCAAATGTGACCACTGGCAGTATTGTATCCCAATCCTTCTGCTCAACATCCACATACATCGACAGCATATCGGCTAATGTCTTGTTGAAGCGTTCTGTGAGACCGTTTGTCTGAGGGTGGTATGCAGTTGTCATCCTGTGGACAACGTCGCATCTTGACATGACCTCTGATACTAGTCTTGACTGGAATACCTTTCCACGATCGGATATCATCACACGTGGTGCTCCATGCTTCAAAATAATGTCTTCTACTAGAAATTTTGCAACCTCTGGAGCTTCTGCAGTCGGCACAGGTTTGGTGACAGCGTAGCGCGTGAGGTAGTCGGTGCAGACTATTATCCATCGGTTACCGGTTGTCGACTTCGGGAACCTCCCCAAAAGGTCGATCCCAATTCGGTGGAATGGAACTGCTGCAGGTGGAATTGGTACTAGATGACCTGGAGGTAATTGCGGCACATGTTTCCGTCGCTGGCACTCTTTACAGTGACTCACATAATGCTTGACAGATCGGTAGAGACCCTTCCAGTAATACCTGCGTCTGATTCGGTCCAGGGTCTTCACAAATCCCAGATGACCGGATATTGGAGCGTCGTGGAAATACTTGAGAATAGCTGGCTGGAGATGAGCTGGAACGACCAGAAGCCACTTGGGGCCTAGTGGATCGTAGTTGTTCTTATACAATGTCCCATCTATCAATTGAAACCCTCCTTTGGCCGGTTTCTCCTTTCTCCAAGGCGTCTATGGTTCTTAATAACTCTGAATCTTCCCTCTGTTCAGCTGCAACGTCACCTAATTCAGCGAGGGCTGAAATTCCATTCATGCTGTTGTGTTCTATTAAAGGATTCCTTGAAAGGCAGTCGGCATCCTTGTGTTTGCGTCCGTTTTTGAATACCACCGTAACGTCGTACTCTTGAAGTCTAAGTGCCCATCTTGCTAGTCGACCTGATGGATCCTTCAAGCTGGTTAGCCAACATAAAGAATGGTGGTCTGTTACGACGGTGAAAGGTTTGCCGAATAAATACGGACGAAACTTGTTGATAGCCCAGACAACTGCGAGGCATTCTTTCTCGGTTGTAGAGTAGTTTATCTCGGGCTTAGAGAATACTCTTGATGCATAGGCTATCACCTTCTCAGCACCTTCCTGAATTTGCACAAGCACTGCACCGATCCCATAACCGCTGGCGTCAGTGTGAAGTTCAGTTTCTGCATTCTCGTCGTATAAGGCTAGAACTGGTGCGGAAGTTAGAGCCTCCTTAAGTGCCTGGAAAGATCTTTCTTTAGTTTCATCCCAGTAAAACTTGGCGTCTCCCTGCAAAAGTTCTTGCAGTGGACGTGCCATGTTACAGAATCCTTTTATGAAACGCCGGAAGTATGAGCACAGCCCAAGAAAGCTTCTCACATCACGAATGTGCTGAGGAGTTGGAAATTCCATGACTGCCCTTACTTTATCTGGATCAGCGCGGACGCCATCTCCGTTGACCAGGTGCCCCAGGATTTTTATCTCTCTGGCGACGAAGAGGCACTTCTTCGGATTGAGGCGGAGTCCTGCAGTCTGAACACACTTCAGCACCGTTGACAGGCGACTCAGATGTTCTTCAAATGTTTTCGAGAAAACAACAATGTCATCTAAATAACAAAGACACGTCGTCCACTTAAGGTGTCGAAGTAAGTTGTCCATCATGCGTTCGAATGTGGCCGGAGCGTTGCATAATCCGAATGGCATTACTTTGAATTCATAGAGGCCATCAGGTGTAATAAAAGCCGTCTTTTCTCTGTCAGCTTCGTCAACCTCGATTTGCCAGTAGCCTGTCTGCATGTCCATGGTTGAGAAGTATGTAGCTCCTTTCAAGCAGTCTAAGGCGTCGTCGATGCGCGGCAGTGGGTAGACATCTTTCTTTGTGATTTTGTTCAGCCGCCGATAGTCGACACAGAATCGCCACGTACCATCCTTCTTCTTTACGAGGACCACCGGAGATGACCAAGGACTCTCCGAAGGTTGAATAATGTCATTATGCAACATCTTCTCCACTTCCTCTCGAATTATTCGCCTTTCGACTGGTGACAATCGGTACGAGCGCTGGCTAATGGGCGGATGATCCCCAGTATTGATACGATGCTTTATCGTGGGCCGTTTCGTCTGACCTTTTTTTTGCTGGGGTGTGAATACACCAGAGAATTGGCGTAGTATAGCTAACACCCGGTGGTGTTGTTCCTTGGTCAGGCCGGACCCTATTGGCAGTTCCATAGTTGTTTCCTCCAGCGTGTTGTCGGTACTAGTAACAGAGCATGGATCTTCGTTAATGACGTTGAGCTCGCCCTCCTGGACTGGTTCAGCTGTCCCTATGCACATTCCCTTGGGGATAATTTGTGACTGCTCGTGACAGTTGGTGATCCAAATGTCTCCTCGACCACCGATAATGCTTATGATAGCCGCTGGTATGTAGATTTCTTTCGTGAGCCTAATAAACTTTCTACTATCGACAAGCACTTCAAGGTTGCGGTCGTCCGTGTTTTTGACTGGGACTCTTCTCATTGCGAACGGCGGGATTGTCACGTTGTCAACGGCGAATAACTTCCCAGAAGATTCTGTGTTACGTGTACCCGTCGCAACGACTTCTTCAATTTGCAGCTCAGATGTTCCACAGTCAATGACAGCTTGGGATGCCTTAAGGAAGTCCCATCCAAGGATGACATTATGACTACATTCTGTTAAAATGACAAATTCAACTGGCTGGGTCCTGTTGTTGATGGTTATTCTCGCGACACAAGCTCCAGCTGGCTGGACGTACTTTCCATTTGCGACCTTTAGCACAGTTGCCCCCGTATCACGGAACATTGTCTTCTTTAGTGTGCGACGATAATTGTCCGACAATACGGAGAAAGAAGCTCCTGAATCAACCAGCGCCCGGACAGGTTGGCCGTCGATTATAACGTTGATGAGATTTCCCGACATCTTAGTGACTGTCATCCATGGAGGATTTTCATCTGCGGCGGCCTCACCTCCGTAGATGGTCGCCTTGCTTAGTTTTCCTGCGTGCGGCGGCTAGGGGAGCGGCTGGTAGCTCTGTCCGGCGACGATGAACGGCAGCGGCGCGTCGGGGATCGACCTCGTCTAGGGTACGGCGATGGGCTTCTTCCCGTAGGTCGACCGAACTCGTCAGCGGGTGGCTGCCTGGGGTAGAACTGTTCTGATGGCGGACGTCTTGCGGCAAAATAATCGTCAAATACTCGTCTTCTCTCTCTGCAGTATCGTACGACATGTCCAGGGCGCCCACAGTGGAAACATACTGGCGCGTTGTCTTCTGTCCTCCAGACGTCCGTTCGTCTGCGGGACGTCATAGGTGCCGGAGGATTTGGTTGTGGCCGTGTCGGCCGGTTCCTAGGCTGCCGTTTGGCAGCTGCAGCATACGTCATATCAGGGCGAGGCCATTCTTCACGTCGAGTGCGATTGGCTCGGCAGACAGGAGCTATTGTCTGAAATACCTCTTTTTCCGCCGCGTCGGCTCCTTCATGACCCACTGGGCTTACATCCATGGCCATGATCTGATGCTCACTCGGTTCAAGAGTCCCAGCTGCCATGAACTGTTGTAATTCTTCTCTCACAATTTGTCGTATGAGAGACGCAAAGTCGTGCTGGTCTTCCACAACTGCCATAGGGACTACGTTGGGAAGTCTGTCATACTTCTTTCGCCCAACCCTCCTTTGTTGCATCTCCTCAATCCGCTGGCACCACTTGATGAACTCTTCCGTCGTAGCGACGTCTTTTATCAGAAGAGCTTGGTACATGTCTTCTGCAATACCTTTCATTAGGTGCGTGATTTTGTCGGCTTCAGTCATATTCGGGTTGACTACGTTGCATAGGGCCAAAACATCCTGTATGTAAGATTGCGTCGGCTCCCCATGTCGTTGGGCCCGGTTCTTCAGTTGTTCTTCCGCCGAGCGGATTTGTCGCTGGTGGTCCCCAAACGTTTTCTTAAGTTCCGTCTGGAACATTTCCCAGTTATTCAGTTTTTCTTCGTTGTTCTCGAACCACTGCTGGGCGGTTCCGTCCAGATAGAAATAAACATTTGCCAAGCACATGGTATGATCCCACCTGTTGTACTTGGCGACTCGGTCGAACCCTTTTAGCCATTTGTTAGGATCCTGTCCAGCGTCTCCAGAGAACACCGATGGGTGTCGAATGTGCAGCTGGTTTGCCGCCATGGGTTTCCTAATGACGCGGACTTTCGGAAGGACGTACTGAGTATATCCTTTGTAGTCCGGTTCCAGTCCGTGTAGGCGGCGACTTTTACGTTGCCTAATCGGAGCCACGACGATGCAGCTGTTGCACAGGGTACCCGGCGTCTCCACCAAACTATGTAGCGTTGGAACCGGGACAGGTGTGAATTCGAAGGTTACTTGTCAATGAACACAGCACTTAAACTGAGAACAGGTTTATTGAGAACTCAAACATACACGCAGCACTGACTGCCTCTTGGGCAGAATGCTCTTCTATTTATACACAGATAGAACGTACTAGAGATTACAAGAGTAGTTAACAAGTGAAATGTGTAGAAGTTACAAGTGACCTTAGGAAACATGTAGAATCTTCTGGAAATAATAAACAGAATTAAATAATTTTTGTCAGTGGGCGGGATTGAACCGGCGACCTTCGGTACCGCAATTCGTGACGCTACCCGCTGCGCCATGCTGGCAGACGGTACACTGGCGTTCATGCGGCAATATACATATTTTTTTAAATTTCTTTTATAATTGAAATGTCAAATTCCTCCCCCATTTACTGTTGTTATTTACATATTTTAATTCTAAATTCATTAAGCATTTTTGAAAAATTATTCATCATTACACTTGGTAATTTGATCCAATACCCGACATACTTACCAACAAAAGAAAATTTTCCCACTCCCTTATGCATGAAATCGAGCGCAAGCTTGTAGTAATGTTCGCCTTTCCCCTTCCATGCACTATTCCTAATTCTTTGACCAATATCCCTCAGAGCCCCATCACCAACATATGCCCTGTACATTCCCAGCACTCTCTTCACCCTCCTCCTTTCCTCCAATGAGTCCCAACCCAGCTGCCTTATCATATCAGTTACTGACTGGGTCCTGCGATAATTACCACAAACAGATCTAGCTGCTCTTCTTTGCATACCTTACAACCCCTATATTTGATAGCCAAAATGTGGGTCCCAAACTATGCCACCATATTCAAGCAATGGTCTGACCAAAGTTTTGTAACCCAACTTCCTAACTTCTTTGCTACATCCTCTCATCACCCTCTCCAGTAAATGAAGGATTTTGTAACCTTTTTCTACCACCTGTCCAATGTGCTCTGCCCAGTTGAGTTTGTTATGAAATGTTATGCCAAGATATTTACACTTCAAGCTTTCAACATGCAATTCTGACCCCACCGTGTAATCATAATTAAATTTTAGTTTTTTATCTGTGTACGTAATAAGCCGTCTCTTGGGATTTATCTTTATTCCATGCTGACCTAACCATTTAGTTATTCTATCCAGGTCACCCTGCAGCTGTTTACAGTCTTCAGCTGTTTACAGTCTTCACCTGTTTTTGATTCTATTGGATACCATTATATCATCTGCAAAATACCTAGACTCTGACCGTAACCTATGAACACAGTCATTCATAAGAATAACGAACAGCAATGTTCCAAATACACTACCCTGTGGTACTCCCATATTTACTTCCACCTCTTTTGATAATGTATTTCCTACTCTAACACTTTGCTATACGGCTTTTATGAATTCCTCTACTCAGCAAGTAACTTTTTCATCCAGTCCAATAGATTTCAGTTTATTTTAAACCATTTTATGGTTAACTCTGTCAAATATCTAGTGCCACACTATCATCTTGGCCTCCCTCGTCCAAATTATCTGAAACATCTTGCATGTAGTCCACTATCTATTATTAGTTCAAAAGTGATTAGCAAAGGCGACAACTGTTGTTCGTTCCGATACGCGTGTGATATGTGTTGACTTGTTATGAATCGTTTGTTAAAATACATTGGAAAACAAAGCTATTACTTAACAGCTCGAAATTTGCCCGGACAGATGATAGACAAACTGTTGGTCGTTGTAGCGCGAAACACCAAACACAATTTAGTGACCTTTGTGAGTATCAAGATCTCAAATGCGTGCGCCACAAACAGGAATAGCACCCGAGACGAGATAAGGCCGGGCGCACATTGACGCGCAGTTGACGCAGGTGGCGCAGTACAGTTTCTGTGTCTCTATGTTTTGTGGCGGAACAGCGCGTATTGAGACGCAGAGCAGGGCAGTGCAGTACTGCGCCACGTTGTGATCACTGTGCCACGCAGCTCACTCGTGCCTGTTTACAACGTAACACTTCTTGCGTTATTTATAATGTTGCTTTACTTATAATCATTTTCAACTATGGAATAAGAAAAATTGATTAAACTGTTATGTAACCAACCTGCGATTCACAATACATTCTTATAAATGTCATGTACCGTCAAACGCTAAATAATTAAAGAAATAACCATGAATATACGACGAGTTTTTCTTCAGTTCTAATAGGTATTTGAGCTTTGTCGAGAAAATAACAGGTTACATTATGCCGTGAATCTCCGCTCCAGTCACCCGGAAATAATCTTTTGAGAATTCTCTTGTCACTGCAAAAGCCAGATGAGAGTTCCTTCTTTTCATATACTCACTTTTGCATTGTTTTATCTAACTCAGCTTCTGTTAAAGTAATAACAATTTTCCAAGCTCGGCATTCCAGTCTGATTCAGAAATGAAAAATCGAGGTTTTGCGTCGACATGTTTCTGGTTACCCTCTTTTGTCGGTTTCTCACACAATACAACAATGCTTTGTAAACTGCGTTCTAATATGCCGGGGCAACTGCTCCTACTGCGCCACGCAGCTCAATGTGCGCCCCGGGTCAAGCTGTTTGTATTCTTCGCACGGAATACAGGAACGTGTCCACTGGAGCAGCTCCGTCAGTGGGAGGAGGCGCTTATACTGGTCACACTGTGTGTGTGTGTGTGTGTGTGTGTGTCGTAGTCGTGGTGCAGCAGGTATTGAACCAGACAAGTAGTGTTCCACTGTCCGACTAATGGCTCCCGCCGGCTAGTCTGCAGAGCCAGGGCACAAGTCTACGGCTTACCCTAGACAATGACGAGATTCCTGCAACTATGAAGTGACTTCCTATGATTTCTTCGTCTTCCCGAGAATAATAGAACAATAATTGTGGCTTTCTAAACAAATTGGTTGATTTGATACAGGCCTGATAGATCCATCGTTTCAGTTTGGAAAAATTTATATTCAGTTGGTTGACTGCACAGTTATAATTTTAACTTATATGCATAGCAGACAAACATAATTTTTAATAACAGATTTAATCGATGGACGCCAAAAAAAAGAGACATTCCGTAAAAATCGTTGCTACATTGCGCCTTATTTTGCATGGAGACTCTTGGCACTCATTAACAGTGATTGAGGCCTCGATTGATAGTGCTGCAGTGGCGACAACTAGTGGCAGAGTGCGGAACTACGCAGTCTCTCTTTCTGTGACCGAGTTTGCTATACCAACATTCAGTTTATTGCAACACTAATTAATTGAATTTGCAATTTTCTGTTCTGCCAAACACGCGTTTTTTTTAAATATTTACGTCACTGAGGGAAATATTTCTTAAGAAATAGTCCCCACAGTACTTGTAGTAGGTACAGTCCCCTAATGAGGACGAGTAGTTGCTTATTTTGTATCCTGGTACAGTCTGGTTGTGTGTCGATGTTTTGTTCGCTGTTCGACACACTTTGCAGGTGACGCAGCCCAGCGGCCACTCCTCGCTAACGACAGGGAACGTGCTGCCATCTATACGCAAACTGCGTAAGCTCTGTGAAACAACGAGTTGGGTAGTCGATAAGGAACATAATTCACGAGGCGCTCGAGTTGACTGCGCAAAACCTCCGACAGGCGGTACACCATTGAGCAGTGTTCTAGATAATGATTTGAAATTGATATTTGCGTGGGGAAGGACTCGTTACCAACTGTTACCAACCAATAGTACGAGAGCAGGTAAACCAATTTATTTATGTTATTTTTTTCTCAGTATTCCTCTGCAGTTCTTACCTTCGACTGTTCCCACCACGAACAGATTAACTAATCCAGTACGTCTCAAAATATTATGCCAGGGAATTGATTTTACGAGAGTAAAATAGAAGCTGCCACCTCTTGCAGTACCAGAACTGGAAGAAAGTGTTCCACGTCTGAAATGCTACTTTTCATGAAAATTTTGTTTTGTGTTTAAATTAATTTTGGAATGCTTAAACTCATGCTAACGACGAGATATTACAATATTTGATCAGAAACGTATTTAAACTATTAGTCAAGATAAATCAAAGTTTTCAGGTGTTTGAAGCCAAAATATAAATGAATCAGTATTGTTAACAATCACATTATTGGTGTTTGTTAAATGTGATTCGTGCTTACGTGAATTTTCTTTTTGTTGGTACAGATCAGCAATGCAGCAGACGGATGAGGTGATGTTGAGCGCTTTCGCTAAGGAGGAAGTGGTTTCCAGACCTATGTCCCTGTTTCCTGAGGTCCTGGACAAACTGCT
>JARYHS010005452.1:0-28779 GCA_031002005.1 Vandiemenella viatica | reverse complement strand
TGCTCGGTTCGAATCTTGCACGCTTTGGTAAAGAAGTTCCGATAGCACGAGTCTTTGTAACTGGTGGTTACTTCGGCGACGTATTTCTTCTGCTTATTCAGACAATAAATGTGTGTTCTGAATGTAAACTTTTGTGTGATTTATGTGTTGGCAAATTCCCGCTAACTACCACTGCTAACTGTTTACGTGATTGATTTTGTGAGTGACTATGAATTATTAGTATTAGTTGCGGCGTCCCCGCTGGCGACCTGACGGTATAAAACCTGTAATCTTACGAACATTTAATTAAGACTGAAATTCACGTCGTGTTGTGTAGTACCACCAGGACATAATTTATCACTAAATCAACCAACTGCCTTACAAGCTGCTAGCAGTTGTATTGGATAATTTCCTAAAGTTTCAAGTATTTCTGAGAAAATTATTTCTAAGAGTAACTGCCACAGTCCTATATTACTGCAGGATTTTATACGGAACGAAGTTGCCCAAAGAGCCTTATTGCCAGCTCTGAAACACTGTAGTAGAGTTCATCTTGAGACCACTCTCCTATCTGGAGTTCACTTCAACCCTCGGTAATTCCGATCACGGACGAAGCAACTTTAAAGCTGTCTGCAACCTATTTCTGGCTCCCAGTGCAAGCACCGGAGCCAACTGATAGGGGAAAGAAGTGAGCTCCAAGCAACTCTCGGAGATTTGGGGTCTGTTCGTAGCAGGATTCCCAAAGTGCGCTTCAGTTTGCAGCTTGAAGAGACACACTTGATGCTCTTAGACAGAACAAGACTAATATCAACAAAACGAGGAATTCACCAACATTTATGGCGAACGACAGGTTCCATATAAGGGGCTTTATATATTCGAGGAAAACTTCGAAACTAAAAGTATAAATTGTAATTTATTCATTTTATAAAAGAAACTGACTTGTAATTTGTTATGTACTGTTCGTTAAAACTGATTGTGTCGTATTAATGATCACTAATATGACTCAACAAAGAACGTGTTATAATCTTCAACAAATCATCACGTTACAGCGTAGGCCTACTATGAAATCGTTATATACATACAAAACCTTAATTCTTATCATGAGTCGTAATTAAGAATTTGTCAAATGTTTCCAACTGAGTAGTTAGAATTTTGTATTGTCAGTTCATGGAACAATTGGAGGAAACTTAAGCTAAGCGCGGTCCTCAACCCGTAGGTTGATTAGACCCTCCCATAAGAGGCAAGCTTAGTTTAGTGCCACAGTTAGCTAGGCCAGTTCATTTCCTCCTTCCTAACCTAATCCGGTAATACTACCAGGTAAACGGAACCTACAGTTTAATATGGAATGCTGACAACGGAAGTTTTTTTTTATTTTTATTTTTTTAACTGCTTTACGTCTCTCAACAGCGAGGTCTTTAGAGACGGGAAAGGATGGGGGGCAAGGATGAGGGCAAGGAATGGGGAGGAATTCGGCCATGGCCTTTTGAAGGAAGCATCCCGGCATTTGCCTGGAGTGATTTGGGAAACCATGGAAAACCCATATCTGGATGCCGGACGGGGATTCGAACCGCCGTCCTCCCGAATGCAAGGCGTGAACGCTAACCGTTACACCGCCACCCTCAGTACACAACGGAAGTGTTCTGGCGTACTTCACATTACGCAGTAAGCTGTGCCCGAATAAAAGTCGCATTAGGGGACTTTCATGATATCCGCTGAGACAGGCATATACCTGTATACAGTGTCACGCTACCTTAAGAGACATTAAAAACACTTCAACCATTTGAATAAGGAGGCAGACATTAATGTACGCTTGTACAAAAGGTACACTAATACAACTTAAGAAATTTATGCAACTAATTCAACTCGTGGAACTCATGCATCACATGCAAATCGTAAAGTATTCAACTATGCAACTTACGCAAATTACGAAACATGTACAACTTACGCAACTTATGAAACACATAACTTATGCAGCTTATACAACATACGCAACTTACGCAAGTTACGAATCTTACGCAAAATTTTCAACTTACACTAGTTATACAAAGTACTCAACTTAAACGAGTTAATATTTCGAAACATACACAAATTACGCAACATTCGCAAGCTATATAACTTACGAAATTTCGCCACTTTCTGAACTTACGCAACTTCCAGAACTTACGTAACTTATGCAACTTATACAAGTTACGTAACTTGCCCAACTGATGCAACTGTTTCAACTGATAAAACTTTTCCAAATTTTGTAACTATTGCACCATCGGATACTCATTGTTCGGCCAAAGGCGATAGCAAAACTGCTTTTTATGTAAGGTGACGGATATGCCATTAAGTGACCAGGAAACTACCATACGACGATATACGAACAAACACCCAATTACAGGCGCAGTTTTCAAGTCCAAACAGTAACTGCGAAGCACAATTAATTCAATCGAATTTTCTTCTGACGCCACGAAAAAGGCGCGAAATGCTTTACGCTAATTAAAGACGAACTATCTGTACGCGGGAATTAATTTTGTACCATATCTTCGATGTGGTCTAAAGGAGAACGAGATTTAGCAGTGGAAACATGCTACTGGCAGCGCACTACCCCACTTACAGGCACTACGGATGCACGGCCAATGTTTCATTACAGCTCAACCCACCCGGCTGGGAAGACAAGTGCGGCAGTCAAAAGCTGATTGCTGAACTGGGTGCAGTGTTTACTGAGCCCTGTTAGCCGCTGATTGCAAGGGGGGGAGGGAGGGAGGGGGAGGGGATGAAGCCTCAGAAACACCGGCAGACGTTATTGGCGAACCGCACTATCGTCTCCCAGTGTGGACGTCATTCCTCACCGCACAAGGTTTAAATGTATTGCAAACCGTCATCTTTCAGATTGTAAACACACCATCCTAACCTGTCCATAACAATGAAATGACCCGTAAAACACCTTGTTTGAGTAACCTCAATACACCTACACGCTCTGTATAGTCAATGACTGATCTGTTAAGATTAACTTTGTTTTAGATTTTAGTGAACATTTTGATTTGATTTTTGAAGATAAAATTAATATCTGAGCTATCATGTATAAATAATCTCTTTGATATCCCAGTTTCTCAAATTATTTAATTTGTATGAAAGACAGGCTGGTAGGTCATATTTTGAGACATGCTGGATTGGTTAATTTGTTAGTGGAGGGAACAGTTGTAGATAAGAACTGCAGAGGTAGATACAGATTAGAATATACGAAGCAGATAATTGAGGACGTGGATTGTAAGGGGTATGTAGAAATGAAGAGGTTAGCACAGGATAGGAAGGGATGGAGGATTGCATCAAACCAGTCTAAAGACTGACGACAGCAAAAAAAAAAATAAAAAAAAAAATAAAAAAAAATGAAATTAAAATCTGTTATTAAAATTTCACGTACAACATAAATAATTGCATTTCTTTTGCACCCAAGGCTTTTACATTTTTTTCTTGTTTTGCTTATGGTTTTACACCTAGTTGAGGTCAATATAGGCGGGAACGAACTGGCACAAGGAACGGTAAGGAATTGGACCATTCGAAGGAAGCGTCGTAGTAATCGCATGAAGTGATTTTGGGAAACCATCGAAAACCCAAATCTGGAGTTGATATTTCTTGAGTTTTAAATTTTTTAGCTTTAAACGAAATAATGCAGACGATTCTGAATAAATTATCGCAATTTCTTCGGAAAAATTTCTGAAATTTTCAAAACAAATTCGGTAATCCGACAAGTCGAAGGACTGTCATAAATCATGTACTAATTTTGCATTAATTAGTAAAGATTGTGGAAGACGACACTGCTTGTGACTGACAATAAAAGATTCTATCTGAATCAAGGAAGATCTGAAGTGAAATGTCTTGCTTTTAACGACGGAAGTTCAACAGTTCGAGAGACGAAACTGTCTGCCGAAATTAAACATAAAAACGAATTATAAGGAGAAAGCTTAATACATTTCGTGAAAAAAAAAACACAACGAGGAAAGGTCGGACGAGTTGATAAGTTACAATTTCTTGGATAGTAGATACGAAAACAATCGAAATACTGAGGGAAATCTAACCCATTTATAGCCCAACACAAAACTGTACAATAAAAACAAAAACAAAAAATCTACACAGGCTAATCAGATAGTAAGTGATAGCAACAGAAACAAAAGTACTCCATGGATCAAAATTTCGGTACCAAATAAGAGAGGCAAACAGAAATACCTGGTAAAAAGAATGAGTAATATTCATTATAAAAGAACAGAGATAAATTTTTGAGTAACAGGAATGATGAAAATTTAAACATAGAGAAAAATTACAATTACAATAGAAATAATTAGTTTATAATTTTACGAAAACCTGCACGGAATGGAGAATATATGATTGATTAAGAAAATATTTATTTAATTACTAAATTTAAAAACACCGTGGGATAGCTACCGGAAACAAGAGGTGATATATAAATAGCCGAAATCACAGAATACATCGTAAAAATCAATAAAGACATCGGCGTACTGATTAATAATACACAAATTTTGTTCCTTCAACCGATAAGAAAATTGAAGAGAGTGACGCAAGATCAACAGTTCCAGCCATCAGCCCGTTGAAGGAAGAAAAAGGAAGAAAAAACGGCTAGATTGTAGTCTTAGGTACAAACCAGATTATAAGTGTTCTTCCTTCAGCTCCATGTCTAGTAGAATAGCAGACGGATCGCAAATATATTTCTCAATAATACAGTATTTTGCTCTTTATCTTTCTCGGTCACAGGTTGTGTGCGTGTTACACCCGTTACTGGATGATTCCTGAACATGACGAATATTATATTATTTCTAATATTTCATCTCTAAACTATCAACCAGATCTTTTTTTTGAACTCTTATGCGAGCGCATAATAAGCGCGCATGAAAATCTTCAATTTCCAATAAAAATTAATAAATTTTATTGCCTTTAATACAGCAAACCCCCCCCCCCCAACCTCCCATTAAATCTATCTATACTATTATATTTATTACAATTACGTGATAAGGTTGGAATAGAAATGTGTCTTGATCTGCTATAATTTTACAAAATGTGGTGTTGAAATTATCGTGTTTGCTTTTCTCGGTAACATCTGTTGATCTGAACTTCGGGTCACCGAGTCGTGCCATTAGCCCCACCGAGCGCTGAAGGGGCCCTTAACGCTTTGATATGGCTGGAGGAGTTGTCGACACGGCACCCGACTTGAAAGGCTTCGTAACGAAGGGAAGCAATCTGCTTGGAGACCTTCCAATTACCGCAAACCAGTGGAAGAGCGACCGAATCCATAATCTCATCAGCACTGTGTGTATGGATGAATAGATGTACCGCAATAAGAAAAAGGATTTCTCCGTATCGGAGATAGCAACCTACCTTTTCACCTATATTCCTTTCCCCAACTTGCAAATGAGTACTGGAATTTCTCCAAACCCTGTGAGATATTGTGACATTTTTACCCTTCACAACGCAACCTTCGTCAGATCGAATATGCATAAAATAAAAGTCTCTCTCTCTCTCTCTCTCTCTAAGAGTCTCACAGAAAACCCAAAGAAATTTTGGTCGTATGTACGAAAAGTTAATTGTACCAACAGCAATATTCCAGCACTAATTCGTGAAGGTTCCGAGGTTAATGAAAGCCGCGATAAAGCTAAAGTACTAAATACTGTATTCAAAATTCATTTACAAATCAACATGAGGATAGTATTCCCGTTTTCCCACGCCGTGGCGAGTAGGTGATGGAATCATTACGAATAGATACTGCAGGTATCATTAAGCAATTAGAGCTCCTGAAGTGGGGGAAAGCACCGGGCCCGGATGGAATTCCAGTAAGAGTATTTTCAGAGTATGCGGCGGAAATCGGGCCATTTCTGTCTGATATATTCAGTAAATCATTAGAAGAGCGAAAGATACCTTCAGAGTGGAAAATCGCGCAAGTAACTCCGATTTTCAAAAAAGGTGATCGAAGTGATCCTGGGAACTATCGTCCCATATCTATAACATCTGTTTGTAGTAGAGTTATGGAGCATATTATATGCTCGAACATTATGAATTTTCTAGATGATAATAATTTGCTTACAACAAATCAACACGGATTTCGGAAGAAAAGATCATGTGAAACACAGCTGGCCCTATTCACACACGACGTAATGAAAGTTATCGATGCAGGTTCACAAGTAGATGCAATTTTTCTAGATTTCCAGAAAGCCTTTGACTCTGTGCCACACAACCGCCTTTTAGCGAAGCTTCGAGCGTACGGTATATCGGATCAGCTTTGTGAATGGATAAAGGATTTTCTAACTGGTCGGTCGCAGTATGTTGTCGTTGAAGGAGAAAGTTCTTCTAATCTAGATGTTACATCGGGTGTACCTCAAGGAAGTGTAATTGGACCATTTCTTTTCTTAATTTTTATAAACGATCTCGGAGACAAATTGAAAAGCCTTTTTAGATTGTTTGCTGATGATGCGGTTATTTATAGGGAAGTAAGAAATTTGGCCGATTGCTTAGAAATTCAGCGCGTTCTGGATGTTATTTTGGCTTGGTGCGCTGAGTGGCAACTTATGCTCATTGTCTGCACTTTTTACAATTTAGAGTAACTAACAAAAAGAATCCAATTGTTCAGAAATACGAGTTAAACAATACAGTTATTGATATGGTCGATTCTATTAAATATTTGGGAGTAACAGTACAAAGGAATATGAAATGGGACATACACATTAATTCGTTAGTAGGTAGAGCAAATTCTAGGCTGCGATTCATAGGTCGAATCTTGAAAAATTTTAATGAACAAACAAAGGAGATAGCGTACAAATCTCTTGTGCGTCCACATTTGGACTATTGTTGTGCCATTTGGGATCCGTTTCGTAAGGGGTTGATCGAAAGTATAGAGAAAGTACAGAGAAGAGCCGCTCGATTCGTGACCGCTTGCTACAATCCTTATGAAATCGTCACAGAACTGATTGGTAGACTAGGCTGGGAGTCTCTGGTAGATAGACGACACACGTTTCGTTTAAACTTATTGGTATACATGCGTACTCCCACTTTCACTTTTGAGTGTAGTGAAATACTTCTTCCACCAACCTATTTGAGTCGGAAGGACAGGAAAGATAAAATTAGAGAAATAAGCTGCCGGACTGATTCTTATATGAATTCTTTTTTCCCTCGTACCATTAGGGATTGGAATGCACTGCAAAGAGATTAGCTTTGGTGCTGAGCACCCTCTGCCACCCACAATTTTGTGAATTGCAGAGTATATATGTAGATGTAGATGTAATGGCTATTTTATCTTATTCACGTGTGTTATATTTTCAGCGTTAAGGTTAACCTGAATGAATGGGTTTGTTGTTTCTGGTTTTACGCCTCGTTGATGTGGAGGTCTTTAGAGGCGGGAAAGGGAGGGAGGGCGAAGAACAGTAAGGAATTCGGCTATGGCCGTTTCAAGAAAATACCCCGGCATTCGCCCGCAGTAATTTGAGGAAACCATGGAAAGCCCAAATTTGATTTTTTTTTTTGTAACTGTTTAACGTCCCTTTTTAACAACGTGGTCTTTAGAGACGGGAAAGGATGGGGGCAAGGAATGGGAAGGAATTCGGCCATGGCCTTTTGAAGGAAGCATCCCGGCATTCGCCTGGAGTGATTTGGGGAAACCATGGAAAACCCAAATCTGGATGCCCGGACGGGGATTCGAACCGCCGTCCTCCCGAATGCGAGGCCAGAACGCTATCCGTTACACCACCACGCTCGGTCCCAAATTTGAGCGGCGGGACGGGAATTCAAACCCACCTCCTCCCAAATGCAAGGCTAGACTGAATGAATGTGTTAGATTTTGTAAGAATGCTAAATTTATTTTAGTATTTAACATTTTAATCAAAGAACATAAGTATATTATGTCATATAACTTACCGTATTTCTCTCTTATTTCCAAAGAGTAGTAATGGTTCATTCTTTTCAAAATTCGTGTCGAAATTCATAAAATTGCTTGTAATTTTTTTTTTTTTTAGTTCCTAGTAGTAATAAGTAGGTTTTAATAACTGGTTGTTTGGGAGACTCTTTGTTGGCCTTTTGAAACTTGTAGTGGCGTCGCTGCATACGATTATAAATTTTCTGTTTCTAGATAGAATTTCACTCTACCAGTGGCCCGGAAAGTCGTTCGGAATACCGCTAAAAGGTAGGTGGGCAAATTTTGGCGTTAATCGTACCTAGGTCAATTTGGATGAAGAGTCCATTGTACTATTTCGGAAGTGTCTCTTAGCGAGTGTAAAGTAAAATGTATCCTACGATTTCTCATTTAAAGCTATTTCTTTCAACAAAACTGATAAAAGTAATAACTCTAGCGGTGAGTAAAACCAACTTGTTGATATTTCAAACTGAATATTTTAATGTTTATTAAATGTCAACGCGTATTATCCCGAGTAAGATCACAGATCGATCGGTGCCAGGACAATCGGAAACATGATAATAGAGGTCTATAAGATCGAAGTTTCTCGTTGTTGAGAATTAATAAAGTCTTCTCAGGAGACTAGTCAAGTGAACAGAGTGTTTTCACACGATATTTCGGCAATCGGAACTCTGGCGCCATCTACCGGTGAACTTCTGGTGACTTCACCAGAAGATGGCGTCATAGTCTCTGTTCGCCGAAATATCGTGTCAAAACACCCTGCCCACCCGAGAGAACTTTATTAATAGAGATCTAGTTACAATGAACCAAACATCTGTATACGATCAAAGTAATTCCTTGCTATATCATGCAAATAATAATCCCCTGTAACGATTCGCTAAGCTCCCGTTACATATCACTTTTTATTGTATATAAAGTAAAGGATTAGAATATTTTTCCATTTCTTGGGATGTCCACTGTATGTTCGAAAGATGCGCATGTAAGAGTTTTACGCTTCAGTGAAGGGTAGTCTGGCTGGCGCCTTTTGGGCAGAATGGTAAGAGGATTAGGGATTTCTGTCGGGCGGGACGTAAACAGAATTCCTTCCTCCCGAAGGAGACATCGGCTCTCGAGGATTGCCGAAACTTAACGTGGACAGGAGAAGCCACAGAATAACATGACGTCAGATGGTCAGCCAATCACAGGGAACATAGTACTAAGATTCGGGGAATTTTATGTTCTATGTCGTCTTCGAGCCACAAGAGGCGGAGTTAGAGTTTACCTCCATGGTGGCAGAAAAGGACGAGGAACTTCCTTTCTTACTTCCTCCCAGTCGGAAGGCCAGCCAAGATCACGTCCATTCCGGAGCCCAGACGAGTCGCTGGCGACTTGGGGTCCATGTGTGCTGGGCTGACTTGTGTCCTGGAGACCATCTGAGGCGCACTTCTAACTTGCGACTTGCCGCGTACTGCTGGCGTGGCCAGTTACAACAATCGACCAGGTGGTCATCTCCGCCCAGCGCTACCTGCCGTGGAACAGTAATGTGTTTCTACGAAACCATTAAGCCTGCAACTCCCTTTGAAACTGTACCCTTAAGCGCATCTGAGATAAAGATCTTTGCTCTGATCTGATAAAACCACTGAGCTAGACTGTGTAACTGTCGAATGACAGGTTAATCATTCGTGGCGTCTCAACCCATTAAAATTCATTACTGTTTGCTAACATCATAACTGGTGACATACTTGGTATTAGAATAATTGTGAGATTTTTAAAGTACAACTATACTTGTTTGCTTGCATTTAAAGGGCTCATTGTACGTCTGAGCGTTGCTTAGAAAATTGCACTACCTCTTGTTTATTAACGTAATGGTAAATACGCTCAGATTTGTAGATGCCATTGTAAAAATCTTTATTAAAATGTCTTTTTGTGACAGTTTTCAAATCCAAAAGTCATCCACTTCTCATTTGAATAATTTACATTTTGATATTCAATTATAGTACCCTGTATAGCGTAATTAATTAATAATTCTCCTTCCCCTCCCCCCCTGGTGATACGCTACACCCCTAATAATAATAATAATAATCAGAACAGCTGGATTACCAGGAAAGCCTCCACTATTTCATTACTAATCAGATTGTTATCGTTTTGCAAAATATCTTTTTCATTCATAAATTCCGACGTTTACTATAACCGTAGCGTAAAGGGTTGATGTAATCTATGTCAAACAGAAATACCATGCTTAGTGACGTAATGAGTACGTCTAAAAGCTGTAATTCGAGATGAAGCAGACCAAAGTATCTGTCCGACTAAACTTATTTCTGCTTTAATGGTTTCCAGAAAAAACGGGTCCTGTTTTAATGTATTTTATTAAAAAATTCCCCTCATCCATTCGTGAAATTTCTGTTTCATTTACTTCCTTTACCTGCGACAATTTGTGTGTTGACGACCTATAAGTTAAGGAAGAAGTACCGTCCTATACAGAAATCTTAGTAGAAATTATACCATCGTAAATTTCAGGTCCCAGAGTGCTAAAAACTGCGTTATTGTAGATCGAATATTTACCGTCGTCTTTTCGTAGACAAAATAACAAATATGATCATTGTAAGTGTTCAGCTTTACTTTCTAAGAAGTTACGGACGGGAATTTGGATTAGAAGAAGAATAAAAGAGATGTTTTTGCATTCGTGCTACAGATCAGTTTCCCAAACGCACGACTCTCTATCTGGTCAACGTATTTCTCTTTCCGTGTTTCAAAGTCCGTGGGAAAACTCTATCGTTCAGTGCTGGCATTCCGGTGTGTCTATTCGATCATCACGCCAAACAAATTTAGGTTTTTTGGATTTTTCAATATCACTCGAGGTAAATTCCAAAATAGCTCCCATACAAACCTCACGTAGATGAATTTAAGTCGTTCATTGACGACAGCGCTAGTCTATAAAGCAAAACTGAAAGAAAACACTTTCGATTACAGTGTGAACCTTTCTGACTTTCATTTTGATTGATATTTAAAACTGTAAATCAGAGATTCAGAAGTTGTGAGAGCGATCTGAATTCAATAAGGAGCTTGTTGAATGTTAACACTCATCCAACTTGCTGGACGAATATATCCTCAAAGTGGATGAGACGTAATCGTTTGGAAACAGGTACAAACCAAGACCTCAAATAATCATTTACTTGTGATAGTAGGTTTTCCCGGCGAATTTGATGCTTGAAGATCTCTCGGGCATGGTTCCCGGACTGCACTCTTAACGCCTGTCAGCAGACGCAAGCTGAAGATGATGGCACGTTGTAACAGAATGACCAAATATGGGTCATTCAGTACATTTTTATATATAATATTTTGTATATTTTTAATATAAAAAGAATAAGAAAGGAATTATTGGAGAGGATGGTCAGTGTTTTTGGGACCTCCCAGCTAAGACGCGCCAGATTGTCGCGACAGGCCGGCGGCTGCCAAGGACAATGGACACCAGCTACCCTTCTCACGCATTTTGTCAAGCGTATAATCCCTTGGCTCCGGGGAAACTGTACACTGGGGTGAATGATCGTATCCAAACACCAGGTCTACGGAACGGGCAGTTTGGAGGTCACAGGTGACGAATAAGTCCGAAGCTATCCCGAGTTCGCACGAATCGAGAAAGACAATGTTCACCTATCGTGACAGCCGGAAGGAGGAGCTTGAAAATGGCAGAACCAATCGAGAGAGACTTTCCTTTGCATTTTGTAATGCCGGTGTATTTTTGCTGTATGTAAACCACGAGCGACGGGAGGAGGCTTTTTCCGGCGGACGCTGGAGAGGACTTGACTCCGAGCCTTGAGACTGGAAGGAGTGGATCTTCCGAAGCTGGAGATCGCTCTTGGCATCGAACCTGAGGGTCAATAAGCGTGTCTTGTACAGTGAGGTCACTGTGCACTCATCCGGTACGCTTGGTGACGGACGTGGTGCATTGTCCGCTATAGCCAAGGGGCTATAGTAATTCCGCCGTCGCGGGAAATACATCGCCGTCACGGTAATAATTCTACAAGTGCAGTGTGGTACTTTTATTCGGTCATTGAGTACAGCCCTGTACCGACCACTGAATGATTAGGAGTTCTCGCACCCCCAAATATTGAGCTAGCTGGGGCAGACTTTCTTAAAGCCACACTTGGTGGATAATTTAAATTATCCTGGCGCCCGGCATTTGAGATCGGATACAGTTAATGTCAATACTGTATTTGATTTATGGTTCCCGATCATTGTGAAGGGAACTTTCATTTAAACAAATCAAGTGTGAAGCTTTCTTGCTTGCCAATAACAATTGGGAGTTTGTTTCAAGAATAATTTTAAATGTGGTTGTGTTTTAATGCTTTATTTATTTATTGCTATGTTGGCAATTGTAAGAAGAGGCTTTGCATAGTTCTTTTTATCATATTTCAATGTGTCTATGTTAACGATAAATAAGCCTCGCCTGTACGCCAAGGTTTTCACCCTTACCTCCCCACCGGCACATACCGCTACAACGTTAAGGTGTCGAAAATTTGTTGAACAATGACCAATTGATCCGGCGGCATGGCCGAGAGATCTTCAAGCAATCATTCACTTATTAACAAAATCAACTCAACAGCAAAGAAGTTTTGCATTTTAAAAATAAAAAAAGCCGTACCATCTATATTGTACTTCATTCCGGAAAATAAAAAACAGTGCAAAAAACTCGTATAAAAAAAAAAAAAAAAAAAATGCATCGAGTAGTTTATTTTTGAAGAGAAACTGTATATTTGTCACTTTGGATATTCACACTAAAAGGATTTTACCATTGAAGAGATACAGTCCATACCATTGAAGACAAGTCTCTGAGGAACATCAGTTTATTGCGCTTAATTTGGCCGTCGTGGTCTGTTCGTGTTCTGTGTACACTCCAGAGACGAGACACCAGTCGTCGCGAATTATCTGAGCAGCGGTGTGACGCTGGAAGTGCTCCAGCTATCTAATTTGGCGAGAAACAGAATCCACAGTACCAGGCGTCGCACGAAATGCCGATTGCACATACAACGTATCATTTTTGTGACTATTTTTAACACATCCACCTGCCATTCCAGAGAGAAGAAACTCGATTTGTTTATTCCCGAAGTTATTAGAAACTAGCTCTAGTATCATCACGGGTTACATAATCTTAATTTTGTTTTTCTTTTTTCCGATGACACTTTCTCTTCTACATCTACATATATACTCTGCAATTCACAAAATTGTGGGTGGCAGAGGGTGCTCAGCACCAAAGCTAATCTCTTTGTTGTGCATTCCAATCCCTAATGGTACGAGGGAAAAAAGAATTCATATAAGAATCAGTGCGGCACCTTATTTGTCTAATCTTATCTTTCCTGTCATTCCTACTCAAATAGGATGGTGGAAGAAGTATTTCACTACACTCGTAAGTGAAAGTGGGAGTACACATGTTTACCAATAAGTTTAAACGAAACGTGATTCGTCTATCTACCAGAGACTCCCAGCCTAGTCTACTAATCAGTTCTGTGACGCTTTCATAAGGACTGTAGCAAGCGGTCACGAATCGAGCGGCTCTTCTCTGTACTTTCTCTATACTTTCGATCAACCCCTTACGAAACGGATCCCAAATGGCACAACAATAGTCCAAATGTGGATGCACAAGGGATTTGTACGCTATCTCCTTTGTTTGTTCATTTCAATTTTTCAAGATTCGACCTATGAATCGCAGCCTAGAATTAGCTCTACCTACCAAAGAATTGATGTGTATGTCCCATTTCATGTTCCTTTGTACTGTTACTCCCAAATATTTCATATAATCAACCATATCAATAACTGAATTGTTTAACTCGTACTAATGAAAAATTGGATTCTTTTTGTTAGTTATGATCATTGTCAATGTTGGTGTTGGGGTTGGTGTTGGTGTTGTTGGTGTTTTAGGGCGCGTCGACAGTGAGGTCATTAGCGCCCTACTTTCTCATAAATCAGCTGAAAAATTATTGTGAATTATGCAAACTGCTTATATTTAGACAAAAATCAACTTTAATCACGTATGAATAATGCAAATATTTGCACAATTAAGGCAGTTGTAAAAGAAAAATGCACCACTAACTCATCATTTCCTACAAGACTTACATATTACACTAAAAGAAAGATCAACTTTACTGAAATGAAACAATTTTATTCTTCGAATGAAAAAATATTGTGTTTTAAGGAGCTTCCATCGGCATTTATCTTTCACTGCCGTTAGGTGACAGTATTAGCTTAGTGATATAGATATCAAAAAACAAATATCAAATAGCTTATTTCGTTATTGTTGACATCTTGAAACAGTTTATCTTCATATGACTGGAAATAGCTCAAGTAACTTTAGTGAGTCCACAAAATGGTAAGTCCAAAATCACTTAAATCGAAATATAAACAAAAAACTGAAAACAATGTAAACGAATAAATGATACTTCGTGCATAAGCCGATCATTTTGATTATATCGTTGGTATGATAAAGAAGTAATCTTCAGTAAATTAAATCTTTTTTTTCTTTAGTTATGAAAGTGTGGTAGCTTTCTTTGTTACTTACAGCTTTCGTTGTAGTACATTTGCTGACTTCTGCATAAGCCAAGAATGCTGTTAGCATGAGTGATTCTTCTATCACGCTTAACAATAGACTATCCACTACTTTGCCTTTCAATAAGAATACTCATCTATTCATTTACGTAGCTGGTAAATTTTTATAGTCAGCATTACATGTGAAGTAACATCATGCTAGCGGTATAATACACTCTTTAACGTAAAAAATGTCAAACGTTACTCAAACCTGCGTGACGTTTGCTAGTGTCAAATGGAATTAAAACATGCTAACATTCAATAGAGATAGAAATATTTCTGTAACAAAATGATTTAAATATCCGCACTATTTTATGCTGTAACTATTTTTACTCTTTTATGATCGCCTTGTCTGTGTCAGAGCATGGGTGGTTACCCTTCAATGGGGAAGATCAATAGGGGGGGGGGGTTCCTGTGACTTTCTCGAGCGTGTGGTTGGGTTATAGGTGTGGGTGACTGTGGTAGTGTGTTTATGTTTAGTGTAGATTGTGCGGATTAGATATGGAAGAAGGGAGAGGGTAAAACCTGGTGCCGACCCATTCAGGCCTACTCTTCCGAAAGACAACGCTGAGGACCGCCAGCTTAATGTCGCTACCCGACGGACGAACTACCATCAACAGAGTCGTTCGCCCTCACTCCATACACACTACTGAGAGGCGTGGAATTTATCCCAGGACTTTGCTGCGGAATCTACTGGTTAGGAATTGTGGTCCACCACTTCTCCCACCCTTCCAGCAGAGTCCTGGTCATGAAAATTTGTCCCACCACCAGGACTCAAACCAGCTAACACTGTTCGAACACCGCCACGATGACGAAGCAAAGCGAGCCAAGGGACATATAAATATTGTACATAACTCTATATAAATTTTATGATTAGCACTCTATTCAAATCTGATGCATGCACAAGTAAGCAAATATATTAATATGAACAAAGATAGATGAATAGGCAGACATACGTTACACGAAATATTAATTTAAGGTTTCAATGGAACCAGAGGATACCAAAATTAATTACTAAACCAAAATTTTGAATATTACTATTATAATATTTGGGTGAGTGGATTAGTTGGAATGCAACAGAACACGAGGCACTAGAATCCAGAAAAATAAACTTGGATTGGCCTTCCAATTGACAAGAGAGACAGACAACAAGAAATCCCTTTCGTGGGGGTCCAAAATTCAGCATTACAAAACAGAGGTAAAGCCGGAATCATTGTACCCAGCAGAAACTCTAACCATGAATCGCATAGGGTAGATGGAACAAATGGAACTAAAAGAAAGAAAAATTATAGGAACAAAATTTCAAGATAATAAAATAGTATACATCAAGAATGAAACATTCTAAAAAAAATATATAAAAACTCAGATACTATGCGCAAAAGGAGACCATATTTCTGCGGACATTTTATCAGAATGAACTCTGGTAGACTAAACAAAAAAAAAAAAAATATTTCTTCTGTAACCGCATAGCGAAGCCTAATTGGTTTCAGAAATTGGAAAAGACCTAAGAGACTTAAAATTACGGAAATGTCATTACTCCATAGAACAACGCAGATAAGATTTAAAGATGAAAGGATAAGTTTCTAAGAAAAATCTAAAATAATGTCTAAACTCATCATTTCGGAAGAGGAGAAAAGAAGAACGTCCGAGAGAATGATTTTTTTTTTTTTTTTTTGTAACTGCTTTACGTCTCTTTTTAACATCGAGGTCTTTAGAGACGGGAAAGGATGGGGGCAAGGAATGGGAAGGAATTCGGTCATGGCCTTTTGAAGGAAGCATCCCGGCATTTGCCTGGAGTGATTTGGGGAAACCATGGAAAACCCAAATCTGGATGCCCGGACGGGGATTCGAACCGCCGTCCTCCCGAATGCGTGGCGAGAACGCTAACCGTTACACCGCCCCGCTCGGTGAGAGAATGAAGAAATACTGGATGCAAAGGAAGGAACACCATGCAAAGAAGTGACTGATTCATCATTCCCCAAAGGGGGTGATAAGAAAGAAGAAGAAGAATATCCTCTGCTTTGGTGTGTATGTATAAAGCAAGAACAGTAACTGTTCATCTAAAATCCGGAATACAGGCCAGGCACGAACCATATCAAGATGAAACGGTGCCACAAGGCCAATAGGTATCCAGCGAAGCAGAAAATGAAGTATTTTCGCTCCATGAATTTGATGCCAAATTGTGCTGAATGAGGATCTCTGTCTTCCCGACACGTTCTTGACGTCGTTCCAACTTCCCACTCCTTACTGAATCATTTATCACCGAGAACATACTGCCTCGTAGGAAATACGGCCATAAACTTCCTGCTCTGGGGATGTACTGGCCGTTCGAATCGCTGTATATACTACGGACAGACTTTCGGAACGCAGTATACAAAATTGAAGGTAAGCTGTCGATGTGTTTAAACCAGAATATAACGACCACTGACCGGTATATTCCTGTTCGGATGTCCATGCATGTGAGATGGAAGGATGGATGTGGTATGTTTTTCAACACAGTACCCTCTGAGCTCGACACGTTTGTTCCGAAGACGTTCCAGTTCTTTTATACTATTCACTTTTAATTATTTCTTAAGTGGTCGAGAAATAAAGTGCACGTATGAAGTCATTACAGAAATTTAAATTGTTACCAATGAAGAAGTGTTCTAGAAATAGGTGGAAGGCCGAGAAACCAGATTGGGTGAATTGGTGAGTTTTGGTTGTAACTGAAAGCAATATTAATGATTAGCGTCCGTCGCAGTGAATGACTTGTGGTAATTAAACAATAACATTTGTGAAAACCTTACTTTCGTTGATGGTAGCTTGAAGTTAATTCACAAGGTTGACGAAATATACAGGGTCTCGAGGAATGAAAGGACAATCCTTCAACCACAGATATGTGACGTCATTTCCTACTGCATAAAAAAAATTATTTTAGTAAAAGTCTCGCCATTTTCGAGATATTAATTTTTTTGAAACAAGTGACTTTGTTCAGTTTATTCCATACCATTTCTAAAAATTAAGATTTTTTGAACCCTGTTTTTTTAATTACTCAAAGATATTTGAGTCATCTAAAACAGTGTTATTTTTCCTTTAAACGTTAAAAAAATCTTAAATGGTATAATTATTTTATACTTCTTTTAAAATGATTGTTTTATGGTAGTTCAATCTGATGAAAGACCATTGTGCATTTTAAACATGTCGTAAAAATTATTTGATTTAAAAGTTTTTTAACGTGTTAAGAAAAATAGAACATTGTTTTAGATGACTCAAACACCTTGAGTAATATTTTAAAAAAAAGGTTTAAAAAAGTTTTAAAAACAGTCTTAATTTGTAGAAATGGCATGGAATAAACTTAAGATCAAATGTTTCGAAAAAAATTAAAAAATGAAACAATATCTCGAAAATGGTGAGACTTTAACTAAATTTATAGTATGACATCATGTGACCGCTCTGTGGTTGAAGGATTGTCCTTTCATTCCTCGAGACCCTGTATAACCTTGATAGATTCACTCTTTTTGAGGAAATCTGTAATCAGCACACTATCAGCTATTTGATACAGTCAGTATTAGTATTCGGCTGATCGGTCTCGGAAATGTGAAAATTCTCTGAGCTACATTTTTCAAAAAATAAAAGGAAATAGTATATATCAGTGTTGATAATGCTATTAATTTAGTGTGGTATACAATTAGTTAGAAAATTTATAAAATATTATAATATTAAAAGAGAAAAATACAATGCTACTCTGTGAGCTATCAAGAATTCCATTATTCTTTGATACTGAAAGCTATGATTGTTTTTATATTGCCTTTGATTTTCAAGGTACAAAAGAAAAAATTTCATAAAATAATTACAGTTTTATCTTTGAAACCGTCGACGAGTTTGTAGTGTTGCGGTAGAAACAATTTATTTCAAGAGTAATATATGGTATATTGGCCATCCTTCCGCAGTTGCTTATTACACAATTGTAAATAAAAACACCGTCTATTAGCAACTGGTTTTATTGATGTAAGCTCAGACGCGTTTCGCCCTTGTGGAATGGGGCATCGTCAGTGACTGTGGATTTATATACATGTTGGTGTTAACAAAATTACAATATTAATATACAAAACTAACTAATAATAAACTACATTCTACTTACGACTTATGGTTGAGGCAGTTACATGGTGGTCGGGAATAGCTCCATTTGCACTTTTTTGTGGCGTGAACTGTAGTTATGGTTCCACATAACTATGATAATAGCTGTTGTTACCCTGTTCTTTGGAGGTAATCCTACCACTGTTTTCAACTATATTGAAATTGACACTTTTTCGTCTGATGAACATCAAAACCTTGTTGTTTACATTCGTTTACAGTGATGCCAACCTAATGTTTTTTGCTTGTAATATAAAGTCTATGTATTATTAAATTATGTCTCTGTTTGTGCAGTGGTGTCAGTGTTGTAATTTACTTTTTATGTGTATTATATTCCTGTGTCTTGGTTATTTTTTCACTGTTTTAAACAATGTCTCATTTGTTAAATGAGTGAATTCATTAAGTACAGTTTGCTTTGATGCAATGGCTTTGTGAATATGGTAACTTTCCTGTACTGTAAGTAGGTGTTTCTTGTGATTATTTATTTTTAATATTTTCATATCTGTCTGAATCGTGGTGGGTTGGTGGTTATGATCTAACAAATGTTCTGCAAAAGTTGAGTGATTTGTACATGTAATGGCTCTGATGTGTTCTTTGTATCTTGTAGTAAAGTTCCTGGTTGTCTGTCCTATGTATTTGGCTTGGCATTGTTGGCAAATCAGTTCATATATCCCTGATTGCTGGTACTGATCTATTTCATTATGGTTGTTTAGGTGTTTCTGTACTGTGTTGTTTGTCTGAAATGCAATTTTTAGCCCTTGTTTTTTGAATATGTTACTTATTCTGTGAGTGTGTTTCTTGATGTAGCTCATTGTGTACCATTGTTTTTTATTTTGGTTCAGTGTGTTGGTGTGTGTGATGTTGAATGTGGTCTGATTTCTTATTTTTTCTTGGATTTTAGTATTGAGTTGTCCAATAAGTTGTTCTGTGTACCCGTTGTTTTTTGCAATTCGTGTGATTATGTTGTATTCTGTTTCAAAATCATTCTTGGATAGTGGTATGGTATTTAACCTGTTTATAATGTGCCTGAGTGCTGCCTGTTTATGGTTTTGAGGGTGATTGGATGTATTGTGTATTATTGTGTCTGTGTGTGTAGGTTTTCTGTATATGTTGAATGAGAGGAGTGAGTCATTCCTAGTAATTGTTGTGTCAAGGAAATTCAGATGTCTATTTGTTTCCATTTCAATAGTAAACTGTATGTTGCTGTGGATGTTGTTAATTTCACTGTGGAACTGGGTGATATCATGATCTGGTTCATCAATTAATCAAAGAATATCATCAACATACCTGTACCAAAAGATTATGTTGTATTTTGTGTTTGTAAATATGTGGTGCTCTATGTGATCCATAAAGATGTTTCCCATAATGCCAGAGACAGGCGAGCCCATAGGTAGTCCTTCGTTTTGAATATAGTATCTGTTGTTGAACTGGAAATAATTCTGTGATGTGATAATACGTAATATCTCTATTATCTCCTTGATATGTGTGCTGGGAACTGTGTTATGTGTTGAGAGGTTATTTTGTATTATATTGATTGTTTCACTGACTGGAATCACTGAAAACATGTTCACCACATCAAATGATAGAAGTTTAGCTGTTTGGGGGATTTGTGTTGTCTTTATTTTGTCTATTAATTGCATTGTGTTCTGGATATTTCTGTTGTTGTAATTTTCATTGAGAAACTCATGTGTGAATCTACTTAGTTTGTATGATGGTGCATTTCTAAAGTTTATTACTGGTCGTATGGGAATGTTTGTTTTGTGAATTTTAGGTTGACTTCTGAGATCCCAAGGCTCCCAATCTCTGTGACTACTGACATGAACAAAGTAAATTCAGTAAAAATTCATTTAGACCAAGTGATTTGAACCCATGATACTGCCATTTCTTTCAATCTGCCTTAACCATTAAGCACCTAGACTGCTGCCCATAACTGTTAGAACAAAGGAATTATTATATCTCATTACATTTGATAAATGAAGAAGACACACTTCTAGAAGGTAGTACTGAAACCGACACTGATGGCGATATACAAAAGCATGCATATACAATAATGACCCAGAGTCCATTCATTTAGTAAACTGGAAGGATAGATCGAAAGCAAGGCGAGTGCCTGCCAAAATTTCCGCCTTCTTATGCGGAAACAGGAAATTATGAACGTCCTTCTTCTATAAATAACCTGTGTTTCACTTTCCTGATACTCTGCTATCAAGCATTAAGAGACACTTTATTTCACTCCAATATTCAACTATATTCTTAAATGAGAAACAGGTGCTGTAATGCTCTCACTCGTAGATTTTTTAAGACTGTCGTCTAGATTATTTATAAAATTCCTCCATTCATTCTATACGAACATTCATTGTGTTTGAGAAAATAAAAATTTACCCAAATTTCTTTTAATCTAGACGCGTCAATTCTGCTGTGAATCCGAGCGAACGATGGACTGATAAAAGCTATAGCAGTTTAGCCGAACCGTCAGAATTTAATTATTCGAAGCGTTAAAGATCCTTGTAATTATTAGTTTACAGTGAAATGGGTGGGCCGCGATCTCCAGCCAATGAAGTTCAAACAAATCGGAGGATCTACCAAATAACGAGTCTTCTGAAGTTGTGAGGTTGAAAATACAGTATTTCAGAAAAACAATTGATGTCCAAGTTGATGGTGCAACATCACTTTACGCCCATATTTTAGCGAAATACAATAAAAAATTGGAATATTTCACAAATACAAATATACATATATACGTCTGTAAAAGATTATAACAGCATACTGACTTAGTATCTTGTTATATTTATGCTGACGCTTTAATAACTAAAGCAATCGCTTCTTTTCCGTTACTTAACTTTTCACTTCTCCGAAGTAAGCTACTGCGGATTTTATTCGTGCTCTGGGTGTTTTAAATTTGATGTTACTGTCAACAGTAATATAATAACAAAACGTACGAGTATTGATAGAAGTTAAATCATTATGAATTCTTAAAGCAGTCGGAATATCTTGCGAATGGATATTCCGTACAATCCGGTCAAGGAAATGCTGCGCGTTTAACGCTGTGTGTAAACAGCACGACTTCCTCGTGATTATCCTACTACACATCACTTGCAGAGTGTAACAGAGATAAAGTATAAATCCTTATAATGAATTAAACTGTGGCTCTAGATAGTGCTAACTTCATATATCAGCTGACACGTAATTTTTACTTAAAAACATAGTAGTATATCTGTTACCAAAACGTTACGCAAAATAAGTGTCGCTATTTCTATCTGCTGTTTTATGATTTTTAATTTGGGACAAAATCTTTCAGAAATTTAGAAACTGATAGCTTAGAATAATTGAAACGTAGGATATTTATAAAACCACTCCTCTTCCTCGTGGATGTTACGACGTCCATATCCTGACTATCGTTCTTCTACAACTATGAGGAAACAAACTACTTGCTTGAAACTTTGGCTAAATGAATTTACATCCAGTATCCTGATTTGTACTGTAAGACTGGATTCTTACTCATTTCAGTATTCTGAAACGGATTGTGTTTGACTTTAGCATCACTTTAGCGTACAACAGGTTAATATGTTAATACATAAAGATACCAGTAGTTCTAAATTAAATCTTGATTGCGTTACTATTCAGCAAACGAATAGGAAATTAATCCGATAATATTTTGGTTGAATGATGGATCAGAAACTGTATTGTTTCATTGATGGAATTGTACGGATGCTTGACTGATCTATTAATAGCAAAAAATTTTGAACCTCACTTTTAAAATTATTATCAGTAATGTTTAGATGCAATTACAAATCATATGTTTACATTAATTCATAGCCGAACGAATTGGATGAAGGGTAAAGTCCATTAGTGTCATTAGACAGTACTCAATTCATATTCACGATCCAGCCATCAAAATGTGGGTTTAAATAGAAAAAAAACAAAATCGAAAATTGCTCAAAGGAATGTGGAATTGCCATTCATCAAGGACCGTGGCCGTTTTTTTTTTTTTTTTTTTTTTTTTCGTTGCTTAAAAACTAATCTTTTCCGAGCCATTGCAATAATAATTACTTTACTAAAGAATAACAACAAAAACGAATTTGGATTGCTTAATAGATACATGCAGACATGTGTAGCTTTTGATTCTCATTAAGTGTATAATATGTTTTCACTGTCCCAGTTTACAGGCAACACAGAAAAAAACGCTCATAAACCACTTTTGCCTGCGGCCTGACTCGAACCGTGGAACCGCGAGACACCGCACTAGCTTCCGGGATCAGCATGGCACCCGCGAATCTGAGCCACTTACAGTAACATTCTTTCTGGATTATCAGAGAGGTAACAACAACTTATAACCAGACTGGCATTATCTCCTTCCTCAAATTTCCTGTTTCTTTCTTGCAATTTCAGATTTCGGAAACAAGGTTATCATGTCATTATATTGAGGATATACATCAATTATATCGTTACTGAACACTAGTAGGAGCAGCATTTTGTCAAATACGGAACCTCTCATTGGCATGTTATTCGTCAATGATGATTTTTTGATTTCGTAAGAATAACTACTCACATTTTCAATTCTGGTTTGCTTGCTAATACCACTGTGTCCAATAGGAACGTTAGCTACAAAAACCGCACATTAGTTTGATTTAGGTCCTTGTTTATTTTTAAACAGCCATCATTGCCCCAATTATCAATCTCCCGCCTTTGCACTAGAAAAAAAATTGGTTAAGTTGAGTGGCACAAATCGTAATGGTTAAATTAAATTTATTGGAAAACTGGCTTTCAGTTCCTACTCACGCATCATGCGTTGACACTTTCTCATTTCAGCCAAACATTAATTTTATGATTCATTTCCACTGTTCCAATTGACCACGAAATATATATAAACTTACTTATATGATATGTATTTTGCAACA
The DNA here is from genome assembly GCA_031002005.1 of Vandiemenella viatica. Lineage (NCBI taxonomy): Eukaryota > Metazoa > Arthropoda > Insecta > Orthoptera > Morabidae > Vandiemenella > Vandiemenella viatica. The sequence goes on along the minus strand of JARYHS010005452.1, from coordinate 5,340 downwards.
AGTGAAAAGGAGATAAAGAATGAAAAAAAAAATAACAGCACCTGGGCTTGAACCGAGAACCAGCACTTTGACAGCCCAGCGCGTTACCACTAGGACACCTGGACTCACAGAATCTAGTGCCTCACAAATTATATGACCAAAGAAAAAATATACATATAGATACAACATTCCGTGATTGAATAGTAATCTGTATACAGAATCGAACTGTTGCAAGAGAAGTAATCAGTTAAATGAAAATATTCTAGATGAGACTGGAACATAAATAATTTTTCATTTCGCCTATGTGTGTGTCCAGCTATGAGACACTATTTCTGGTATAGGGAAATTGCTACAGCGCTACTACTAGGCAGAAACATCGTGGCAACATCGCAGAAAGTAAATATGGCAATGCTTACCAGGATAAAGTCTTAACTTTCCTACTTCCTTCGGCAAGGAAGAATACCTTTATAACGCGTAAATAATACACGTAATAATTTAACACGAGCAGCACATTTGGCAAAAGTTTTTGGTGGTTTCAGAATTATCCAACTTACAGCTGGCAATTGAAAATACGGTGGGAATCCATGTTAACAGCATGAGGGCAATACAAAAAGTAACGTCTCCCAAGCATTCATAGATAAAGAAGCAAATTAATTTATTTACAGTTTTAGAGGTTGAACAAATATCTATTTTTCTACATCATTACCATTTCGGAACACACGTTGGTCGTTGCTGTAAATGTCAATGGTTCGAATCCAAGTTCGGCCATGCATATTTGTGGTTTCCAAGGTTTCCCCAAATCACTCCATATGAATACCGGAATAGGTTCTTTACAAGGGCATGACCGAATTCCTTGCCACTACTCCTATCCAACCAATAATCACCTATATGTAGACGAGGCGTAAAATCATAAGAAGAAGAGCTGGCTAAATTTGTTGAGGAGGTCGCAGCTGGCTTGAAATCGATTAACAATACCTTCTCCCTATCCTTATTTTTTTGTTTATTGCTTTACGTTTCATCGATGTTGAAGTTATTAAAGTGGGGAACGGCCATGGCCTTCTATAAGAATCGTCCCAGCATTTGCCTGGAGCCAGAACGTTACCGCTCACACGCCACGCTCGGTCTTCCGGTCTTTAGACATCATCAACCTTACTTTACCGGTAGACTGTGTTTGTTTGAATCCTTGAGAGCTAGGCGATTATGGAGTCGATTATGACGGGTGACAAAAGTTGAGCGTTCCACTTTATACCGGAGACTAAAGAACAATCACGCGAACGGCGACATCCTCATTCGCCAAATGCTTGTATTTATTTATGTTATTCCAAACAAAGAATAACGAAGGTAATTTCACGCCTTGTTAAGTAATGAGTATTTAGCCCCAGTATTTAATAAATCCCAATACTGTAAAGACCATGAAGTAAGAGTGTCAACAACTAACAGCATTGTAGAAAACGGGAAAAACGGTAATTAAAGAACTCCCTGTCTTTAAGCCCGATTCTCAATTAACTTTAATTACTTACACCAGTTATAAAAGAATTTATTTTTGTCCTACGATAATAATCTGGTTGTAAATTTTTTAGTGACAATGGTCGTTTAATTTGTTGCGGTGCTAATATTTAGTTCTGCGCGATTAACTCTCATTTATTTATATAGTGCATAATCATTATCGTCCATCTACAAAGAGAGCAATAATTCCTCTTGTAAATTATTTCTTTCTGATACGCGATGATCGTTCTACTGTGAAATAAATAAATTGGAAACATGTGTGTCGTTTGAAAAGGGACAGATGATATGATTTCGGCGCGGCTTGAAACCCGTGTAGATTTTCGTCAGTTCTGCTGCCGCAAATCTTTCATGCTTACGTCGGCTATTAGTTACGAAACATTGGGTAGTTTCGCAGATGTTTATCTTCTTTCCTGACGCAGTTAGAAAAGAATCATGGATACCTTATACTTATAAGCAATGTGCAGTTTCGGTACGCTTAAAAATAAAATACATGTAAAGATAGATTTCTAAATTTAAAAAAATAAAAATAAATAAGAACTACTTGGATTTGAACTCGGAACCGCTTGCTCAGCAACCCAGAGCGCTAACCATAGGACCACTGCAAGCTCGGTGCTACTTTCCTCGAATAGGCGTATACAACGCAGCGAAGGAAGACTGTTTCATTCAATCCATCTTGGAGAGAGTCACTTCCGAAATAATTTCTTGTTTCTGTATTTTCGTAGTACTAAAAATTCTACCTCATGGAACATGATTATCCCTTGGTTTGTGGACTGACCAGATATATGAGTGAAATATTATCCGAAGGAATTATCAAAATGAGTATAACAATCTTATCGTTATAGTTTTATGCTAATCAACCGTAGTAATATATAGCATTGAGCCTGTTTCCTGCCTCACTTTAATGCAATCTCGTTAATTAGAACTTTTGGGAAACGTTTCAAAATCTGAATTTTGGTAAAGTATTATAGAAATGTAATGGTAGGATGATGAACTGTTCAGCCAATAAGAATCGTCAGTGGGAGGAGCTTAATTCCTACCTGTTGGCCAATTGTTTCCAGCATTGACTTAAGGAAATGAAAAATCTGCAGTATAGATGGCTCTGAATAAAATATCCACCCATGAAATTGCGAGGAGGCGGAGCCAGTATTGCGTTACTGTTGCCCTGGGATGACATTGATGCCAGATTGTGCAAAATAAGCGTGATAGAATTTTTCACCGGCGGCCAGATTTAAAGTCAAAGTGTTGTACATACAACACGGAACAGATTGGTATCGATACTTACGAATTAGTAAATCATTATGGAAATCCAACCTTAAATCTTTTATTGACGGTTGGTATGATTATTCCAGCTTTTATTTTATATACCTTTGACGATAAACCTTCTTTTGTAGCCTATTGTTACGTTGCTTTTAATCTATGTGTCTGATGATGTAAAACCTTGTTTTCATGTTTAATGTCACGTTGCTGTCAGTGTGTGTATAATTTTAGTGGACCCCCAAAACAAACAAAAATCTTCTTACTGGAATCATAAATATTATTTTTAAATGTGCTTTTCTGTGACGAGTTATTTTTCTCCCCTCATACTTAATTTTTGAAATGTAACCTCATTTATAGATTTTAGCTAAGTTTCTCCGCTTTGTTAACATTATTAATTACTAAAGGAATTTTTCGAAATTCAAACCGAAAATGGTAAAATTATGAACAATCAAGGTCATGGGTACGCAGCAGTTCAGAGTCAAGCCGCTATGCTTCGCTGGCGTCGATAATGAGTGATTTCAAACCGCTAGATAGCAGCGCCACATTTATCAGAGACATAATCTGCGTGTGGTTTGTATTAGGTAAACATTTCATCATTTCTAATTGGTTCGTATAGTTGTTGTTAGTGTGCTGCCTCGTACTGTTTCAGCTAACAAACAATTGCTACAAATGAGCCGGATTTCTTTCATCCCACTGCATACCTCCATCCTTGTTATTCGTCGTTTATTATTTGAGAAATTTTCACAAGGCTCACCCTGTTCTCTATTATTATGTTAATTAGTCGTAGATATAGGATACTAGCCTCGTACTCGCGACTTCGTACGCGTGGATTAAGATTATTTTTTTTGCCAGAGTTAAATATAGTAAGTTGTTGGTAACGAAGGATTAGTCCCAAACAATATCGAGTCGGCATAATATGACAGGAAAGCTATCGCTATATCATTCTACCGTCGATCCTGCCTCTTGAAGAGAATTAATTTCCAACATATTTCTGTCACTATTCGATAAGATCTCAAAATTTCGTGACTACAACTGTTAATCATACTGGAAAAAAATATCCTGTGCCCTTCATACAGCTTTCCTTATAAAATTCCATCACAACGATATAGCCCATTTAGTCGTCAAAACGTAACAAAAAGACAGAGACTTACTTCCGTATTTCTAATAATATTACTGTGGTTCACACTCACACACTGACTGTGAACAACACCTGAGGGATCATTATAACGTAAAAAAGTGTACACCTACAACATTGCAAGACTACCTACGATTTGCCTCGCATTGCGCCCCTAACTTTCTAATATCTACAGTTTTAACATTCAATCCGAATAACCTACGACCCAGGCCTGACTCTTACGATGAAAAACAATTTTTAAAATCTGATCCCAGACGGAGATTTCAACCAGAGACCACGACGTTCGTAAGCAAGCTCTTTAGCCACTGAGCTTCCAGCTCACTACACGGAAACCCTGTCTGCAGACGTGCATATCCAACGTGTCTGTCTATCGCCGTATTTCCAAGTTATGAGAATCAATTGCCAAAATATTTCTGTCACCATTCGATAAGGTCTCAAAATTTCGTGTCTACAACTGTTAATCACACTGCAAAATATGACCAGGAAAGCTATCGCTATATCATTCTACCGTTCGATCCTGCCTCTTGAAGAGAATTAATTTCCCAACATATTTCTGTCACTAATTCGATAAGATCTCAAATTTCGTGACTACAACTGTTAATCATACTGGAAAAAATATCCTGTGCCCTTCATACAGATTTCCTTATAAAATTCCATCACAACGATATAGCCAATTGGGAGTCATAACGTATCAAAAAGACAGAGACTTACATCCCTAATTATAACAATATTACTGTGGTTCACACTTACACACTGACTGCGAACAAAACCTGAGGGATCATTATAACGTAAAAAAGTATACACCTACAACTTTGCAAGAATACCTACGATTTGCCTCGCATTGCACCCCTAACTTTATAATATCTACGGTTTAACATTCAATCCGAATAACCTACGGCCCAGGCGTGACTCTTACGATGAAAAACAATTTTTAAAAATCTTATGGCCGACGGAGATTTGAACCGGAGACCACGACGTTAGTAAGCCAGCGCTTTAGCCACTCACCTGCCAGGCCACTACGGGGAATCTCGATACGGAGTCGTCCACATCCCACGTGTCAGTCTACCACCGTATTTTGAAGTTATGAGACAACATGTGTTATTTATACAAATAATTTTTCAACCAAATGTAGCCAGTGTTTTTCTCCTTATTTCAAAGGATAAGTGTGCATAGTTTCATCGAGATCGGATGAAAACTGTGGATTTGTATGAAGAACAAACAAACCAACAAACAAACAAACATACATTCATCTTTATGTATAAAGATTGGCAAAGTGGAATTTTAGAATTCATCACAGACTTACTGGAAGTGAAGTCACGAAACAAGTTTCAGTTACCGATACGTCACGTGATTAATTTTATCGACCAGCCTGAACTGAAACAAAACTGTAATTAGAGAGACAAAATTTAAATTGGCAGCACTGCACGCACAGTGCCTCTGCACGCGGCCATTCGGTTAGCCTA
>JARYHS010005449.1:0-28812 GCA_031002005.1 Vandiemenella viatica | reverse complement strand
GCCACCATAAGACCCTAAACTACAATCATAATGGCTAGGACAATGGAACCAGGATTTGGACCTGAATCCACTGTACGTCCCCTGTACGTCCCCTGTCCAGTTTGGCAGCACTATAAAACAGTGGTGAGGATGGAGGCTAAAGTCATAGAAGTTAGAAAACTCTATCACTACCAAAGCAAGACCACATTCTCTGATATCTTCTGGCATTACAATGCATATGAAGAGTCTGGGAGGCAAATGGAAATATCCATTTATATAATTTATAAGAAATGGATTTTACAGTTTAAATGATTTAATTCTGACATAATTTAAAGTGATACTTCAAAATTTACTTCCCATTGGGTTTATAATGTTTTCAACTGGGATACAATATTTCAAGGAATACAACAGTAATCTGGTAACTGATAATCCATATCCATGCAGGAGAACATGGGGCAGTGAAAGAAAAACTAAGTAAATTGCCTCATTGCTACAATAAGATTCAAAATATCATACAAAAGAAATACCCTGAGACAAGTTTCAAATGTTAAACATTTTCACATCACCAGCTAGTTCAATCATTAAATGATGTGGACTCAGAATTATGAGTGCAGGTAGAGTTTAAGCAGTCTTCTCCAGGTCGAGATCCTCCAACAACCCTGACTATGTTCTTGTCCGATCGGTCTGGTGGTCTTCCTCTCAGTCCCTGATGATCTCTTCGGCATAACTCGAACAATGCTTTTGTCAATCTTTCGTCTTTCACCTGAGCAACGTGGCCAGCCCACTGTCACTTCAAGGAGGTTGTCTTCTCTAAAACGTCTGTGACGCTCATGGCTGAGCTAATGTCAGTTGCTCTCTTTCTGTCTTTTCTAGTTAAACCCACCTTTCCATAGCTTGCCGTGCTGTGCTAAGTTTTTCTTTCACAAATTCATTTAATGTACAGGTCTCACAGATGTAAGTCAACGCAGGAAAAATGCATTGGTTGTAAACTATTTGCTTTAAACTTGTGGGCATATCAGATTCGAAGATAGTGGAATGCCTCCCAAAAGCTTGGTGCGATGGAAAATTTCAGGATTTACATCCCCTCTCATATTTACAAGCTGGCCAAGATAAATGTACTCGCTGACATTTTCTAAAGATATTTTGAATAGTTGTGCATTTCCCTTTGTGGCCCATTTGTTAGACGTAACTTTTGTTTTTGAAAGGTTCATGTTCAGACCAACTGCTTTGCATACAGAGACAGATCCATAACTAAGGAGTTAGTCAATGTCATTAGCACCAAGCGTAATGTCATTGGCGAATCTTAAGTTGTTAAGTCTTCTGCCACCGAAGCTAATTCCTTTTCCACCCATTCTAGTGTTGACATTGCTATCATAAAGACAGCTGAAAATAATTTCAGAGAGATGGAATCATCTTGCTTAACACCTCTTTCAATACAGAAATCTGTAGTTGGTTCCATAATGCTTACAAAGGCTGAGGAGGAGCCATGGATGTTATGGAGCACTCTGGTATAAGCTGTGTCCACACCATGTTCAGCTAATGCTTGCAGAACCACCTTGTAACTTGTTGAATCAAATGCCTTTTCAAAATCTACAAAAGCTATGCTAAGAGGCATCTGTTATTCCTTTACACAGCTGATTAGTTCTCGCAGGGCCAGAACATGGTTGATTGTGCAAAGGCTGCTGCATAAACCTGCTTGCACAATAGGCTGGCCAGAATCAAGGATGGAACTGATTCATTTCAACAAGATTTTTTAAAAACTTTGTACAGAACAGACAGCAAGCATATAGGTCAATCGTTTTTGATGTTTTGAATATTTCCTTTCTTGTGTAGCAGAAAGATTTTAGCTTTATTACATGATAAATGAATTGCAGCATTGTGTAGCAAGGAAGAGAACACTTTCGCCAAGCAACTGACATTTTCCTCACCAGCCAGCATCCGAATATCGACAGAGACCATTACCACCAATGGCTGTTCCTTTTTTCATGCTATCGATAGTATACCCGACTTCAGATGGAAATATATCTGGCACTGTGGATACATTAGAGATCGCAGGATATCAGATATTCCTCTAAACTGCCATATAGGTTACTATAAAAATGTCTTATAAATTCTAGAATTTCTTCTTTGTCAGTAATTCTTCTAGAGTTTTCATCTATTGCTATTATTTGCTTCTTATCAGTTATGCGCTTTCGCTTCACTGACTTTAAACTCGTTTCAGTCTATAAACTCTCCCTTAAGATGTCTTTCATTGTATTTCTTTATATCTGCTCTCATTTTTTTCCCTCACAAAGTTTTACACAACCCAGAATGCAGATTGAATCTTTATTTCCCTCCTCTTTTTTAATAGGACTTTTGAAATATCACTTAATTTGCTCTTCTGGACATTGTTACAGCAGAAGCAGCCAACTTCTTGTGCACTTGTGACTAACACTGCTGCCAGGTTGTAGCATTACCGATACTACAATAACATCTTTGAGGTAGACGTTCCATGCCACGGGCCAGTTAGTACTCTTAAGGAAGTTTCCATAACAACGGGATATACACAGAGAGACTAAGAGATTCCGTAGAGCGGCAGCTAAGGAGAGCTTGTTACAAGAAGTTCGATAATGTATTTAATTTAAAATAAAAGAGTGATTTTAATTGTGTAAAAAAGAGACTAACAACTTAATTATTTGATTAAGCTGTACAAAAGTTATCTTCCGAAATAATATAAACAGAGACAATATAAATACAACACGGCATATTTCTTAATAAATAATAATAAGCAACTGCTAATACAAATCAAATAACCAATTGCTATTTTAAGAAATACGACATGGCGACCGTGACAGGACTTAGGTGCTGCAAGAAAAAAAAAAAAAAAAAAAAAAAAAAAAAAAAAAAAAAAAACTACGTGAATTTATGAATTTGAGGATACAGCAGACAACAACAAGAAAGAAGAGAGCAGAATCCTTGGAATTTGGAAACACGCAGCGCTACTAGCGGCCGAGTGTGAACCAGCAGAGAAGACAACAGCTGAGACGAGTTAAAGTTCGACCGCCAGCCACGAAATACTTAAAGTTAAGTGTTTTCAAGACTCCATTATCTTTATTCTTGTAATAAAAAACTGGGTGATAGGAACAAGGAAGTTGACTGTGACAGAAGCGATGTACGGGTAGGATTAGTTTTACGTTTTTTTGGAGATTAACATAAGCTATCCTTTCGAATTTTCGTGGTTTGCAAATCTTTTCCGGAACCTGTTTTTATTATACAAGCACAATTAAGTGACCATATTAATTTGTTGTTTAAAATATGGAGAGTGGCCAAATCTTTGCTGATAGGGACTCCGTGAGTCAACAAAACATAATAGATGATGATTTCTCGCTACTGGCCCCAGAATTACAATCGACTCGCGTGGAGAACCTTTTACCAACAGAGCAAAGTCACGTAGTATCACAAGAAATAAGTGCACCAGACCCAGAAGTTTCGGTGGGAAATAACGAACATGAATCAGTCACTATAGGTGCATTAAAGAAAATACTGTTTCAATTTGGGTCGCAACTAACAGCACAGCTTACAGATACACAAGCACAACTAACAGCACAACTTACAGCACAATTAAGTGAAGAAATAAAAAACTCGAGAAAGTCTTTAGAGGATCGAATAATTAGATCAGAAACTGATGCACAGGCAAAGTTAGATAAGTATGTAGAAAGGGTTGAAAAACAGTGTACAAGGATAAATGAGGAACTAAGATATGCAATAAGAGATTTATTCAACTAGATTTAGAATTACAAAAGAACGAAGAGAAATTTGACAAGGTATTCAGTGAGATGGAGAATGTAAGGAAATGTGTCAGGCAAGTAAGCATGAAATGCAACGACAACTTAGTGTTGTACATTCAAGGGTCGACGGAATAGAAGGTGAGATATGTAGTAGGCTAAAAGATACTGAACAGCTGAATTACCGTGACAGGGAGAGATTTTTTCAAGAACACACCAATAGAAATAACTTCTCAGAGGGGAGGCAACACCAGAGAGAACCACAAGTGGGTGATGATTATGATAAGGGGAGGAATGGAAGGGAGTTTTCGCAACAAAAGTTCAGGGGCAATGTACGTGGTCTAAGTGGAAGAGGAAAGACAGTAAGAAATTATGTATCACAGAGAATAGTTGATAGGGAGGAAGGTTCAGGTGAAGCTCGTACTAACAGGCAAGAGGACAATAATGTTACAAAAAATTGAAAGTTGCCGAAGTTATGGTCCGGGCGGAGGCAAAGATAGAAAACGGACCCAATCATGAGAATAGTATAATACCAGTTCGAAGTGTTTTTTTTTAATAATCCTTGTGAAGATTTAATAGAAGAAGAATTTCAGAGTGAAGAGCCCTTGCAAAGGAATCACAGATCAAAATTGAAACATTACCAGTTAGTGGCATGTCAGTAGTGACTGCAACGGGAGGAAGGAGTAAATGGATCAGGAAACAAATGTTATTACAAGTAAAAGTGGGAGAACTTGGTTTTGATTTTGGTGTTTTTGTGGTACCTGACCTCACGACTGATTGCATTCTAGGCATGGACTGGTTAAGGCGTTTTAAGGCCATCATGGATTTTGAACATGGATCTCTTGAATTCACAATGCAGGGTAGAAGATTGAAAATACCAATAGAAAATTTTTGGAAAGAGAAACAGGAAACAACTGTCCGTGTCCTAACCTGGGGAAATGTTGCAGGTTTAACAAAGGAATCTAAATTTCATGAGAAACTAGTTAAGTTTGTAGTACGAACTATAAAACCAGATATAGAGGCGAAAGTAGAGGATAAAAGTTTTACAATAGGGAAAGATTGTATTAATGAAGAACATCGAAACATATTAAACAACATACTACATGAATTCAATGATGTGTTTTCTGATACCCGGGTCTTGTGAAAGGTTATGAATGCAACTTTACAGTCAATTGCAAAGACACCTTTTTACGTAAACCATATGTTATACCTGTTGCCAAGAGAAAACAAGTGGAGGAAGAAATTGACAGAATGATTAAATGGAAAGTTATAGAAAGGTCTAATAGCCCGTTTAAACAACCCGCTGGTTAGTTGTTAGTAAAGCTGACCAATCTGTTTCGACTCGTTCTGGATGCAAGAACGTTAAATAAGTTTCTAGTGACGGAGAGGGACCACCCCCCACCGGTGGATGAAATACTGCAAAATCTTGGGGGTAAGAGATTCCTGGACTTCATTAGATCTAACTGCGTCTTATTGGCAGATACCAATAGCAGAAACGTCTCGGAAGTACACGGCTTTCTTATACCAAGGACGGAGTTATCATTTCCGAGTGTTACCTTTTGGTCTCAATAATGCAGTAGCAAACTTCATCCGGGCATTAGACTTAGTCTTAGGAAAAGACTTACTAGACAAAATATATGTGTATGTAGATGATATATTAATTGCGAGTGAGACTATTGGAGAACATTGGCGAACCTTGAGAGATGTATTAACTGCTCTAAGAATGGGTGGTATGACAATAAGACTAAAAAAATGTGTGTTCTTGACTAGTAAAATTGAATTTCTAGGTCACACAGTTACCCCTGCTGGAATCACGCCGAATGCGGAGAATCTTCAGGCAATAAGGAATTTCCCAAGGCCGAAGAACAAAGAACAATTGTTAAGTTTTCTAGGCCTCTGCAACTATTATAGAAAGTACGTTAAAGGGCAAATACTGAATAGTCCACACTTTGAGAGATTAAAAAAGAAAAATGCTCACTGGCATTGGATCCTGAACAATGTGAACGTGACTTTCAAGAAGTAAAAGACACCCTGCTTAGGAAGATAAACTTATATGCTCCAAATTGGAACCCTACCTATATGTGTTGCAGCAGATAGTTTCGGATTATGGTCTTGGATCTGAAATTTTTCAAGAAGTTGGAGAAGGTGAGAATGTAGAGCGAAGACATCTAGCCTTTGCAAGCCGGGTGTTAAACAAGTCAGAACGTAATTACTGTGTCACTCAGAAAGAAGCCTTAGCAATAGTCTGGACATTTCAGAAATTTAGGTATTTGCTACTTGGAAGAAAAATCATAGTTTACACAGACCATAAAGCGCTAACCTTCCTGATGCAATGTAAGCTACTCCATGGTAGATTGACCAGATGGGTTTTGTTATTACAAGAATTTGACTTTGAAATCAAATATATATCAGGCAAGGAAAACAAGGTGGCTGACGCCTTGTCGAGAATACCCCTTGGATTGGATGAAATTGAATCAACACAGTTAGGAATGAAAGACACACACATATACTATATCAAAGGGGTATTAGGGGAAAAGGAGGTGAAACACTGCTTGCAATTCATGAAGGAAGAGCAGGAAAAGGACAGTTTAATAAAAGAAGTTATGGACAAACTACAAGGGAAGGACGTCCATAACAAATTAAAATTGTACTACTTAATGGTCGATGGAGTTTTGTTCAAGAGAAATCATGAAGACAGTGACGAGTGGAAAGTATGGGTGCCTGAAAAGTATGTGACTTATTTCATTCTACAACACCACTTTAGCTACGGTCACTATGGCACTAACAAGTGTTATAAAATTATGAAAGAAACATTGTACTTTCCGAACATGGCTCGACGCATTCAGAAAGTTATTACCAATTGTGAAATATGCCAGCTAGTTAAGGCTGATAATGTCAAGCGCGCTGGAGAAATGCAATGTGTAGTGCCTAATGAACCAAACGAATTAATTGCTTTAGACATTTTTGGTCCACTACCAAGGTCTAGGGGGGGTGTAACCCAAATCTGTGTAATACTGGACGTTTTTTCGAAATATATAAGACTATATCCTCTAAGGAAGGGTATGGCCAAAGCAATTTGCTCAAAGTTGATCAATGACTATATTCCTTGTGTGGGCCAGCCAAGAAAGTTATTAACCGACAATGGACCTCAGTTCCTAAGCAAAGTATGGACTGAATGTTTTAAGAATTTGGATATCGAATTAATTAAAACGTCATTCTACCATCCCCAAGGAAATGCCGTTGAAAGGGTCATGAAAGAAATAGGGCGTTGGTTTCGAACATATTGCTGTAATAACCATAAGAAATGGGCCTATGAACTAAATGCGATAGAAGATGTCATTAACACAATCCCTCACAACTCGACTTCTCTAACACCTTTTGAACTTATGTTTAAGAAAAAACCACCTCGTATTGTATATGAGTATGTTCGATTCCCAAATACTGACTGTGACTATACTGACAAAATTAGAGTAGCCTTGGAAGAATTGAAGAAAAACGCTCAAAGACGAAAGGAAAACCATGATGCATGTATTAAACCAACAATATACAAAATTGGAGATTTAGTACTTGTACAGACACATTATAAATCTTCAGCCTTAGAGAATGAGATTAAGAAGTTTAAATTCTTATATGAAGGGCCATTTGAGGTAATTGGTAGAGACCACAGTAACTCCTACACAATTGCGTACCCAGGAGGGGGTAAAGTTAAAGGAAGGTACAATATCATAGCTCTAAAGCCTTTTAAATGCAGAGCTAGTTTAAGATGAGTGAAAAGATTTAACACTAGTGCAAGGCACAGATGTGTAAAGATAAACTCCATCGTATTGGAATTTCCTATTATTATTAAAGTTGTAGTTAGCATATTATTATTCAGTGCCACAAAACACTTGTAAATAGTACTGATTGTTGTGGCTGCGCACAATTCAACTGTAATGATAGTAAAAGTTTATAACCACTAAGTGGAAGCTGTCACTTACCGATATTGAGGATCTCGATCAGATGTGCAGTCTTCGGCTGTTACCACAGCATACCATTACATAAAAGTTTATTGTCTATTAAGACTTTCTTTTTGTAAATATAGTCTATAGTTTGTAAGGTATACCGGGCATTAGAATGAATAGAATGAGTGGAGAAGAAACGAGGTGTTACTATGATAGAATAAATGTGTAATGAATTAAGAAGTAAAATATCATATAGAGAGGGTACGGGTACAACAACACAGTCAAGACTCAGTTCCTGTAAATAAGGCCACTATCTAGGCATTGCCTTTAAATGATACCGAAAGGTTCGGGATTTGGTTAACACAGGCATAGCTGAGGTCCAGGTAGAACCTTCAAATGACTCTGTTGTTACATCTCTTAGCCTAGATGTGAATATATTCAAGATGAAGTAGAGTGGAGAAAAGTCATTACTTATGGGGAGAAAATAAAGTAATGTATTGAAGAAATAAAATAAAAATGAAGTTGTGATGGTGATGCTAGATTAGCGAGAAACAATGGTGTCCCAGTCGTATTAGCGAGGGTGGATTGTACTGGTCCAGGGACCAAATATGTGATTTAAATAATGGTGCCGGTTATACAACAGTTAAATGGTTCAAAAGGATCGGTCTTATGAAGAATATAATGTACCAAGGGTAGTTAATAGAAATTTTGAATGGTATGCTTGGTAAACAGGCGGAGGCCATGACAGCTAAAGATGATAATAATGAATAATCAAGTAACTGTATTATTTTAAGAAATACGACATGGCTAAAGATGATAATATTGAGTAATAATACTGGAGTATAATATACTTACTGTAATTTTGGTTTTTAAGTGATAAGGACAGTAACTCTGTGTCGAAATGTGTGTTACAGACTATATGCCGTTCCAACCAGTAGCGGCTTATGGAAAACCACCAGAGAAAGTTACCTCAAGACATCAGTCCTCGTGATATGTAAAAATGTGTTATTAGCCAAATGTAGAATATAAGCTCTCCTTACCTAAAAGGTAACATTTACAAAAAGTTTACCATAACCATTTATAATGGAATGGATGTCAAATGGTATGGTAAACTTGGGGGGGGCTGTAGCATTACCGATACTACAATAACATCTTTGAGGTAGACGTTCCATGCCACGGGCCAGTTAGTACTCTTAAGGAGTTTCCATAACAACGGGATATACACAGAGAGAGACTAAGAGATTAGAGCAGCAGCAGCTAAGGAGAGCTTGCTAATGACGAAGTCCGATAATGTATTTAATGAACTATTTAATTTAAAATAAAAGTTGTGATTTATGTTGTGAAGAGTAAAACTAAAAGATTAATTATTTGATTAAGCTGCATAGAAGATATCTTCAGAAATAATATAAAAAGAAACACATCGTAGATACAACACGGAGTATTTCTATCTTCTTAATGAATAAACAAGCAACAGCATATTTAAAGAAATACGACACAGTCTGTTCTGCTTATGCTGCTTCCTTATTCGCTTGAATTTCAGCCTGCACTCCATTACTATCAAATTACGGTCAGAGTCTATGCTTTCTCCTAGACCGAAACTTGCTACAGTATTCCCCTCTTTTCCTTCTTCCACTATCGCATTCCAATCACCCATGATTATTAGATTTTCCTCTCCCTTCACATATTGGATTAATTCTTCAATTTCCGTGAACATTTTTTCTATTTCTTTGTCATCTTCCTGTGACATTGTCATATACACTTGTACTAACGTGGTTGGAGTGGGCTTAGTTTCTAACCTCATCAAAATAATCCTATCACTAAACTGTTCATAATAACTCACCCATTTCCCTACTCTCTAATTTATTACAAATCCTACATCAGTGACTCTATTGACAGCTTGTGTGTTAATTATCCTGTGTTCCCCAGACCAGAAATCCTGTGCGTCCTTCCATTTAATCTTGCTAATCTCAACAACATGTAACTTAGGGTGTTCCATCTTCCTTTTTAGATTTTCTAACCTATCTGCCCTATTCAGACTTCTAACATTCCACACTCCGACTTGTAGAACATTTCTATCTATTCTGATGACTCCTCCTTGAGCAGTCCCCACCCGGAGATCCGATTGGGGGACTATTTTACTTCTGGAATATTTTACCCAGGAAGAAGCCATCATGATATATGTAATTTGAAAGGATTACATGTCATAGGGATACCCTTTGGGTCTTTAATGCAGTGGTTTCCCGTTGCCTCCTGCATTCCCATGCCGTTGATAATTTCTGATTCATCCACCTTTAGGGGCCGTTTCCAATCCCAAGGGCAAGAGGGTGCCCTTGACCACTCCCCGCTCTTCCGCCCTCCTTTTAGAGACCATTGGCAAGCAGTGGGTGACTCCTTATACTGGGAATCCTTCAGTCACCATAGCCTCGTCTGTGCAAAGAGGGTGCACCTCGTGAAGGAGAGGTTGACATTTGGTTGGAAAAGGCCATTATAGTCTCTCCCAAACCCTTACACCCATATTAGATTATACTATTACACAATTTCTCAGCTATTGCAAGTTATGAGTTTGCTCATGGACACACAGGTTGTGACTGGTAAAACATGCAAAGGATATCTGAAGGATGCAAAGAAGAATTTACTTGCATCTTAAAGGAGTATCAATTAAAATAATCTCTAGAAACATTAGCCCCTCTGAAACCTGCTCATGGATATTAACACTTCTACCATTCAACCATCTCAAGATTTTCAATCTCATAAAAATTCTCAGAATATCTGGCAAAACAGATTTTCAAGCAGGAAAATTAATTTTCTTATATTTGAACAATATTTAATCACTAAATTTATGTATTAAATTATGTTACCAGGCCAATGAAAAAAATATATATATAAAATGGCTTGGAAGTAGATAAATACTGTCCAATTTCCTCAAAAGACATTTATTTTTAATTTACCTGTATGTCTAAGTACTGCAATAATGCAAGTTGTTGCATCATCTGAACCCATAACAGTTATGTTATCTGAAAAAAAAATACATTAATGACTATTCAATTTCATATTTAATAAGGATTTACAAAAGATTCTTTGAAAATTTCAATATTACACAGTTTCGAAATTTGTGAAATTTTTGGGTCCAGCAGTAGACTCGTGTAATTATGGTTATCTGGTTAGTAGGTTGGGAATAAGTATACCAAAATTGGTGGTATGAACACATAAATAATAGTCAAAGAAAAAGCCTTCACGTGCAGTGGCATGTTTAATAAGATGATCAGTATTTTGAGTTCATCCCAACAGGTACATTTCATACTGGTGAATTATTGACTTATAGATCAACCTGGGATCTGCCTCATAGCTCAGTGGTTAAGATGCTTGCTTTCAACAGTTCACTGCTCTGTTCCAAGGTTCAGGCCCCCATTGGAGCAGAAATTATTAAGTTGTGTTTGATCATATGAACTATGCCTGGGCATTCCATGGTTTGGATTCCACATTAAAATCTACGTCTCAGAGGAAAGGTACTGGCCATACCACCCCACTGTCACAATGGCTTACTACGCCTCCTTTGGGTTGTTGCCTATTATTTTTTAGATCTATATATGAAGCAGGAAAAATTTGGAAGGTAACTGGTAAATTACGAGGGTTGTCCGTAAAATAAGGTTCCAAATGATATTTAACAATGAAAAACAAGTTTATTTGCTTTGCATTACACATTTTTGGAAAGTTTAGGAAAGAGAAGGTGATCACTTGGGGCTATGTCTGGGTTGTATGGTGGGTTTGTGACAATATCACATCCAAATCGGTTGTTACAAAGGCGGTGTGAGGACAAGTGTTTCGTGATGGAAACACACTCCCCTAGTGAGCATGCCCCTCCTCTTGTTTTGAATTGCACAGCACAAGTTCTTTAATGTTGCACAGTAGCAGTCAGCATTGATTGTTGTACCAGCAGACATGAATTTGCACAACAATAACCCCTTCCTGTCCCAAAACACGCTCGCCATCACTTTGCCGCCAGACAGTGTTTGTTTGAACTTCCACGGCTTCGGCGACTTTAGATGTTTCCACTGACATAATTGTTCCTTCATTTTTGGCGTTGTGTAGTTAACCCAGGTCTTGTCTCCAGTAACAATTGAATCCAAGAAATCTTCAACATCAATTTCACAGGTTTGAAGAAATTCGTGGACCACTTTAACACGTTGCCGTTTATGGTCTTTCTTTGGACCCATCTTGCACAAACTTTGGCATACTCTAACTGGTCTGTAAAAATTTTGTCAATGGTAGTCTTGCTGACATCAGGAATCATCTCACAGAGATCCTGAAACATCACCATTCAATCTTTCACCATTTCTTCTTCCACTTTAGCAATTGTTTTGTCTGAAACCGATGGCCGACCGGAACGCTGTTTGTGATGGACATTTGCACATCTGTCTCTGAATTCTCTGCACCATTTTTATATGTTTTGTATGTTCATACACTTTTCTCTGTAGACTTCCCACAATTGGGAATGAATGTTCTCTGGCACACAAAAGTGAATTACAAAGCGTAATTTGCACTTGGTGCGCAGAGCGAGTGGGAGTTCTATCTCTAACTGCTGCTCAGCCAAAACTGAACGTCGCAGAAAGGTCGCCAGGCTGGGGATTGGGAGAGGGCTACATGCCAGTGTACCAAGATCCTTCCAGTGTTGCCAGATCCTACCAGTGTTGCCGGATCGTGACTGCAGCGTTTTGGGAACCTTATTTTATGGGCAACCCTCATATATGTGAAGATTCACACAGGGCATTGCCATTTGATAGGAGTGCTTTTTCCATCATAAGGCCAAACAATCGGAAGCAGGATGTATTTTACATTCTTACATATAATTTGTTTCAAGGGTGGAGACTGTGAATTGTCTCAATTGGATAGGGACACTGGTATTTATTGAACTTATCTGAGGCTGATAGTTCTACCAAAGTATATTCTAGCCTGAGTAGGGAAGATTTTGAAAATAAGGACACTCATTTCTCAGCAGAACTGGAGAATATCATGGCCTAATGATTTCCATCAATCCTGCAGAACTAAAACCTCCAAATCCAAAGCTGAAAAAAAAATTCAAATTAGATTTATGCAGCTTTTCTCCTATCACAGATTTGATTCTCACAAGTAATATAGCAGATTAAAATGGAAATTTTTAATAAATTTCAAATGATTTATTTTCTGCTTTAACTGTAAGATTTGAACAGCACCATATGAAACTTACTGTCAGATGGCACAGTAGCAGCTAATTCCCTCTGGTGAACATACAGCAATCCTGTAGGCTCCACAGTCTTACATGGTACTTCCGAAAACTTTTTTCCCGATTCACGGTAGGCTGGGTGAGCCTCTAATAAAGTTGATAAATCAGATGGAACCTTCTGCTGTGCATCTTCACTAATAACCACCATCCTACTTTGTTCAGGACTTAAACATCATTTCAAAGATGCCTTTTAACTCACAGTACCTGTAAAATGAAAAGAAAAAGATTAGCTTTAAGAATGAGATGAAGATATAATACTACAATCCAAAACATTTATATTATACATATATGATTATTTTATATTATATCTATATAAATAAAAATGAAATGCTGTTCGTTGGTAACCACATCACATGAGAACGGCTGGACTGATTTTGCCATTTTTTAAAAAAATGTTAATAATAGTCCGAATAAGGTTTTTGAATAAGAAAATTTGGAAAAGTTGCCCAGAAAATTGAAAAATTTTCTCTATGGACCGATTTTGTTAGTTTTTTAAATTTTTTATGATAGTCCAAATAAGGTTTTTAGAGAAAGAAAAATTGGAAAAGTTGCTCAGCAATTCTGAAATTTGGGAAACTGAAAGTGCTTTTTTTCTATTGGATTTTTGTGTGAACTCAAGGTCATAACTCATGATTCGAACAATGGGTATGCATAAGTCTTTTTTTGTTTTGTTCGTTATGGTTCTGGGATGGAGATGATTAAATATTTTCTATTAAAAAAAAATTGGAAGATCTGGAGTTAAATCTGTAACAAAAACATTAAAGCCTAAATTAAAATAAATTTGCCTTTGTTTTTATTTTTGTGTTGTTTCACTATCTTTTCAACAAATGTAGTTATTTTATTTCTATATTAACTAAGGACATGTGCTTGATGATACCCCTTTTAATCTTGACAGTGCCCAATCGCCTGAAGCACGACGCATTTAATCATGGAAAACAATATGATTGTGATGCACTGAGAGAATCAGTTCAAACAAATGTTCAATTGTTGATTTGGTGACAAAAATATGCTCATGAAAATTGTGAATGATGAAACTAGATGGATTTTCTTCTGGTATGCTTCTGGTGGAACTGGAAAAACATTTATGATCTCATTGATTTTGGCAGAACGAAATTGCACTTGCACTTGTTTCATCAGGAATTACAGCTATGTCGCTGGAAGGCAGTCAAACACCCCACTCAGCATACAAGTTTCAATTGAATATATCGCGTGCCAGCCAGTGAATTGCGCTAAGCCAGTGACCCAATTACATCAATCACTGTTTTAACGCATGTTTACCCCAGTCAGCGCGAGGTAATGTATATAAGCCCTTCGCTGGGGGGGTACAGGGAGAAAACGCTCAACCCACGGAATTAGTGCACTCCACTGGACTGCGCTGGCTGGCTGGCGGCTCCTCACCACTCACAAAGTAGCTGACTTATTATATTTCTTCTATCTTCGGCCTTAAAGATAGCTCAAGTTGCTCAGCTGCATAAAGGTTGTGTCTGGAGGCTGTCAATAAACTTCTAAGACTCTCAATTGTGGGACTTAGTCTGCCTAACCGCCCCCCTCCCGTTCTGAAATTGTCTAACCCAAAGGTTCTAGCACCGCTCGGCAATACCCGGGGTTAGCTATAGCCACTGTAGAGGCATTGCCCGGAGTTCTAAGAGAACCGGGAACGCAACAAATATGCAAATCAATGAAACCCCAGCATGCAACCTTTCAAAGAACTGTGTGATGCTCAAAGATCTGCAACACTGCAAATTGACCATTTCAGATGAATGTATGGTGCCACACAAAAAGTCTGTTGAGGCATTAGACTGAACAATGCAAGATCTGTGAAACAATCAAAAATGGTTTAGTGGTGTGATGATCGAAATGTAAATAAACAGCTTGAGATTCACCAAGATTTCAAATTTAATGAAACAAAATAAATCATTTAATTAACATGAAATTCTGACTTAATTTAATTGTGCAATAAAGTTTGGAACAAAACCACAGGGTTTCAAGTCGATCACATTCCAAGTACATCACACATTTCCAATTTTTCAGTGGTGTACTTGGGGGCAGCCCTAGCAGGTTTGTCAGGTGGTGCGAGATCTCATTGTGACGCCAAAATGTGCAAGTTCTTAATCGTGATTCATTCTTTTTTTATGGTTCTACACCTCATCAACATCGAGGTCATTAGAGGCAGGAAAGGACTGGGGACAAAGAACGGGAAGGAATTCGGCCATGGCCATTTGAAGGAAACATCCCGGCATTTGCCTGGAGTGATTTGGGGAAACCATGGAAAACCCAAATTAGGATGCCTAGACGGGGATTCAAACCGCCGTCCTCCCGAATGAGAGGCCAGAGCATTAACCACTCACCCACCATGCTCGGTTTCGTGATTAAGGTGTCCATATAAACAGGTTAAGATAACATACATTTTTTTACATCCTACTAATATTATAAAAGTAGAAGTTTGCTTGGATGTTTGTTACTGTTTCAAGTCGAAACGGCTGAATGGTTTGGCATAAAATTTGGAATAATTTACTTGCTATTATCTTTTATTCTCAGTTCAGTGGGACTCGAATACATATATGTATGCGATATGGATTTCACTCAAGCAAAGCCATGGGCAAAAGATAGTATTTATATATTAATAATTACTCAAACCTCAGAAAGATTAGTACAGTATAGGATAGCAGCAGTATGAATGAGAAACAACAACAATAAAAAGAAACACTATATGTTTGAAAGGTTTATTTAAGCTACTATGGAGTACACAATGCTTATATTACATACAGGTCAAATTCACCTAGTTTTTAATAAGTTTTTTTAACAAACAAATGAGGAAATTAAATTGTAACTAAAAGGCCTATATTTCCACCTTCCTTGCTTTTGCCCTTGGGCAATATTATTTCCTGTAGATAAAATTGCGAGATCTGACAGTTTACCTTGAGTCAGAGTTTACCGTAAATATGTTCTGATAAGTTTACATTTATTGGATCTTCGTTCTCCTATAGCATCAATTACAGGTATGCACTATGGTTAACAAAATTCGAAGAGCTTGTCCACACATTCGGAAATATAACCTACCAACCATGTTATTTCAGAAGTTGAACTTTTAGTGGTTCTCCTGATTCAAGTCTTATCAACAATATTTTCAGTTAGAAAGTTTCTCAACCAATTCAAAACCAGATATGTCACATTTTTCTCCATCAATTAAAATTATTCTAAATCTGCAAAGGATTATTCCAATTCTGACTTTTCAGTAATTGTTTTGGTAATGTGTAAGAATGACATTGTATCATTAAATTTGGATAGTAGCTAAATTATTCATTGTAAAAAATTCTTCTGGATGTGTTGCTGTCTCATCTACAGTCTCATACTCAAAAAATCTTTACTTTCTTCGGGATCTGACTGGCTTAGGATATGTCACAGTCTGAGAGGCAATTTCCATAGCTGTTATCAGAGCAGACAAATAACTCTGGTTCTCTTTCTCAAATTATGAGCAGTTTTCCAAAAAATTGTAAAGCGTTTCATAAATCCATTTTCAGTCTGCAGAGCCTTCTTTCAATATTTGCTTGAAACAGTGTATTAAACCAAGTCATTATTTTAACTATGAAGACAAATTGCTCAGGGACAATGCATCTGTTGTTGCTACTGAATAATTCATTTCCAGAAGGTCATCACGAAGTGAAGAGCAGTGATAACGAACTGCAGCGAGACTAGAAACTCTACAAACGAGTTACGCCAATTGTTTTGGCGCTATTTCTTCCAAGTGCTTTGATATCACTTCCCATCGCTTTGTTGATCGAGAGAATAGAATACATTTTCTTTAACGAAACCCAACACGGAGACCGATTTAACCTATGTTTTGGCGGCACATGTTACTGCCAAATTTAATAATAACCACATGTATTAAAAAATTCTTGAAGATATTGATTCAGAATTCTACTTTGGACACCTTTGTTTACTCCTATCATATTGGATTCAGTGTCATATCTTTGGCCTGGACAATTGCTCATATCCAAATCGAACTATTGCAAAGTATCATCGATAAATAGTTAGTGAGTCCAGCTCCCAGATCCCAAAAAGTCACTTACCGGCTTGTAAGCATCAAAATACTCATACACTTGGATTTTGTTTTCATTAGTGTCAACAAAAGCAATGTTAAAGATAATTGTTCAACGTGACAGACATCAGGAGTTCAATTCAGTATGACGGTAAAAGTATTCAGATCACATATCCATAGCCAAAATCTTATTACGAACTTCATCCGTTTTGAATACATTTGTCAAAATAATAGACATTAGCAGAGGCGTAGCTACCATAGGGCTAGGCGGTGCAGTGCACCAGGGCCCCTTTCCCTCAGGGGACCCCCAAGCATACCTCAGGGGGTCCACAAGTGCACCTCTGGGGGCCCCCAAGCGAAGTTCAGAGGGCCCACGGGCCTTCACGATTTTTTTAGCTTTACCGTCGTCCAAGGGGGACCCCTGAGACACAGGGAGCACCTCACTAAGGGCCCTCGCTGCTCAGGGGGTCCCCAACCACTGCTCAGGGAGCCTCAAGTGCAACTCAGGGGCTCCAGCATTCTAAAGGGGCCCCCAGCCTTCTAAGTGGGCTCCTACCAGCAACACAAACTAAAAAAAGGTCGCCCATCTGGCCTGAGGGCGCAAAATAATTTTTTTTACCGGGGCCCTTGTCGACCTAGCTACGCCACTGGACATTAGTCTCCTTATTAGCGATATGGCGGAGATACTCCATCATGGCAGGGTACCATTTTCCTAGCAGTTGTAATATACCCAGGAAGTTAACCATTATTAGAAGTATTTAGTGTATAGATCCAAAGCTTCCTTGCATGGTATAAAGAATACTTTGGACATCATTCATTCGAGAATAGCAAACCACTGTGATTTTTAGTCTTTTATTTGTATTTGCAAATGCTTGTCTGTTACATTGAACTTCTTAAATTGTATCAGCATTTCTATCCAACTGAGCATGGTGTGCTGGAGTTTTGAGATGCTTTGATAAGTATCTGCAATCATCATATCCATCTTTTCCCAAATAAGTGAGAGATCTTCTGTTGAATTAATAACAGTAAAAACAAAATACTTTATCTGCCATCTTCTTTTATAAGTTTCTCCATTTGGCATTACTCTTCGAAAATTCGTATTTGAAAAATGACATTGAAGATTTTTTGTTGGATTTTTTGTTTGTTGATTGGATAATTATTTCATCTCTGGCTGCAGAGTCAATGAGTGACCATTTTGAATTATCATCACAAATTGTACTTTGAAAAGATGATAGTAGTGGTATGCCTGGTATACCCCATTCCGTAATATTTTGAACTGCAGGCGATGTTCCAGACATAGCTAAATCTTCTAGTACATGTTGCTATTTATAACCATGAGCCTGGTCTGAAGAACTTCTGTTAGATAAGTTTTCTTCCATCGCATGTTGAACTAGTTCTGGCGACGATGATTCAAACGACTTCTCAACTCTAAAAAATATTGAAGCCTTGAGGTTTCATCTTGGTTTTACTTTCATTTTTAATTTGTGTGTCAAATAGTGTGTATTTTTTGTTTTGTTTTAACTAGTGGCATGTAGGCCGAATCATACCCCATGCACATGCCTCCGCATGCAAATGAAATCCAAGACTACAGCAGAAAAGGCAGGAAACAAATGAGGGAGGCACGACGCGGCACGGCACCGGACAGTGCTGATAATGGGACGAGTTGTGATTTTCTTGATTCGAGTAACTCAAGCTTTCTCGAGTTGACTTGATTCTATGACGGCATAAGACTATGCATTAAGCTAAGCTTTACATTTATAAATTCTTCTGGCTAATAAGTGTGTTAATATAATATGTGAACAGCAAGCTGGGTTACTATGGTTTTTATTTTTCATATGACGTTGCCCGGTGCAGTCGCACCGCTCGGACCGCCCTAGAGTCGCCCCTGGGTGTACTGCCGATAGAAGTCATCTCGCAAATAAAATTTTGTTCCAGCCGCTCACTACCTTACAATCAAATCAAAACTTCCTTACGCCTTTTAAGTCTGAAATCAATTGATAATTTACTGTCTTGTACTCTCTTTCTTTCCAAAACATCCATCAATATTTAACCTGGACTCATCCCTACTACGTGAGTATCCATGTAGCTCCATTTTGTTTTCTATTCTCAGACTACTGTAAATTACATAAGGAGATAATTAAATGAAGGAAATAAATATTCACATGCTGTTGTGTGTTCTGTACCCCATTTTAACTGAGAATGATATGGATAAAAAATTCCAAAATAACCCTACTCTTTCTAATCCATTCAGTCACAAAGAAGTTGAGAAAGCCACCAAATTGGTAGAAAAGAGGAAGGCAGCAGGATTAGATGGCGTTTTTCCAGAACTCATAAGATATCTTGGAAAGCATGGATGAACATGGCTCAAGAACTTCTTCAACGATATACTGGACACTGGAATCATCCCCCAAGAATTCAAGATGGCTCACTTTTTTTTATTATTGTTTAACACCTCGTCAATGGCTAAGGTCATTAGAGGCGGGATGGGACTTGGGACAAGGAATGGGAAGGAATTTGGCCACAGCCTTTTTGAAGGCAGCATCCCGGCATTCGCCTAGAATGATTTGTGGAAACCATGGAAAACCCAAATCTGGATGCCTGGACGGGGATTCGAACCCACGTCCTCCGGAATGCGAGGCCAGAAGGTTAACCGTTCACCCACCACAAATAGTAAGATGGCTCACACCTTGGCGATCATCAGGCAAGCCAGAAGATCATGCTTTAAGCCATCGACCCATTGCTCTACTCAGTGTTTGCTATAAGCTTCTAGAATCCCTCATTCTTAACCATATTCAAGGAATAATAAATAACGTAACACCAACATACCAGGCAGGTTTCAGACTAAAACAGAGCTGTTGTGACCAAGTATTAGCACTGACATATTGAGGCTGGATTTAATAAGAAGTTAAAGACATCAGTAGCTTTTATCGATCTAACAACAGCATATGGTATGGTTTGGCTGAATGGATTTCTACTTCAACTTAAAAAACATATACCCTGCCACAAACTAACATCACTCCTGAAGAAAATGCTGACCAACTGATATTTCAAGGTACAGTTGGGCAAAAGACAAGTAAGTCATTTACAGTAAATGAAAACAGAAGTATGTGCATTCCACTTCAGTAATAGAATAGCACATCAGCAGCTCAAAGTGAACTTCTGCCACCAGAGAGTGAAACATAATTTCTATCCTAAATATCTTGGCATCACCTTAGACCATTCCTTAACATTCAACAAACACCTGGAAAACACAAGACAGAAACTTAAAACACAGAACAACGTCATGAAGAAGCTAGCGGATACTTCGTGTGGAGCTAATGCAGACCCACTATGAACAACCGCTTTCATCATGTTGATGAGTACTGTGTTCCAGTGTGAGATTGTAGTGCTCACACTGTATATCTGAATGAGTGTATGATACTAATAACAGTCACACTGAAATCCACCATAGTCCCCTGGTTATATTTCATCAACAAAATACCACCTCCAGCGGTAAGACGCCAAGAAACAACAGCACGTGAATGGATAAAGCTGCTTCATCCTGACCATCCACAGGATCTCCCAATCCATGAGGACCTAAATGACCCACCCCCCATTTGTCTTAAATCCAGGAATCCAGAATGGCAAGATATGTTTGACTTTGATGTCAAGGAAAAATGGCAACAAAGCCGGAACTCTGCATCTGCAAAACATCCAGATATTAAAGATCTCACAACTGGACTTCTGGGATTCCGCCTGAAGAGAGACCAGTGGGTCAAACTAAATCACCTAAGAACAAGCCACACCAAATGCAACGCCACACTGTGTAAGTGGGGTCTTCAGGATTCTCCTGCCTGTGACTGCAGGGCTCCTTCCCAGAACGTGGAGCATATCACCAAGGAATGCCCTCTGAGGAAGTATGATGGACCATTTCAAGACATTTTCAGTGCTACAACTTCCTTCATAGTATGGCTTCAACAACTGGAGTTTTTGAATGCTATCAATGTTCTTTTCATTGTATATATTGATATGTATTACATTAGTTGCTAGGCCATAAAATAAATAAATACTGTGAAAAATAAAATGATTGGAAAGCTACGTGGTCTTGCTCAGAATCCCCTCCCCCCCCCCCTTTCCCCCACGTAGTGCAGCATAGCATTCTAACCAACCCCTAGCCCCTAGACATAGCCACGTAGTTTATGGGCGCACCCTAAATGCTTTGTACATGCCCACAATTCTCTTCACTGACCTTGTGTCCTGCAATGGCTCCCAACCCAAATTTTTTATCATTTCAGCTACTGCCGGATCCTTTGGTAATTTACGCATACGAATATAACTAGCCTCGTCTGAAACTCCTCCTACTCCAGTATTTGATGCCCATTTACTGGGTCCTGTATTATACCAAGGCATGACAGAAGTTTTGTAACCCATCTCTCTAACTTCCCTGGTATATCCTCTCATTATCCTCTCTTACAAAAGCAATACTCTGAATCCCTTACTTTCAACCATCCCAATCTGCCTTGCCCAGTTACTTTACTGTCAACCTATAGTGCTGGGTATTTAATTTTATTCCTTCAACAAGCAGTTCCCCTTTCATTAAATAATAACTTTTATTTTCCTATCTAGCTTAATTTTTTGTCACTTATCTTAATTCCATGCTTATCCACCCTATCGGAATTTTAGAACTCTTTGCATTTTTATCACAATTCTCTCTCAATGTAATCTTATTGTAAAGGATTATGTTACCTGCAAACAGCCTAACATCCAATAATAGATCAACAATGGAATCATCAGTAAAATAATGAAAAATAATGTTCCCAATACACTACCCAGCTGAATATAGCCTGTCCTCTCATCCACTCGCCCTTGATATTCCATTACTCATTTTGTTTGCTTCCTACCTTCTAACAATTCCTATATCCAGCAAGATACATCTTTGTTCATCACAGCTACTCTATAGTTAAATCTTTCAAATGCTATGAAAGCTCCAGATAAAACAGGGTAGCCTTCTGTTTTTCCTCCAAATCATGTTTTATTTCTTCTTTCTGTATCACATAACCCTTCTTCTTTTTCATATTTTTATTTCTGTTGTTACTGTTTATTACTTCCACCGTTCTTCTAGAGAGACATTATTCTATGTTTTTCCATTCTGCTTCTAATATCTTCTTGGGTTGGATTTTCTGAAAGGTATTTTGTCAGTATTCTTTGGTGGTGGTTAAAAAAGTCTTCCTACAATAATCCAAGTTTTCACATTTAAGATTATTTCATTGCTTTTCTCTTGAAACATTTTCACCCCTTGGCATCTCTATGACACTAGTTTTCAATAGTTATTGTACACGATTGTTTATACTGAACTACAAATAATGATAAATGCCACACAACACTATCTTTTAAACCAAAAGGAGGAAATCCGTCTATTTCCAAATTAGAAACACTTCTAGAGATAAAAGATATGTACATTTTAAAATACACACTTTAAGGTATTGTATGCAGGGATGGAAAAAAAATCATGATTTTTTTCATTAAAATAAAATAAAAAAACTTTGATTTTTTTTTTTTTTTTTGAAAAATCAAATTAATCATTAATTTCATATTTTAAAACTCTCCATAATTCAACTATTATCTGTGCAAAACGAAACTAACCTGTAGATTACTCAGACAAGCAGATTCCTCTTTTTGTTTAAACAGGTGCTGCCTAAGAAACGTGCTTTTACAAGTTAGTTAGCTTGTTAGGCTATAAAATTACGTAAAAATGTCTGGTTGATAATATAAAGATCCCATTTGAAATTTTTTATAGAAATGAATAGTTTATGAAATACTGGATGCAGAGCTGTTTGTAAGAAAAGTTAAAAAGAAGTGCAGGGTCTTATTGGAAGAATTAAAAGTCATAATGTGGTATGTAAAAATGAAAAATCGGATGTTATTGAAGTAGGTAAGTACTTTTGATGATATTTCTAATAATGTTCCTATGAGAACTAGTCTCAGCATTCTATCTAATTTAGCAGTGAAAAATTAATAGTGAAGAAAAAGACTTAAAAATTAAATCATTTAATTAAATTTTGTTTTCACTAATCGATTGCTTTAGAACTAAACTTTATATATTTATATTTCAGCCAGTCACCACTACCTAGTGCAGACCACTGATGTTTGTGTAGCAGTAGTATGGAGTTTCCCATCATGCATTATGTTGACCAAATGCCGGTTTCTGTGGGAGTGTGGGAGATATGGTCTTTGAAAGTGGTCAATCTGGGACATTATCATATTTTGACCAAAAACATGTGTGTCCCTACATTTTTCTTTGATGGAACAACTACATAGCACAGACCACTGGAGTTTGTGTGTGGTAGTAGCATTGAGTCTTCCATCATGCACTATGTTGGTAGCCATGGGGGTGTGGGAGTGATTGAAAGTGATCAACCTGAGGCACTTTCGACCAAAGATGTGTGTTTCACTTTTCAGCCAAAACTACATAGTGCAGACCACTGGTGTTTGTGTGTGATAGTAGCATGGAGTCACCGATCATGCACAATGTTGGCCAAATGTTGGTTGCTTTGGGGGTGTGGAAGATATGGTGGTTGAAACTGGTCAATCAGGGACATTTTTGTATTTCGACCAAAGATCCATGTGTCCGGATATTTCACCTTGCTGCTACAACTACATAGTGAAGACCACTGGTGTTTGTATGTGGTAGTGGCCTCGAGTCTCCCATCATGCACTATGGTAGTTAGATGTCAGTAGTTATAGGGATGATAGAAAGTGGTCGATCTAGTGCATTTTCCTATTTCACCAAAGTCATGTGTGTCCCTATACTTCACCTTGCAGCCAGAACTACCAAGGGCAGACCACTGGCATTTGTGTGTGATAATAGTGTGGTGGACCCTTTTGGGGGTTGTTCCGCGCCACGGGTTTGTCAGGATGGTGTGTCCAATGGGGAGTGAACTTACTTGTGGCTGTATCTAGTACCTCTCTTCTCGCAGATCGGGGCAGCCGTCAGTTACTGGACCGCCGATAGTCTGCTGCCTGCTTGCTAGAATAATTGCTTTCTCTGACACCATGCCCTGAGGCGAGCAAACAGGAGAGGGAATACTTTGACTACTGAAATTATTAATGAATTGGTAGACAGTCTACTGCAAGTTTATTGCCGTAGAAGTTGCGATACATGGCAAGTAATCGCCGAAAGCCACAGTCCACTCCGTTAACGGTTTGCAGAAAAGCACTTAGCGATTAGACGACGAGCGGATAGCTGGCTGGGTCGGCAAGTCGATGCCCGAGGCGCGTACGATCAGCTCTGGTCTCCAAGTGACCGCTCCTTGCTATATTACTTAAAATGAAGGCTCGGTTGACCTGCTTAGCGGGGCGGCAATAACCTGTCGGACATCGCACCCACTACCAAGCGAATTGCACATTCCTGAAGTGGCGATGCCCGCGCGGCCCCAGTACGTGGCAAAATCGCCTCTGTCATCAGGTCAACGGCTGGCTGGCGACTTTTGTCGCTCGAACAAATTCCTGTACTTTAGTAATAGTTACTATAATTCATTACGCCTCTGACAATAGTCTGGAATTTTCCATCATGCACTATAGTGATTGAATGTTGGTAGTTGTTGGGGTGTGGTAGATACGGTGGTTGAAAGTGGTCAACCTGATATAAAAATAGGCATGTGTGTCTCTATATCTCACTCTGCAGCCAAAACCACCTAGCACAGTCCACTGGTTTTTGTGTGTAGTAATAGCCTCAAGTCTCCCATTGTGCACTTTGGTAATCGAATGTTGGTAGCTGTAGATGTGAGTTATGGTGGTTGAAATTGGTCGACGAAGGGCATTTCTATATTTCAATGAAAAATGTGTGTGTCCATATTTTTCACTTTCCAGCCACAACTACCTAATGCAGACCACTGGTGTTTGTGTGTGGTAGTAGCCTTAAGTATCTCATCATGCACTATGGTTATTACATGTCAGAAGCTGTGACGATGTGGGAGATATAGTGGTTGAAAATGGTAGACCGAGGTTTTTGTTATTCCGACCAAAGACATGTCTGTCTCTATATTTCACTTTGCAAACACAACTACATAGCACAGATCACTGGTTTGCCTGTAGTAGTAGCCTTGAGTTTCCCATTGTGCACTATGGTGGTTGCAAGTCAATAGCTGTCCGAGTGTGGAATATATAGTGTTTTAAAGTGGCCTATCTAAGGCATTTTCCTATATTGACCAAAAACATGTGTGTCCTTATATTTAACTTTGCAGAATTTTTTTTTTTTTTTTTTGCACAGATCGTTTGGGTTTGTGTGTTGTATTAGCTTTGGGTCTTCCATTGTGCAGCATGGTGGTTGCATGTCGGTAGCTATCGATCAAAATTCTTTACAAACATGAACAAAGTTGTGGGCACCAGCTAGTTACTATTTAAAAACTTTATGTAGAGACATCTTCCCTATTCATGCATAAGCACCTGTCATCGCCAGCCACCCCATGATTAATTCCTGATAAAAATACGTAAATATGTTTTTCGTATGACAACTAGGCTCTCCTTTCTGGATGACAATTGCGTACCACCTCCATTTAAAAGAATAATGTGGAAACTTGAACTCATTTTGAGTAAAAACTTCAAAATATAACAAAGAAGAATTAGATAAACAAATAGCAACAGCCATATTTTCTTCTAACTGCGGGGAAATTGCCACCGGATCATGCGCTCCATTGCAATTTAATTTGATTTAATTTAATTTAATTTAAGATCTGTAGAATATGCTCTTGTTAGAAAAGCTGTATCTTTCCATTTGTCTATTGATGGTTGATCAAATGTTTGCAATACGTCTGGCTCCTAATTAAGCAATCAAATTTCTGTCTGGCAAGTATATATTACATTCATTGATTACAGAAATAAATCATATTAAAATAGTCAGAAATTTTTTAAATTGTATCTGGCGCGATGTAAGCAATAATAAAAGTCTGGCAAATATAAAATTATGTTGCTAAGAATACACAGAAAATTACAAAAAAAAAGAAAAGATAATTCGTCTTAAAATGATTTCAAAATGTATAGTTTTACCTGTACGGAAGGGATGCGCACAGATAAACGCGACTGCATTCCTACCCAACGTCAACAAGGGGGAAAAAAAATCATAAAAACAGCCAATAAGAGAAAAATAGCATAAAAACGGCTGACCTAAAATTCTTTCTCGGAAACGATGTTAGCCCTTATACAATAATGCTGGTATCAGGAAAAATGTGAATGTGAACTTCTCAGTTATGGTCTCCTATATAAAGATTGCTGATTACCACAACAAGATTCACTCATTCTAAAATTCATGAAGTCTTCAATATTCATGACCCGAGATAATATTTTAAATAAAAACAAAAGTTTACTTTCTTGAAGAATTTATAAGCTTAGTTATACAAATTCCCCAAACCTATCAGCGAAATCTTGTCCCTGAATGACTTACACGTCCAACTGATTTTCAAAATTTTTGTATCAACTAAAACTGCCTTGTGGTGAAAATAGATAAATAATAAAACGTATTATCAGCGAGCAAACTGACGCGGAATAGACCAACTACCAAAATCCCGGAAATCGGCTGCTACGCGAGAGGCCAACTGTACTTGTGGAGAGGTGCCTATCGCTTTTTCCGTGACTTCTTCCCCAGCTTTTATATTTTGGTTAAACATTAATAATTACATTATTGGGGATTTACATTTCTATCATGCAGTAGGTTTACATAAATTCTAATTTACTTGACCTACATTTAGTGACAATTCAATTCTTTTGCATCCGTCAGCTTCATACCATTATACGAGGGTTGCCTTTTAAGATTTTACAATCGAACAATAGGTGGTGTTAATGAGTTGTGGCACCACTGTATTTGTGAACAATGACGTTTGTTATTGTGAAGCCAGTGGCAATTTAGAAATTGACTGAGTAAGTTGTTGATAGTGAACGTTTAAAAGAAGCAAGTTTGTGCAAAAATGGAAATCACCGTGAAGGCTTACGTTGGATGATTTTTTATGATTTTAAAAAAGGCCTTACTCAACAACAATGCATAGAATCGCTTCGTGCAACTTTTGGTAATGAAGCACCATCAGAGAAGACTGTTTACAATTGGTTTGCAGAATTTCGTCATGGTCGTGCGTCCGTCAGTGATGAATGTCGAGAAGGTCGGCCAAAATCGGTTGTCATTCCTAGAAACATCGATGCTGTGCGCAACATGATCAAAGAAGATCGGCATGTGACTTACAGACAGTTAGAGGCGTCTCTTAGGATATCGCAGACTGCAATACAATCGATTTTGCATGAACATTTAGGTGTGAGAAAGATATGTTCCAGATGGATTCCGCATAATTTGACCGAAGCGCAGAAAAAGGGTCGTGTTGATTGGTGTCAGGAAATGTTGAAAAAATTCGACCGAGGACGTTCAAAATCCGTATACAACATTGTTACAGGAGACGAAACTTGGATATATTCGTATGAACCTGAAAGCAAACAACAGTCTACTGTTTGGGTGTTTGACGATGAACCCAATCCCACTAAAGTTGTTCGTTCACGGAGCACTTCCAAGAAAATGATCGCTTGTTTCTTCGGTTGTACTGGACACATCGCAACCATTCCATTAGAGGATCGAAGAACTGTTAATGCCGAATGGTATACAACAGTTTGTTTGCCAACGGTCTTCGATGAAATAAGGAAAAAGAACAAAAAACGTCGCATCATTCTTCATCACGACAATGCCAGCTCCCATAAAGCACGTCAAACAACTGAATATTTGAAGGAGAAAAACATCGAATTAATGTCTCATTGCCCGTATTCACCCGATTTATCGCCTAATGACTTTTTCTTGTTCCCCACTGTCAAACAAAAGATGCGCGGACAGCGATTTTCATCACCTCAAGAAGCTGTTGAAGACTTTCAAAACCATGTTTCTGAAAAAATCAGGAAAATGTTTCCAGAATTGGTTTGAACGTATGCAAAAATGTATAGACCTTAAGGGAGAATATTTGAAAGCATAAAAACTTGTTCATTTCTGTTTCACTTTTTGTAAAAACTTAAAAGGCATCCCTCATATGTTATTCAGATTCTGTAATTTTTCACACAGAAATGCACTACGCTAGGAAGATCTAACAATTTTTACAATACAGTTTATACACACAGAGATTAACACAGACACAAATTATTTATACTTCGCTCTATGGCCTATATACCTACAGACTGATAATCTACTGCGCAGATTTCATAGTATTTTAACACAGAAATGCAGTAGGCCTACTCTAAGATCTACCAGCTATTACGATCACACAATACACACTGAGATTGACACAACAATAAATTATTTATATACTTACAGGCTATGTTCGCAGACTAATTATTGCGTAGATTCCAAATTTTTGACTCAGTAATGTACTATGCTAATGCAATCCCACAATTTTTATGATCACACAATTTAAATTATAACCACACAGATTAAAATAATCATAATTTATATATAATTTACAGATTATATACTTGCAGACTAACAGACGGCATACTTACAAAATACACAGCAATTGCACAGTTATTTACATGCAGTGATTATACACTGAACTATGCTAGAGACAATGTTTTCCTAGATACCTCAGAATTCAGTTATACCATCAAGCCATCCATCGATGGCCTTTCGGATCACGATGCCAATTATTAACCACCAACACTTCAGTAGGAACTAGCTCTAAGACTAATATTTTTAAACTTCAGTGTGTAATAAATGATGAGTCAGTTACTTATTTTAGAAGATGCCTCGATACCACAAACTGGAAACACGTTTACAGTGCACAAGGTATGGATGAAAAATACAACATTTTTAGTAGCATTGTATTAAATTACTTT
>JARYHS010005447.1:0-25008 GCA_031002005.1 Vandiemenella viatica | reverse complement strand
TTGTAGAGTAACGATGCAGAAGACGTTATCAATCAAATTCAATATTCTTTCGGTGAGCCGTAATTTATTTTCTCATTTCCAACCACGGAATTGATTCATCAGTTTTATTCCTCGTACGCTTTTAATGGCTCGCAATCTATTAGCTCGTAATGCGCTGTAGTTACAGTGGTGGCAATTACCTTCACTGCTCCGGACAGCAATATTTAATTTTGCGTCGCCGTTTATAAGAGCCCCCTTAGATGGCGGTCGGACATATACGATTTCTTTTATTAGCAATTATCGTCATATTTGTAATTGCCGCTGTATAAGGAGCAGTGTTTTCGGCGGCGTCGCTGATTGAGTTATTAAAGCTTCAGACGGACATTCTCGCGATTATGGTCGTGTCATTTGGAGCGCTCGTTAAGAGTCTCGGGTTAATGACTCCACAACACATTGAGCAATAAGCAAAATTTACGCTACTCTCCACTGGCACTTCCGTTTTAATTTGCATCCATGACATAGGGGACCGAAATTATTATTTTTATTATCCTAGGAACCAGAACTATGTGTTCCAGGAGACAATTTACCATTAGACGTCAGTTCTACATATTCCCAGGAACACTGATCGTGATATCTAAATCCACCACCCCTATCTTTAAAGTCATGTTCGTAAAAGCTCTTACATTATTCCTCCATCGTGTTGGCATGGAAAAGCTGTAGTTTAGGACAGGGCGTTAAGAATTGCCTAAACAGTAACTCAAATTAGACAAATCTGGTTTTCTCACAATATTTCTAAAGTTCACTGAGTTACAATACAATTCTTATTCTGTTTTTAATAGAAGAAAATGTATTTTGATATTAATAAGTTATGTAGTTTTGGCACGTGTCCAGTCGAATAGAGTCGTGAAATTACATCTTCGCCTGGTGAAAACAGCAGAGACAGTTATCGATAAGTTAAATTCTCGTCTCTCCATCCTTCTGGTCAATCGCGAAGATTACATAGCATCATTATGCCGGGGAAAACCACCATTTACATATTAATAGGTAATGTTGTACGAGAATTTTTCTTCGTAATTGTAAAACTTTTGAATTAAGTGACTAGCAGGAATTTGTTTTGATGTAACATGGTTGCTGGCACCACAGTTCTACAGAGCAGTTGTTTCTTCGTTCTATCACCCATGAAGGGCATTTGTTCCAAATTGTTGAAAGGGCTGGGTTCTGCGCCTATCCTTCCATATGCCTCCTTCCATATCCCTCTTCTAATTTCTTTATTTTTGTGCAAACCAGGAAGTTTTGCTATCATTCATCCGTACTAGACGCTTTATCATCTTATCCTTTCTAATACTTGGGCACCGAGTATGCCATAAGATCAGTAGGACAGTTGAAATGAGGTGTGCAGATAATTAGAAACTGGTATGTTATAAGATCACTAAGACAGTTGAAATGTGGTGTGCAGAAAATTTGAAAATGGAAAGACCAATGAAGTTCGAAATTTGGAAATACTGGATGAGCAAAACGCTTATGCAATCAGAGATAGCATTTTCCCATACATTTTGAGACACATTTGCTTCCCTGGACTATGACTTGTCACTGATTTTTCTTAAGAAAGTTGACGAAACAGAGTTTTAAACTTAGCACAAGAAACTAGTTGACAAGTTGTTTCCTCAAAGAATCGAATATTTTTCACTTCCACAGATTTTTAAATGAGTATTGATATGTTTCTTTCCAGTGTCACATTCAATTACTAAAATCGACGATCTACAGTATATTATATTCTAGTAAAGCTACAACTATCTTATTCTTACTAGCCGTTGATGTAACTTATATTTTCTTCTTTTTATCCGCCGCAAAGCCTGGTAAACAGGAAGCATAATTTATTTTTAGGTTTGTTATTGCATCTGATAATTTCAACCTGAGAAGGTATATGTTTTTGGCTCTCAGATCTTTGCAAACACAGTGAAAAATACGTAAGTATTTAAGTCAGCAGTACAACAGTGAGATATTAGGCGCAGCTGCGTCCGTTCTCTTATCTTCCCAGTGGAATGTCGGCCCGTGCGTCACGCGAAGGAGGCGGGACTGTGGTGAGAATCCGCGTTTATCTCGACGCTCTTGTATAAATAGGCAGTCCGGCCGTTTTTCTACATCTTATATTTACATATTGGTTATTATAATATGATGTTTACACAGACACAACAGGACGAATACATTGCTCAAATAAATACGTTCAAGTCCTAGACCATTCTGTGCAGTCAGAGGCGACTTTTGTAACAAGAATGCTAAGTGAACCGAGTACATGAGCTTGTTTGCTCGCTAGGCCATCTATGCCACTGAATTATGATCTTCACATTCCATGTATCTGTACCGTTGTATGTTTGTTTATTTGTTAATTAACAGATCTTTCAGCTATTATGTGTAATATTTATCATTTTTAATTCTTTTTTTTTTTCCTTTAATTTTTTTTGTTAGTTACGTCGTGGGAGTATAATAAATAAATAAACGGCAGCCCGCCAACCCCTGCGCTTTCGTCACGTGTCGGTTTACTGCGTTGAAGAATCTG
Source organism: Vandiemenella viatica (assembly GCA_031002005.1). NCBI lineage: Eukaryota > Metazoa > Arthropoda > Insecta > Orthoptera > Morabidae > Vandiemenella > Vandiemenella viatica. Next base: position 22,472 of record JARYHS010005447.1, on the reverse strand, counting down.
TAATCATCATCATTTTACAAATCTTTCCCGTTTTTCGCAGATTTGTTACCTGTCCGCTTCTCAAGATCACTGTTATAACTCTCTTTACTTGTAGGGTCGTGAGGAGGGTGAGCCAGTGTCACCATCTGCCTATGAGCCGTGTAAGTTTTGTGCTGTATGTCTTGGGGTGGTTGACAACCTTCTCAGTATCACAACTGCCGCTACAAATACAGCATTTTGCTAGAGTGGTCGTACCTCTTCGCATTTGGTATAAGGATCAGTTGCCACCATTGGCAATGCTGCGTTATCGTAGAAGTACCATTGACATATTTATTAAATTAGGAAGTTTGAAGAAAAGTAATTAGTATATTGTTAAAGCTATTTTCTTTATTATGACCGAGAGTTTTCCAATTTAAATTATAGCTTGAGCTTAGCATCCAATAAAAGAAATATATACCGTAGTTGGTAGGACTAGGTGAAGTGCGGGAACAAATACTAACCCTACTTCAGCATGACGTGTTATTTGTTTGACAAGCTGGAACGCAGTAAAATTAAACTAAAGGTGGATAAATGAGTAGGCCTACTTATTACGATTCAAAGGTTGAAACAATCATAAATCTGTTTTTGACGCGACAGGCGATAACACGTAAAAGATGGCTAAAACTTTCGACATCTGAAAATACTAACAAGCCAACAGATGGTTTTTACAGGGAATATACTAACTAAATACCGGAAAAACATTGAAATAACATTACGTAGGAAGAGTTTTTAACATTTTTTAATTATTTTTAATCGGTTCAAGCTGGCCTGAAAAGTAGCAGAGGGCGCCTGTTACTTTCTTTCTGCCCTGCTGCAGGATGGGAGCCTTCGACAGTCAATCTCTCCACCGGAAGACGCTAGCTTTCACGACACCGCCATTTCACTTTCCTCCACTGATGCTGCATAGTACCCCGTAACAAGTTTTGAAGTTCTTTGGTTGTTCTTGCTACAGTCAAATATGCAACTATCTACCCATGGGGGAAATGGTAGGTTAGGTTACCTGAAAAGGGTCCTCGAGATCATACCAGCCTGCCTCCTGGACTAGGATGAATGAAACATTTTATTAAAAAAATCATTATAAGGAAATTTAACAGAAATCCCCTTCTGGGAGTCATCAAGATATAATCGTTACAGATATTGACAATGTAATTGTCGCTATTTGATAAAAATAACAGCTGTGGTTAATCCATTGTGTACAATGTGGAACGATATACTGTACATTGTTCTGCGGCGTTAGGGGGCGTGCATAAACCACGTAGCTCCATTTTGGCCTCCTGTGAACCCCCCCTCCCCCCCACGTAGCCCTACGTGGCTTTTGCCTCTCCCCCCACCCCCCACGTAGCACGTAGCTTTTTTCCCTTTTGATTCCAGAAGATATTTTGTACTGTTTTCTCTTGTCAGACTATTGTAAATTACATACGGAGATAATTAACTAAGGGAAATAAATATTCACATGCTGTTGTGTATTCTGTTCCTCATTTTAACTGTGAAAAATGTTATGAAAGGAAAGCTACGTGGCCTGGCTCGGAATCCCCCCTCCCCCACGTAGCCCAGCGTAGCCTTTCAGCCAACCCCCCCCCCCCCCCCCCCCCCCTGAACCGAGCCACGTGGTTTGTGCACGGTCCCTTAGAGAACCTGTCATCGGCGACCTCGACGTTCAGTACTGAGGTATTTAACAAGTCCCTGTTCAAATCCCGGTCTCGCTCATAATTTTTAAGGGTCCTTAAGGCTATCGCTTACAATCTGTTTTGCTTTGGTTCTGTGTTTAGGCCTTCTTGGAAGCATTGCGACTTGTGAAGCCAGGCGAGTGAACTGTAATTTTAAGCCTGTAGGGCAATTGTGATGTTCGTATTTCCCGTTTAGGACTTAAAGTAACGTTAATTGACGACACATTTTCTTGATTGGTTCTCAGAGATCGAAAATGAGTGTGAGTTATGGTTATTGCTTAAAAAATCAAGTAGATAAGAATAATAATTGTATAGCTTCAGCAAAAATTGTATCTTAGTCAACAGACACTAATCCGGTTGTGTTGATAACTTCGAAATGAATTTCGACCCTACAAAGATCATTTCATAAAAGAGTCAGCAAAAAGTCTTGTATGATTATAATTTCTATGACGAGGATTTCGAAGTTTCAGTATTTAAACGACTGAAAGAAACGGTGTTTCGATAGAATGCTACATTCATTGTGGATAAATAGCGTGTTTTATAGTACACCGTTCTCTAATAGCGTATGAAGATGTTATATAAATTTGGCACGAAATTCCAGAAAAGTGTTAAGCATTAACTGTCGAAACTGGACATTGAATTATGACAATTGAAACAATGGTACATTTCATTTGTATTGAACCAGACAATAAATATAATAATTTATAAGAACGGAGGCTTTCCCGGCGTATAACTGCAATGAAGTCTTCACAAAGATATCGCCGGAAGACTTCAGTGCAATATATAATTATTTGTTCTCATACTACGAAAACGGCACAACAATATGTCGCTCGCAAACTCAAAAATTTAGCTAGAGGAGCACGTAGTTTTCTCTTCTGTAATATTATCTCTGTTTGTGGGCTATGTTTATTTGTCATTTTATTTTAGGGCTTTCCTTCTCTTACAGTCTTGATGCACTGTGGGCTCGCCTAAAATCTGTTCTCTTTAGCTGCACCTTTCATGGACTGGGAGTAGGATTTCTTGGCAAAGATGTTGTGTCACAGATGCATGTCTCCGTTGTTTTTTGTAAAACCCCTCCGGCGTGAATTTAGAACTTTGAGCTATTTCCGTGATAACTGAAACGTTGCAAAAGACTGGATCGTTTTCGTAGTCGCTATATAGATGAAGAAGTCGGTGTTACTTCTCTTATTGATATTTATGCAAATTGAAAGAACAAATAGAGTGAATACATATACTGCTTTAACAGAGTCAATATGAATATGGGAAGGCACAGAAAAAGCCATGATGGTAAACAACATGTTGAAGCTGGTAGCAAGTGGAGCGGTCGTGTGTACGTGTGACTGCGCGGGACGGGACGGGACGGGGCGGTATCAGACTGCCCGCGCCGGGCCGGGCCGCCGGGCGCGCGCAGGAATGCTGAAGGCCGTACAGTCGCGGACACCAACACACGAGTGAAGCATGTCGGCCATGCACTTTTCAAAAAATCGTCCCGGATGTCGAGAAACCACGAAAAACCGAAATCCGGATGGTCGACTGGGGATTTAAACCCACGTCCTCCCGAACGTCCGGCTCTGTTCCACACACCAGTCTGGTTTCGCTGAATAATTCCACGTAAATCAAAGACTTCATTTCACACTCTCCACATCCGAAAACAATGAACATTTTCTTTTACTGATATCTGAGTTACCGCATCAAAACTGTACTGGAAAAAAAAACAAAAACAAAACAAAACAAAAAAAAAACAAAAAAAAAAAAAAAACAGCGGAATACAAAATTACTTGTGTGGCCGAAGTAAGGAAATGACCAAAAACAGATAATTAACAACAAAAAGTTCATTATTTTAAAGGGTTACTTGTTAGCCTCAGACGTTGGCGTATTGCTCAGAAATAACTTTCCGAAAAACTTGCGTTTGAATTGCGCTGCATAAAAAGTGTAAAAATTAATAGGACGATAATTACGAAATGAATCCGTTTTGGGAATACTACGCAGAGAGTGTTTCAAGAAATTTGGAAGTGCTCATGTGGTCATAATGACCTGGTGACAGCGTTTCTATTGGATGTGTATTTCTCCCCTATCGTAGCTGCCTTAAACTAAGTCGGTAATCTTTCCAGGCATAGGAGACCTACAGTTTAACGTGGAATCCGAACCACGGAAGCGTTCGGGCGTACTTCGCATTATACAACAAGCTATGCCGGAGGTGAAGGTGGGGTTAAGGGCCTTTGGAAATCCCCGCCGACACAGGGAATCGAACCGGGGACGTTTTGATCTTCAGTCAGACGCCATAATCACTGAGACACCAGACAGCTTCAAGAAAAAAAAAAAAAATAGTACGATGGTGGATACTTAATATTTAGTTTACGGAGCTTAAATCGGTGACAGCTCTCGCTGCAAGCTAACTGGCTCCTATTAACATGTCTCCGAGTAACATCATATCTAGGAAAGTAAAAAATGACAATAGAAAAATAAAAGGTAAGAACTGTGGACCAAAACGAGATTAACTCATTCAAACTACAGTGCTGGTAAGGAGATAAATGTATTATAACAGTGCTACTGATAAAAACTGATGTGTGGATCCTGTCATGAAATTCGCCTGGTTCACTTCTCTGGGTTTTTAGCCACTTGCTTACTCACTTCCTGCAGTTGAACTTACATTGCCATTATAAGAGCGTCTTTGCAAATGATCTCAAAACACCATACAGGTTGCCATTTTAAATTGATCACGTTAAGAATAAAGCACTAAGAGCAGGGGCGGATTCCAGGAGGGGGGCTAGGGGCTCAAGGCCCCCCCCCCAAAAAGTTTCCAGGTCCACCCCTGACATTGTACCTACTTTTGGAGACCTTTTCTATTTTCTTTTTTTTTTTTTAGCTCTACGGATTTGAGGCCGGAGGAGACTAATAAAGACTACCCCTTTCCCGACTCAAGCCCCCCCCCCCCCAAACCCAAATCCATTGAAGGCAAACCTCCCCAACCAAAATCCACTCAATCCACCCCCCTCCCCCCAAACCAAAATCCGCTCAAGCCCCTCCCAAACCAAAATCCTGTATCCGCCCCTGACTAAGAGGCTGGAATGCTCTTGTGGGCAGTTTAGGGTGCGTCGACGACAGGGTTGTTAGTGCCGACTATCGAGGCGATTAGAGTCGAGTGTTTTAACGGAAGACGTTCAACTTATCACTTGTACGAGTGTCAAAAGAGCAGTGATAAGATGGTCGTAAACTTAGGAATGTGGGATTATTGTTGACTGCGATAATCAGAGTGGATACCAAGACTGAAAGACTCTGTCGCTGTTCCATAAATAACATGATGAACACGTGAACCACAAGTTGTCTAATGTAAAATTGTAGCAGCTAAATGATAGCTACGGTATCCGTATTCATATGTAATTTTTGTGAACGATAACACTTTGTGGTATTTCGAAGATTATGACCTAACATGTTTGCCGCAAACTGAAGACGGGCTTCGTCGCACCTGTTGACTCATTCCTTCGTTGGGAGGACCGACAACGTTTAATACAGATTAAAACTGCTTCCTGTTACTAACTCATATAACTATGTTTTGAACTTCTCAGTTGATAACATTTTGTTTATTGAGTAAAGTTAGCCAGTGACGTTTGTGTGAGGAAGAACATAGGAAGGCTTTATTATTTTAAGCATCACGGTAGCTCAAAAGACGATCTTCAGTGACTGGGTTTAACGTCAGACAACACCCAATAGCAAACAATAGTGAGAAGACGTGAGGCGCCAGGGCCTCCGAAGAGATAGCTCGAACAGTCGTCTACAGAATGAAGTCTGAAGCGGCACTAAGGGCTTCAATATAGTCTCTAGAAATTTTTACAATTTGCTGATGATGTCACATTTCTAGACTCTTTCTGTGTGAATACTTGGCCGTTGTAACGTTGGTTATCACCCATCAACGAAACAAGTCACGCCTATAGATTCGCTGAAATGATAATAGGAATCGGAAGTATACTAGTTCTGACAACCATTCCGCGGTGTTTGTTGTAACAGCTGGTATCATAAGCCCAAAATCCTGTCTTAGATTCATGACTACTTGCTTATAACAAAAGCAGTCATCCAGGATAACTTCCAAGCTTTGACATTCCAGCAGTGACGAAAAATGCTTTTTTTTTCCAATACCAGAATCTGTGGCTGAGGAAGGAGGGTACCAAAGCAACCTTAAGTTAATGTATACGGTCTGATAATAACTTACGAGTCAGGTTCCTAAAAAAAGATTATTGTATTGCAATCCTGCATCCTCAGAATTCCCGAAACAGCTAGTGTAGTTTTTGGACTGTTTATCACGGCCTGTTAATTCTTGTTCTGACAACGACGGAGGAGGATCCAGGAAAATAATCTTTCTTGCTTCGTTATAATTTTCTACTACTGGTATAATGTTAGTGTTTACTGTCTGTTGCACAGAAATAAGAACGTTCATTGGTTTTTTTTAAATAGAATTAAACGTGTGTTGTTAATGCTGTAAATGAATGTTAAATAATAAACTCGTATTTTGTTCGAGTTAGTGCAATTTAATTCCAAATTTTATAACCGGTTTATGAAAGTACATGTCTTATAGTTTCGTCCGGTACAACCTCTATACATAATATTCTCTTTTGGCATTGAATTTTAATTCTGGTAGAGTTTTAGCCTCATATTTTGTTTGCAGTGGCCACGAGAAATTAAGATCTTATTCAAAATGCAGCTAATTCTTTGTCCCCACAGATTTAATTAATTTCGGTTTATTGTGTACTACCTCAGAAAGAAGTGATATAAGGATTACAGAAAAAATGATAAATTGCTTCAACTATTGACAATCATGTCTAAAACATGCAGTTCGATTTCAGTATATTGTTATTTTCATGAGTTCAAGTTTTTTACTCCCGCTGACGAGTTACTGACACTTTAAAAATGATATGTACCGAATTTTTCACTTACACATACACTTTAAAAACACAAGAAATTTGTAGGAGAGGAAGTTTCGCAGAACCAGCGCTGCTACGACATATTTTAACATAAAAGTTCTACACTCGTCTTTAGTACCATCGCCGCCATGTGTATGACAATTGACAACTGTTTTAAAAAATTTGCTGTACCAGGGTGCAAACCGTGATTCGTGTTTCAGTGTCGTTACCAGAGGGGACTTTATAATTCCGTCTTTCAAGGGATAACGATTTAGCGACGACGACATAGTTTCGAATACTCCTCGACGTTTATTGTTCAGAGGTAAGTATACAGGAACTAATGCGAAGTTTTACTGCTGATTTTTTTTTAAAAATACTCATTCATCCTTATAATGTCCCATGTTAACTCTTTAACGAAAACTATAAGGAACCGTAATATTGTATCGTTTGCTGTTAAAATGTGGCAGAAGTGTAACCAATAATTTGGAGATGGTTTGATATTTTAAATTGTATTCAAAAGGATAACTTTGAAAATACTATTACGGAAGCTGTTCTATCTGTGACATTTCGTCTGCACATTCATGCACATCATTCGCATTCTGGAGTGACTCATTTTCGTGTTTCATTGCCTTCAGTAGTCAAAGAGACAGGAATTTCGCAGATAGTCGAATACACTAGGGCGAGGAGGATGAATTTTAATTGAAATCAAGCAAGGTAGTACGTCATTTCCAGGCAGATAACTGCTATCGGAAGCAAGGTAAACACAGTGTTCGGAAATGATGAATTACTGAATGTAAACATCGTCATTAGTCCTTTCTGCTTCATGTTGTTTAAAATGAATAATTTTCGATTTACAGTTTCGTAATTTTGATATCACAAGTCTACGCCCTACACTTATGTGTTTTGAAACAAAAGCGGGGTAGGGCTCTAAGAATTTCTGGTAAGCACCAGGTATCCAACGAAGCTCGACATTGCACGGTGTCGAAGACCTGTCTTCCGAATGTGGTCCGTTGCAGGTCGGACGCGAGCGTACCAAGCGCAAGGAAGCGTTTGGCAACGGGGCCACAGTTGTGGCATAGCATAGCTTTATATCCCGTGCCATGGCCGACTCGACAGAGAGCGAAGGATGAAGCAAGCGAGCGCGGTGTAGCCGGCCGCCCCTTCCCCTCCCGCCGCCCCCCACTACTCTGACCCCCGCCTACTGGTCGGGGCTACCTGTGTTACGCGGGGCGCATAGCGACCACACGGAAACAGACGACTTTGGCCGAGGCGCGCCGGCCGCTCGGTTATCAAGGTTACGTGCCCTCCTCCCATCTCACCACTGTCACGCGGCGTGTGTCATGATGCGTTCGCTGCAAGTGTCGCACTGCATGGTCGAGAATGGAGTTTCCCTTGATACGATTATTAGAGACTTCGAATTGTTCGTCACTGCTTTAGTGCAATTATGTTAAAGCGTAAACATAGTTTGAAAATGAACTTGGAACTGTAAATCTTTCTTATTTATCACCACACTAACATTGTTGACTTAGAGAGTGTGCAATGTATTGAATAATTTTAGGACTTCTTTTTGACTATTTTCGCAAGAATGTATCGGAATATTAGACAACTGAAATGGTGGGGTTGTGGGCGATTAATATACTAACGTAACTATACCCTCAATTTTACACGACGTTTCTGATACTTGCATTTTCGATTTAACTTGCCTCTTTTTAGCAAAAAGCATTGCCTATACTTTTCTTGCGGATAAATGTTACAGATTCCATCATCGAAATGTTTGTTTCAACAGTTTGATGAATTTGGATATCTTGTTCAGGAAAATGCTTATATTGTGGTAAAGTTTCAATGATCAACATCCTGTTGTGGATGTTTTAAATGAACCACTTTTGATTGCTTTACAAGTGATCTCACCGCACAGTGTGATTATTGTTATTACTGTTAATTGTTATGGAGTTTGTGTCCCAGTGGCAGTTTCCCCACACATCTGATTAGACGCTGAGCGCATTTTACGTTCTTTCTCCGAGTCAACTAAATTTTTCCGATTCCACCATCGATAACTTCGCATCTCTATTGACTATAAATGTGAGCTTTGCCACTGCATTACGTGTGAAATCAAGTGTTAATTTATGATTATGGTTCTATCCACCCTTCCACCTGCAACGATTAATTCTTCCCGGACTCATTGCCTGTGTGTATATGCCTTATACATACCTGCCACTTCTTCATTCCTCTACCGTCTATCAGTGACTCTCGACCCAGCATATTTATCACATTCCTACAACTGTTGAGATTGTTCTGCTGTAATTTCTCCGGAGAAATCTAACTGCCCTCATTTGCAACCATGCCGGCTTCTGTACTGGATATCAGTAATGTGTATCGCTTACCATCCTCAAGCAAAGAACTGACCAAGATTTTGTTGTTCACTTACCTTACTTATGTAATACAGCTTTTTATTATTCTCTCTGATAGATGAAAGGCTTTGAAACCCTTCCTGAGCACCAATGTGTTCACCCAAACTGAACACATATGATATAATAATAAATTTACATTTTGAACCTTCTACAAGCTGTTCTCCCTCCACTGAACGTATACTTATAAAAACGTTTATTTTTGTCTCTGTTTATGTAATAAGTTTACTCTCGTTCATCCTCTGCTGATCTACCCACCTAAATATTCTGTCCAGTTCCTTCTGTAGTTGCTTACAATGTTCACTAGCCTTAATCTCACTATATAGTATGATGTTATTTGCAGTCAGTTTAATTTCTGACTGTAACCCAACAACGAATCATTAGTTATAATTATTAACTTTCCCGGTACATTGCGCTGTAGTCCCGGCCAACCAGAATTCTTAACTGACTTGAAAGTAAACGTATACTACATCTTGTACATGCAAAGCGTACTGAGCCAAAAACATCTGATTCCCAGTTTTTTTTTTTTTTTTTTTTTTTTTTTTTTTTTTTTTTTTTTTTTTTTTTTTTTAAGAAGAAAGAACCTCTCATCCCTCGAGAACGATCGTGGGTACGGATGTTGACTCAGCAAGCAAGCCTACCGTATTCTGTTCGGAAATTTTTCTCTTAAATATTTTAAGTGTTGAGACCGGTGAGTGGACGTTTAACCTTGGGGAAGATACTGGATTGGCCTTTCAGAGCTACTCTTTGGGTCGAAAGAAAGCAGGAAGTGATGGTGATTTTGGATCTAAAGACTCTTCTGCCTGATTGCTGGAGATGATTTCTTTAGTAAATTGGAACTGAAAGGAAATTGGGCTATCCTATACTATCAGGTAATGAAGTGGTCATGTTTCGACATGGTGTTGATAAAGGCTTGCGTTCATCTTGAGTCCTGTATGCTGTGTTACAAACAAGTGAAAATGGGTGGTTGCCTGAGAAATTGTAAACATAGACTTGGTGGCTGTATCTCTTAAGGAGATCAAATACCACTGTTAAAATACAAAATTTAAAGATCCCTCACTTTGCTCGGCCGGATCAACTTTCGAAAACATGGAATGATACCTGAATTCAAGTCCCCTCGAATGAGAATCCAGCAACTTTGCCACTGCACCAATTTGCCAATTTTTGTCTGCGAAGAGAGTCAGGCATATTTTTTAAAATGTGGGGAAAACGAAGAATGAAACATTTCGATTCTTGAAAAATCAGTCTGCAGATAATGTCGGCTATCCAAATTGCCAACTGTTATACTTGTGAGGTAGAAGCATATTCGATTGCAATGTTTATGGTTGATCTCTTCTAACCGTTTTGAAACATGGTTTCAGTTCTTATGACGATAGTGCCGTCATAAGCAACCGGATTGGCCGGTTAGCTGTGTTTCCACGGTGGAAACTAACACCTGATTGAGAGGCTATTTCTTGAAATATTTTTCCGCTTGTTCGTGGCTGAGATAGATGGAAGTAGCCTTCTAAAAACTACTTGCCGATTAGAACTATGTATAGACTTTAGGATTAATCATTAATTGATCTGTAAAATGGTTTCGCTTATGGTTATGTCTGTAACACTCGTCAATGTTGTTATTAGAGGCGAGAAAGGACTGAAGGCAAGAATGGGAAAGTAATCAACCATGGCCTTTTTTGAAGGAACCATCCCGGCATTCGCCTGGAGTAATTTGGGGAAACCATGGAAAACCCAAATCTGGATGGCTGGACCGGGATTCGAATCCATTTCCTCCTGAATGCGAGGCCAGTGTGTTACCACTTACTCACTACGGTTGGTGCTACTGTTTCATTCTCTTAAGCAACTGGATGGCTGGCAGGCAGCATTTTCATATATTGTTCGCTCATTTAAAGCTTGTCATAGTTCTCTACCTTCTGTGTTTGCATTGTAATGTAGCTGTATTCTAAGTTGTGAAATAAATTCTCGCAGTGCACTTGCAAACCATAAAGCAGGGCCACGTTTCAACGATTTCATGAAGCTAGTACCTTCTAGTAGTGATCGTGTTGCATGGAAATAAAATAAAACAGGTTATTATTAACGTAACATTGATTCATTGATAAACTGTTGGGATTCCTTCGAGTTGACGACATATCAATGAAAGTGGCACAGGGCGCGCTGAAGACGCGATTCTTTGATTGTGTCCAAAATAAACAAATGCTTTCATTGAGAAGAGCGTCGCGTGCCCTGCGAAGTGAAGAAGCCCTCTCGTCTCGGCGGGAGCACATAATGCTGGTGTAATCAATAATTGGCTTCCGTTCGCCTCGGGCTAGCCTGCTCCTATAATCAGAGCACAGGTATAAAATGTTTTCTTTTGCCGCTCCTGTCGGCCGGAATACATTTTCCCTGGGCCAGTCGGACTACCTCGTAATTTTAACCTCGTCTTGCCTCCGGGCCACCGTAAATTCATCGCGCTCTGCTCACCACACTACGTCAAGTTCATATCCTTACTTTATTCATACGATTGATGGACACTCCATTCCATTTTCTGAATCTTCATTTCTGAGCCAATATGTGCGTATTTTCCTGACGTTTCACTATTAATAATAGCAATGAAACAGTATACCCCGGCGGCAGAGTGAAGCATTACGCGAATTTTTACTTTGAATTCTTTCATAATTTGTCGTAAATTGTTAGCAACTACCTCGATCATTTGTTCCAGTCCTGATTATATTATCTACAAATGAAAACTTTCCAACAGTCAGAAATCAGTGACTGTTTTATACCAATGGTCACCTCTTTTCTTCCACTACTCCTCGTTTTTCGTCCTACATCGAATCTGGGACAATGCAAGCTTTATACACATTCAACACTATCTTCAATCGTCTCGCCAAACAACTCGTTCATCATATTCATTACTGATTACATTCTACGGTAATTTCCATTGTAAAAATTAACTGCCTTCACACCTACTTCTGTAATTGGTATCCATGACGCGGATTCCTTACTATTATTCCACCATACTCAAGTAAATACCCGGCCAAGGTTTTGTATTCTAGTTCTCCCGTTCGCTGGTACATTCCAACATCATCCTCTTCGACAGAAAAATCATTTTGGTATCTTTCACTGCCACCTCTCCAATGTGTCCTGCCTAGCTGAGTTGATTGATATGCAGTTTTTGGTCGCTTCGTGATGTTTGGGATTTTACGAATCCTCAATGCGGTTGCTGTTATAGCCGATATAGGGACCGGCAAGGAAACACCCTGCCACTATCTGAATTGACTCAAGGAACCAGCGGAAGACATAAACAGCATGGCAGGCGACCTGATATTCCACCACGTGCTATCTGGATCCATAATCCAGTTGTAGCCGCTGCGGTAGAGACCTATGCTGATCGCTCATTTCTCTTCTAGTGGTAGTACCTACCAGGGGCGGATCCAGGATTTTGGTTTGGGGGGGGGGGCTTGGCTTGAATGAAATTTGGTTCAGAGGGCTTGCCTTCAGTGGATTTTGGTTTGGGGGGGGGGCTTGAGTCGGCCCTTAGGGTAGTCTTTATAGCCTTCTCGGGCCTCAAATCCGTAGAGCTAAAAAAATAAAAATAAAAATAAATAAATAAAAGGTCTCCAAAATTACAGTGTCGGGGGTGGACCTAGATACTTTAGGGGGGGGGGGGGCTTGAGCCCCCTAGCCCTCCTCCCCCTGGATCCGCCCCTGGGTAGTACATAAATCTTTAACGTTCTAAGTCATCTACTGCACATAAATAAATTAGAAGTTATTAATTTAGTTTTTCATTTTGCAGTCATCTTGCATAGTAAACGTTTTAAAGATGTTTACATTTCGGATACAACGTTCACATCTTTCATTTAATTTTTTATTGCTACTCCTACAGTGTTACCATTGAAATGGAATTTTGTTTTCTGAAAAATACAGATGGGAAAAAATTATTGAGAATAAAGAAACTCTGACTGCTAAGTTAAGAGAGAAAAAAAAAAACTGATTGAGAGTCATATTTTTTAAATCATAATTGGTGTGTGCTGGAACACAAAGAAATATGACATTTCCAAGCAATTAGTAAGCTAGTCTCCTAATATTTTTGAAGTCATCAACTGTTTGTCAGTTTGCTGATTACTTCTTGATTGAAAAGCCTTCTGTCGTCGATAGCCATTTGGCGTTCATTTGTCGATTAACGTAGGCTCATAAGATACAAATACCCAAATGGTTTAAAGATTTGTTATTTTAGTAATACAATCTGGGGTATAGGTTTAAATCTCTTATACTTGCTGCGGTATAGGGAACAAGCAGCTCGCGTTCATTACCCAGTCGATGCTAATACTGGTTACAGTGAAACAACAAAAATGCCCCGCCTGGGGCCACGCTAGATTAGATCGTGTAATTCTTTTTCGTGGCACAGCGATTAGAGACGTAGCTCGAAGCTGGGTGCCCAACCCGAATTCCTCCAAGGTCGTTCTACCAAGGACAGGCGCCGGAGAGGAGAGGGGGCATTCCACATTCCTCAACCTTTACTACGCCGCATTGTTTGTTTCCACGTCTACATCGAACTTCCTGGAAAACTACCTTCACAATTTGAATAATCACCGCGGAAGACAACATTTTTTTTTGGTTCAGTAAGTTTACTTAAAATAATATATGCTGAAGGAGCTTACTTCGCGATGAAATGAAACATTATTTTTACCATTGTCGGAAGCTTTAGATGTTGAAAGGCTTTAATTCATTTTACTTACGAAAAGCTTTGTTTCTGAACTTTGATAAAGTGTCATAATAAACGTCTGCATAATTACATCAAGACAAAATACAACAAAGAGAGAAGGTAGGGAATACTGAAAATTTTTAGTTTTCGTGTGCCCGCGTAAATATATGTTTATGCTAATGCTGATTGCGAAATCTGCTATTCTCACATCCCCATCCGTTAATTGGGAAAGAAAAGGAGATTAATTTCATTTGAGGAATGATGCTACAGAAGAATTTTAAGAATCAGTTGGAGGGAAGAAGTTTTTCAGACGGCAGGAGAATATGACACTATATGAAAGTATATAAAAAGACGAAAAAACAATATTAACCGAGCTTAGTGAAAAAATACCTGAAGGAATGGTGGAACGAAAGAGATATCAACAAGACCACGGTGAAAATACGTCCAGCAAATAATGGAAGATGTTGGCTGCAAGAAATATGTTGACTTAAAGCGGAGGGCAGGGAATAGAGCCGAACGGAGGACCGCCGCAGAACAATCCAAGGATCGTACCGAAAAATAAGGATTGCGGAATCTGCTACTCTCACATTCTCATCCCATCATTTCTGAACAATATTCTCGTTTTCATGAGTACGTATCCTCAAGAATTGGAATAGAATCAATGAAGAAGCTTTTCTCAGACAGGTGTTGTTGGGGTTTATAGATTATCGACGACGTGGTGATGCTATAATGTTGGTATATTGACGTTTCAGTGTTACGTCAATGCACGCCATAAGAAATGCCAGAATACTACAAACAGAATCATTTTTTCTTTTAAATATAGTTACATTGAACTTTATCGTAATCTGTTAACTGTTATTGTGTAATCTTTGAACTATTGTAGCCTGTTGTATGGCTATGAACTAAATAAATAGTGAAGTTTCGGTGATGAGAAGCAATACCTTCCCTGTTTAGCCGGGGGTTGCGATTTGAGAAGGGGGCCTGTGTTGGAATGCGGGGCGCATTCCTGCCGGGATTTGGACCGGACGGTACCTGGTCCCCCCCACTGGAGCCGGTCTGGTCTCGGACTCGTTGCCAGCCCCCTAGGCTAGTCGGTCCTCAGCCGAGCGGCGATGCTGTTCGTGTGGCCCTCGCCACCCTACCCCTACTGCTGCGGCGTCCTCGACGCGGCCGTCAGTATACGAGCTAGGCGCACAACCCCCACAGCCTGCCTGCCTACCTGCTAAACACTCTCTTCTCTTCTCTTGCAGGCAAAGAAGGAGATCTACGATGTCAAACAGCAGAGGCTCTACCTGGCGCAGGATGAGTACAATCATCTGCACAATGTCCTTACCACTCTCAACACTTCACGCTCTAGCTGTAAGTATTTACTTATAATTACATCTTTCGACATGTCCTTTTCCACGATAATGAAAATAACAATAACATTTTGCCTTATTATTATAGATCAGTTAACTACCCTCCATGATATGGTCTCCTAACCGATGTACGCAGTACTTAGCATCGTAGTTATCACTCGATTTCAGGCATAAGGATGTGGGAAAATTTTCTTTTGTAGGTAAAGGTTTCAGGGATTGGAATAAATTATCAAGGGAAGTGATGACTAATGTACCAAAAACGCCGAAAAGATTTAAAATTTAAATTCTTAAAGGCTAAAAGTAGGTGGTTACACCGGGAAAAATGGTGTGTAGGGAAATTTCCACCCGAGCGTGTGCTCCATCTCCATAGCAAATAAATTCAATTCAATTAAATAATTTTTGGGATGGCCAGCTTCCCGAACAACTACAAATTAATTATATTGAAAGGTTTAGTATCTGATCATTTAAAAATGTGTGACTTTGCTTCTGATTGTGGCACAGGAAGTATTGTTATGTCATGCCAAATAGCCATTATCCAAAAATAACAAGTATCAAAGCAGAAGGTTTAATTCTTAAGTTATGAGCTGAGAATACAAATGTATTTTACCCTTCTGCCTTGCACTGTATTCTATATATAAGTCAAGTCAATCAGGGGAAAATATGTAGTCCAGTTTTTGTCAGAACTCCCATTAATGTCCTTCAACTGCATTATTTTCGTTTCCAATAAGATCACTTTTTCACAGATTCTCACTGAATATTCAGAAACATTATGGCTCTTGTTTCATTCTTTTTTTTTAACCTTTTGGAACAAGGAGAGTTTTTTCATGGACAAATACATTTACTGACTGTTTATTACTGTTCCAGTGTGTTCCAGTTCAAGCAGCCTTAGTACAAAGTATGATCCAGACCTGCTCAAATCGGATGTTGCATTGGCTCACAACAGGGTCTCGAGGCTCAAACGTGAGCTGGAGCAGATCCGTGCTGAGATGCACTGCACTCAGAGAGGAGTTGACACTCTAGCTTCGTAAGTTCAAAGGCTATTGCTTAAATATATACATATAGCTAAGCATATATATATTTAGTATCTGTGATAAATAAATTACTAAGGAACAGGATGATTATTTTACCAAAAATGCTGAAAGAATTTAAAATTAAAAAATGTAAAGGGCAAATGTAAATGGGTTCAAGAAATGGGGGAAAATGGGTCTTTATGGAAATTGTCACTGAAGCATGTGGTCTATTGCAGTCGGAAAATTAAATTAAATTCCTGAAATTCATTTGTTACTACTAATAGCATAAAAAAATTTCAATACTTTTCAAGTATCGATATATTTCTTATGACCTTTTACCTGATATTTTGTGATATAATTCATGATACTAACTTTTTTTGTTTGTTTTTAGGGTTGAACAGAAGTTAAACGCCCATGAAGGAGGTTGCTACAACATCACAGAGGCACAGGCTATTGTCGCAGAGCTGCGAAATATCCAGAAATCATTATCACTTGGGGAAAAAGAGAAAGCAGAACTGATGCAGTCACTTGCGAAGCTCAAAGATGATCTCACAAGGTTGCAGCTGTGTGAGAGTTCACCTGACGCCTCTACCCTCAGTTTACCACAAGAAAAGCTCAGCACCGCTTCTCAGACTGACCTTACAGGAGAGGTATGTAATCCATGAAACCAAATAGAGCATTCCACACATTTTATCAAATTTTGTTTGGAATGAGAATCTGACACTGCTATTTCTAATAAAACATGACATGATGCTGCTATTTTCAGACAGATGAATTCCTCATTACAATTCAGTATTTTTTTATCACTTGAAAGTAGCTCACTTGTGATCTTTACTCAGATATCAGTTTTAACTGCTTATACAGAAGATGTATCAGCTAAAATATTTTTCTATTTGAACAGCTTGTGCCAATTGGTACACGACTGGCAGAAATGGCTCGCATGCGACTGCAGTACGATGAGGCAAGAAAGAGGATACAACATATACAGCATCAGCTGGCAGATCTGGAGGAAAAAGTACAACCAGGACAAGCAGAATCTGATAAAGACAGGTACTTTATTACTGAGGTTGCGTGTAAACAACAGTATTTAATACAACTAAAGTGAAACCGATCTGAAGTAGAGTACCAGTTCCTGGATTTCTCTCTCTCTCTCCCTCCCTCTCTCTTTTAAGTGGTGTTGGGGAAGTATGTTGCATCATTATATAAACAGAATAAAAGTATTGAATGTGATTGACAAGAAATCTTCAGGAAGCAAAATATTTCATTTATTGCATTAACAAAACACGAGAGAAAACCACAAAACACTTCAGTGGCTTTGTTCCTCTCATTATTTGTGCTCGTCCCCACCTTTTTCACCCTTGTAAGTCCAGTATTTTTCATATTCAACTAGGCAGTCATTCTTTCACAATTATTGTTCAGAACTGAGGTATTAAGAGATAAATCTCAATTGTTGTCTTAAGTATGTTAAAATATCAGGTTAAACCAAAGGTGATTTTGAAGGGAAGTTATTACAAGATCATAATCGCCATTGCATTTAATATTATTTGTTTTTTTGTACTCTGTTTGCAGTTATATAGTTTAACAGCATTGTATTTTCTGTAATAGGCTTCTCCTGTTCCAAGAAAAGGAACAGTTACTGCGTGAATTGCGGAGCATAACACCCAGATCTCGAAGCCAACAAGAAATGCAAGATATTCAGCACGAGATCCGCCGTCTCGAACAGGATCTCAACCAAGCACTAGAGATGTCAAATCGTGCCATTGCTGACAGGTATGGGGCAAGATTATGTTATATCCCAAATCAAGGTTAATAAATACTTGTATAAGCTCAAAGGATATGGCTGACTATAACAAAATAAAATGATAGTTAATTTAAACTTTAATTCCTAATTTAAACTTTAATTACCTCCTCGCTGTAGGTTACGTCTTCACGAGGAGAAACAATTGCTTCTGCAGCAGCTGCGTGATGCTCTGCGATCGATGACGCAGTTGGAATCCCAGTTGAAGACTATGTCTGCAAGCACGTTGTCAGTAAGCAGCAGCTCGAGCCTCGGTTCGCTATCCACGACGAGCAGCAAGGGTTCACTTAGCTCTGGACCCAGTTTCACTGACATATACGGTGGGCCACAGTACCAGGCACTCGCAGATGCAGGTCCTGTGGATATGGCTGATCTGCACCGTCGGGTGGAACGGCTCCTTCGAGGAGATCCCGCTGCACCCTCACCGTCACCCGGTCGCTCTCAGCCATCCCTTTCCCCGCGTTCGTCCCCCTCATCTGCATCGCCACCTATATCACCTTTGCACGAGCCGACAGGTGTCCCAGCCACTTGCTCTCCTGCACCCCCTCCATCTGGTACTGCATGGATACGCTTTATTCAGGGGCGTTCCCCTGCTAGTGGCCACTGTCTGGACCGCATACAGCTGGAGGATCGATTGGCTGAGCTGAGGGTACGGGGCCGTGCTGACCTGCAGGAGTTGGTCCTGCATGGTGGTAACATGTCACAAGGATCAGGCCTCGGCAGGCCTGCCAGGTGTCAGTACGACCCTATGACAGAACCACCTCTCTCACCAATATCTGAGACCCCACCACCTCTGGGAGTTGTATCACAGGAGCTTCTTCAGGTGAGTTTTTGCTGTTTTCAACAGTAACAATAGATTTTCCTGATACTGTTTAATTGCTTCTGTGATATTTTGCACATTTTACAGTCATGTTTCAATGTTCATGTTTCTTTTTCCATTCTAAACAAATTGCATCCGAGGAAGGAACATTGTTAATGAACAGGAATAAAAAAACACTTTTGTTAACTTCAAGTAGCTTGATGTATCTTCCTTTAGGTCAGATGAGGATGCTAGAATGTACAAAACCTAAATTCTAAAGATTCTAACAGAAAATCTTGAAGCCTGCTTAGAAAATTAGTACCCATACCAAACTCCCAATAAAAATATAAAGAAAATAACTAAAATGTAAAGAGCAGTCTTCACACATGAAGAGATAGCCATAGTTTTTAAAATATTAAAAACTGGAAGGGCTCTCAGCTACGCTGGCAGGCACAGTAAATTTCTCAAACATTCTGGTAAATACACTTAAGATAGCTTGCGATATTGTCAAAATGAGTAGACAGACTTGAGAATTTAAGTGACAAAAGTAAGTGGAATCCTGAAAGTAAGGAATCCCAACAACCATGCTGACAGCAACAGTGCCATAACCCTACTTGGCATCTGCTAGAATGCCTCCTGTGCCAAAGGTTGGCTCCCATAATTGAAACCAAATTTCCATTGAATACTAAGGCTTCAGACACAGTAGGGCTGTGAAGAACAGGGTTTCATTCTTACCACACATATTGAAGCTGGTTCTCCAAATTGTTTAAAAACTGGTGCTCTGTTTGTGGACTTAACAGCAGCCTATGAAAGAATTTGGAGACAAAAAATCATCGACAAATTATTTATTTTTATTAACTGTAAAAAAATACAATGTACCTCATAAATAATACATCATCCATACTGGATGATCAAATTAGTGACTCAAGACTAAGGTATGGAATAGGTTACAAAGGGCCCTGACTTGATACCATTATCACTTAATATGTTATAAAACTCAATGCCCTTATGAATGGATCTATTCTATGCAATAATCTAATCCCAAAGGACTTAGGAATAACTCTTGATCTGTCAAACCTTGCTCAGAAACTCAAATTATGAAACAACCTCATCCAGAACCTTGTAGTGTCTTCTTCTCAACAATGAGTCTTGTATCCACAGCTGTATATTGCATTGCTGTTCAGTTTTAGCCAACATCATGTAGTAAAGACTACAATAAACCAAAATATGTGTATGATATCAAACACAATCAAGTCTAATCTAACCTGTTGCTTACCAGTTTTAAACTATATTAAACTGTCTATTATTCTTTCACAAAAATATTATGAATTTATGAAAAATTCAGCATACCCATGATCTACAAGATCCAACTCTTGTCCATTACAACCCTGTTATCCTCCCGTAATTTCTGCCAAAGACCTCACTGAAAATGAGTGTAATAACTATGTGGTTTGGCTTATGCAGTGGACAGTCCAAGATCCAGGTAGGAGGCACTGCATCTTTGATGCCAGCAAACCACCTGAAGGTTTTAACTTTTCTCACAAAATCTGAGCATTATTAAATAGAGTCAGCATGAATCATGGTAGATGTTTTGCTTCATCGTTTGAGTGGGAAATGTGAGAGACATCAGCTAGATTGTAGAGCTTAATACATTAACAGCATTGTATTCAAATGCTCCTACAAAGCTTACCAAGGAACAATAAAAGATTTCATACAAGGTTCAGCAAAGTTAATTGAAAGGGTTAGATGTCTTCACATTCATCTTTAACTTTGCAGTTCTTCTTATTTTTATTATATCTTATCACAATATTTTCTTAAAATGATAGTTTGTATTATTATTCATGTATGCAAATAATACTGAATAGGAAAAATAGCCTGTCACTTACAACTGATGAAGGCAGGCCACACTTTACAATATTTCGATTAATAGCCTTACTCATGTAGGAGTCCACTGTGTGGTAAGTCTGGATGAATGTACATCTTCCCCCTGCCATTTGTCTTGCCTGCTACCAAAGTATTGTAAAGTATGTTTGTGTGTGTGTTTGTCTGGCCCTCATGCCTTCATCTGTGATAAGTGACAGGTTATTTTCCCTATCCAATCTTATTTCCATCACTTAACAGCAGTTTCATTGTGACCATTATCCTATTTATGTATGTATTTATGTAAGTAAAATCATGCTAGAATTATTGATGGCTAATATTAATTATAGCAGGGATTACTCTATAGATCTAAGCTTGGTATTCAAACCAAAGATTTGTTGGATCCTACCGAAAGAGGTATACTTAACTTGGTATTGGAGGTAGGTTTTCTTACCTAATCTAACCCAGTAATTCTACTGAGTAAAAGGGACCTACAGTTTAAAATGTAATCCGAATCACAGAAGCTTTCTAGCATAGTTCACATAACACAGCAAACAGTGTCAGAGGTGAAGGTTGGATTAAGGGCCTATGAAAATCCCTGCTGAGACAGGGATCTGAGCCAATGACCTTTCGATATTCAGTCAGACACCTTAACTACTGAGTCACAATACTGCTGTTATTCTTCATCGACTACAAATTAATCACTGATAAAAAAAAAATTAAAGTAGAAGCAGATGACAGGAATACTGCTTATTTAGCTAGGATTAGCTAATTTTAAAAAAATAAATAGCTAACTACGAGCGGCAAATATTTTGCTTATATACTGTCCATTATTTTCCATATTCTCCGTATGTCTGAAGAAAATGTTCTCGTTTCCTGTATATGTGTGTTGTTATCTTGGTTCTATTTTGAAATTATGTTACTTTTTCAAATCAACAGGTTGCAGCCTTATCCACACCTTCATCTGGCACAAATACTCGATCAGTGTCTGCTGCTGTGAGTGATGAGTCAGTTGCAGGGGATTCTGGTGTCTTTGAAGCATCCAATAAGAGACATTCATTCTTCGGAATTGATGCTCGAACTCTAGAAGATATAAACCTTGAAACTGCTCAAGTTCAAATCAAACTGAGGTAATTAAAAGAAATATGCAGAACAGGAATCATTAAAACTCTCTTGTTACCACGTACGATTAATCTGTTTTTGAAATTGTTGCAGGTACTCCATAAGTGATGGATTACTTCATGTTGGAATTGAAAGGGCACGTAACTTGGCAGCATTATTTATCCCTGATGGCTGCAAAGTGTGAGTATTCACACGTGAATTTAGTCATTTAACAATGTTTCTTTCTGATTTGTGAACTGAGATTTTCCTGGCATGTCAGTATTTGTGGGTTTTCAGCTGGCTGCAATGTTTCTTTTATTTATAATTTTTTGTTTGTTTGTAAGTTATGTTTCTCAAAGAAATGGACAGAATTTAGCTTTTTTTCAGGAGCTTTTTCGCACTTTATTTTCAGTAGACTTCTATAAGGCATTATACAAGTAATTACTTAATTAATTTTTGTACAAGAAAAAATACATGGGATCTTAAAATTTATATGCAGAAGTTACTATATGCTACATTATGAATGTATATAATAGCATTCTTTTCTTATTGTTCACAGATACATCAAGGCAACACTATTACCCAATTCTCCACCTGTGGTAGCAGCTTGTTGTACAAAAACTGTTGATGACCTTAGAAGACCAACGTTTGGAGACAACTTCCCTTTTGCTGTACCTCTCAACAAACTACTTACCAAAACCCTCCAAGTGAATGTGTGGAGCATTGATCCATCTGATGAAGAAGAATGTTTGGTTAGAATTCATTAGAACTTTAACATTCTTACATCTAATAAAATATATTCATTGTAATGTTTAACATTTGTGAAATTTATCTATTTACAACTAAAAGAGTTTATAACACAATATTAAAAAAATATATA